>LPNX011025046.1:0-61707 GCA_001517045.1 Pseudotsuga menziesii | reverse complement strand
TTTTTTGGGGGGGGGGGGGGGGGGGGGGGTGGGTATAAAGACACCCCCTAAAGGTGTTTTTGAAGGCGGTTTTTAGAAACCCCCCCCCTTCCCCCCAAAGTCATGAGAATTCAACATTTTGGGGGGGGATTATTTTAAAACTGCCTCCAAAAGTTCAATTCCCATGACTTTTGGAGGGGGTTTTCTAAAGACCCTCCCTGAAGACATTTTCAAGGTGAATTTTAAAAAATTATCCCTCTAAAAATGAACTTTTGGCGATTCTTTGTACAAACCCACCTCCACTTGTTAAATTCTCATGACGTTTGGGGGGGTTAGAAAGGATACTCCTAAATATATGTTTCAAGGAGGTTTTTTGAAAACCTCCAAAAAAATCAGAGAAATTTACTTTTGGAGGTGGTTTTTTTAAGACTACTTCCAATACTTCAGTTCTCATGACTTTGGGGGGAGGGGGTTAGAAGGACCGCCCTGAAATATAATTTTCAGGTATGTTCTCAATATCCATCCTCTCAAATAATACTAACATTTACTGCTAATTATTGTATAATTGACCCCTAATTAACCTCATAATTGATTGCTAATTACCCCCAATTATCACTCATTGCACCAAAATGACCCCTACTTGATCACTAATTACCCTTTAATAATCCATGATTACCAGTAATTAACCATTGATAACCTCTAAATGACCCCTTCTTTTTTCCAAGTAAGACCTCCTGGAGAAACTTATTGGATTTTTTCAAACATTCATAGATGGCATATTCCCCAATAAATCCATTGATGTAGACTAGTGTGCCTCACACACAAGGATTCGAAATGGGCGCATGCCACTGTGAACCTAACTAAATGCCCAGCATCATGGACAACCACTATTTTAGCTAAGCCGTTGGGATTAAATGGCCCTTACTAATTACCCATAATTGACCCATAGGTACCATAAATTTCCCCTAGTGAACCCATAATTTACCCCTAATTACCATTAATTAACTCCTAATTACCCCATAGTTCACCCCTTATTAACTAGTTATTACCCCTAAATAATCCATGCTTACTGGTAATTAACCCTTGATAACCTATAAATGACCCCTACAATTTTCTCGTGGATAAACCCAATGGATCTTTCCAAACATTCATAAATGGCATATTCCCTAGTAAACCCATCGATGTAGACTAGTGTGCTTCACACACAAGGATTGAAAATGGGCACATGCCTCCATGAACCTAACTAAATTCCCAACACCATGGACAAACACTAGTTTAGCTAATCCCTTGGGCTTAAATGGCCCCTACTAACCTATAATTGATCCATAAGTGCCATTAATTTACCCTAGTTAATCCCTAATTGACCCTTAATTACCACTAATTAACCCCTAATTATCCCATAATTCCCCTCTTATTAACCCTTAATTACCACAACTCATTACCCAATAATTACCCCTAAACCACCCTTAATTACCCATAATCGACCACAAATTACCCCTAAATTATCACCAATCAACCCTTAATTACCCTTCATTTACCCATAATTACCCATAAATGACCCCTAACTTTGTGAAGGGCCCGAGTCCATCACATAGGCCTTATAGAGGTAATTTTCGGCTTATGAGTGGGATATGGTGGAAATTTTGGGATGTATAACACCATGAATAATTTTTTACAGCCAGGCCATGGTTTGAGATTAACTTCTAGAGCCTAAATTCATATAATTTCCTCTAGGTCTCATGGGTGATGTGTAGCACCCCAAACGACCACACATTCCATACAAAGGAAATATTTGGCATATGAGTGAAATATGTCCATCATTTTGAGAATTAACATACCAAGGTTGTTTCTTGATGGTTGTGCCATGGTATAGGGGTATAATGCAAGGCACTTGACCATAGTATATATTTCTATGGGGCTCACATGCCATGTTTTGTAACTCAAGGAATCACACATGACCATAATACATAATCTTTGACCTCCAAGTTTGATATCGTGTTGATTTCAATGTTTAAAGAACTTGATATGTTTCTTGGGGATAAGGGCATAGTTTGGTGAAAAAACCTAGGTTCTAGGTCCATGGAATCTATCTCTAAGCCTTACATGCCATGTGTGGGGCCTTAATCCGCAACAAGCAATGCATAGGCAACCTTTTGAATGTGATTAATATTCTAAGATTCAAAATATTTATTTTAAATTAATTGTATGAACCTATCTCAACAATAAAAATCATATGGAGGGACCCTCTCATATATTTGCAGTAGATGAAGCTTATTTGACTGGGGATCAAACTATCCAGCCAACTGATTATCTCTTCTTTAGTAGCATCTAGCCTTGGTCAAAGATGGATTCTATAGGATTTCCATTGCTCTCCAAGGGTGTAGCATATCATTTTATTTTGGTCTTGTGATGCTTTTGAAATTATCTCAGTCATAAGTAGAGAAACTAGTACTTTGAGTTTTTCTTTTCCGATCTTTATTCGCAACAATATCTTATAAGATCAACGATCAAATATTCGATCTAAGTAAGTAGTCTTAAAGGTTATAAGCATAGTAAACTAGTATTTTCTATCTTTTATCTTCATCATCTAAATATTTTTTTGTTTTGTAAAATTACTGAAATAAAATTGGCACTAATCTAGTGAAATTCAAATTGCAATAGAATTGGTGCATCTATTATGCACATGAATTTGGTGTGTCACTTGTGTATGTGAGTTAGGTGAATCTATTATGTGCTTGAGTTTAGTGTGTGTATTTGGTGATCTTAATTATTATCATCTTCTTTGTGATGTGAAATGCCCTCACCTTTTTGCTTCACATATTGGAGTTAATTGTCAGTGGTTAATCCTTCATTCTTATTTTATGAAGTGATATAAAACACCCATAGTATCACTATGCACCATTTAGAAGGTGTAGGCATTCCTATTTCTTTCTTTTCCACATGGTTTCATTGAATGGCCACTTTTTACTATCCTATTGCATCTTAGATTTCTTTGGGATGTAGTGGAAAGGGCACAAATGGGAAAGGTGTTTTGAGGGGTGGTTTTATAATAACCACCCTTAAAAATAATGTTCAAGCCATTATACTTTCTTATTATTTGTCTTATGTATAATTCCAAAAACCATTATACTTCACCTCCCTGGTGGCGTTTTTAATTCATTGTTGCATGGACATTTCCTAATCGTTATCAATATGTGCATGTGATTTAGATTCATGGATAATATTTATTTTCTAAGGAAATTCTCATGGAAAACCCTTTAAGTACTTCCTCGTGATCCATGGATGGTAAATGTGGTAAACTGACGGTCCTGATGACAAATCCCAATCATAATGGAATCAAGAGCTTTGAACTTGTGACCTTCCCAACTTTGAGGGAATCAATATCTCATGTTTTTCTCATGACAACTTGAGCTAACTCTCGAGGATAGATTCATGGCTACAATGTGCATGTGATTTAACATTATGGTCAATTTATTCACTTGATTTTAAATCTACAATATTATGAAATTTACATAATTCATTTTTGTTCTTCCAAATTTTCCTGGACTTGTGTTGTCGTATTTGATGTAAATATGTAACAAAGATTCATAGTGTGGAGCTCAAACCAACTAATCCCCACGAGTGATATAGTTTGTATTATAATAAGGAAAGGGTTTATCATTCATGTGCTTGAAAGGCATGTCAAATCGTGAATATTTTGTAAGAGTTAAGTTAAAGTGAGATGAAACCCAAAGTTTACTATGCAAGGAAACATAAATCAAAGGATATATGGTTTTCACATGTGAGGGGGTTAATAATCCTTGGTGGGGGATTCCTCATGGAGGGGATTATTATTCACTAGAACATAATCTAAAGGGGGAGAGATAGGAGAGACCACAAGGAGGGTACGGCCTTGTGGATACTGAAATTTTTAGACTAGGGAGACTACCTCGAATATAATCCGGAGTGTGATATTGAACCTGTGTCCTTGTGATGTCATAGCATTAATTAGGGATGGAATCTACATTTAGATATTATTGATTGCAAGATTTCCTAAGATTGGGTGGTGTGTGCCTCTCCCACAATGATTTTGTGAAAGATTTCATGAAAAACACAAGTGCCCTAGAACTTAATTGAATTATGTATATTCATAAGTGCTATTGAGCAGATAATCAAATCACCACACGCACTTGAAGTTAGAATTGTGACTAAAGGATCTTGAGGACCATTCCATGGTATAAGGGGTTAAGCGGGTTAGTCAGTTAATGGGTTAGGGGATTTAGGCATAAGGGGTTTATAAGGAGTCATGGTTATGGTTTAATGAGGTTATGGTCACTATGGCCAGTATGGTCACATTAGGGAGTTAGGGAGTTGGGGGCGTTAAAAAACCACCTCCAAAATTCATTAGGATTGGACTTTTCTTTACCTATCTTTATAGTTTGGGATAGAAGGTTCTACATAATTCAATGCTTAGTTGTTAGGGGGTTTAGTGGTTAGGTTCCTTATGGTCACATTATGATGTATGCATTGTGCAAAATACATACTATACTATGGTTACAGTGGTCACATTAATTATCACTTAAGGGATTTAGGGGTTAGGGATTAGTTGGTAATTAATGGGCTAGGGTATTTGTGATTAGAGATTTTATAATGAGTTACATTTATAGTTCAATGGGGTTATTGCCATTATGGCCATTAAGGTAACATTAGGGGGGTTAGGAGTTAGGTGTATAAGGAGGTTTAGGTTTAAGGGGTCAAAGGATTAGTTATTAGAGGTTTTAGTGGTTAGGGGCCTTATGGTCACATTATGTCATATGAATGTGTTAAATGATATACATAGTCATTATGGTCACTATGGTCACATTTAGTGGTTAGTGGCCTTAGGGTTTAGGGACTCGGGGGTTATGCTTTAGTGCGTTAAGCGATTAGGGGATTTGGGTAATTTGGGGGGATTATAAAGAGTTAGGATTATGGTTTAATGGGGTTATGGTCACTATGGCCACATTTAAGAGCTAGGGGCCTTAGGGGTTAGGTTTTAATGGGTTAAGTGGTTAGGGGATTTGGGGTTATGGGTTTTATAAGAAGTTAGGGTTTTGCATTTTCATATCCATCATCATCATCGGCATCGTTGTCATCATCATTTTCATAATTATCATCATTGTCATTATTTTCATCATCATTTGTGGATCTAATATGCCTTTGTCTGTAGTTATACCCATAAAGACAACTAAGGATGTAATCTTGTCCATATTGTTACACCCATTTCCATGCTATAGGGTGAAGGTAAATTGGAGATCCTTGGTCAAGTAGATGAATTCCCCACACTTTACATATGTCCAAATTTACCATGAAAGTTTCGTTAGGAAAACCCTATGGAAATGTTTTGTCAATTTACAAAAACCCAACCTACACTGGTAAATTTATTCTGAAAATGTTCACAAGTCCATCATATGCATCCTAAATATTCTAGAAAACTTGCAAGGGAGATGTGACTTGGTCTCAGAATATCATATTGTTCCTAGCTAGCCATGGTGCCTAGAAAATTCTAAGAGGAGCGATATTATGTTTAGTACCACCTTTTCATCCAACTAGGTTGTGTGAGATTAATCTCCATTTGAGTTTCCTTCTCAAACCCCTCCTCCACCAGTCAATGACATTGAAGTTTCCTAGGCCTTTATGGAGTAACTACATCTAGTCATGTCTTAGACAATTCAAGGTGATCAATGTCCAAACTATGATTATAATCTTAAAAGGTACCATGATGGAATTTCCTCACCTTTTGGCAATTTTTGTTGGTAATTGTAACTGGTATGTCAAATCCACTCCAAGTATATATTAGTTCCACATAAAGAAACAAGAAGATCAATGTAAGAACATATCTCCATGCTTTAAACGTTGCATATCTCCATTGTGTCATTCTTTTAAACAATTTGTGAGCCTCCTTGATTTTCCCATTTTATATGCAATCCCAAATAACAACATTCCATGAGAGAACATTATGCTCGAGAATGTTATTAAAAATTGTTGAGATTTGTCCATCCTACCATTATGGGCATATCTCGTAAGCATTATAGTCCAAAAAATGGTGTCTCATTGAGACATTCTATAAGCCACAATATGTATTTAGAACTATTTTATATCAACCTTAATACCTAGATTAAAATGTGAAATTATGTATCATAACATTTTATTGGACAACTAAAATCATCATCTTCTAACTATGATATAGTCTTGAGCCTACATACCATACCAAGTGCAATATAATTTGTTCTCCCAAAGTTTCCATTATTAACTCAATGTAACTTCATGGTTTTATAAATATTATGGGGGGAATATAGGAGTCAAGGGGATGATACCCTATTGCGTCAGTAGCACGAGTAAAGGGAAACATCCTTGGTTTTTTGTGATTTTTAATTGATTTTTTGCATTATCCACTGATCCCCCACTATTTTTTTCCATTTTACCTAACTTGGATTGTTTATGGATTCTTTTGCCCATTTTCTCTTTTACTTTCTTGTATCCATGGTTGAGGTGGTACACAAAAGGCACACAAGTCCTTCTCCTAAAACCTATCCATGTTATGTGGGTCAAAGACCACATGTAAATCCAATAAATGTTGGCCATGTCAAGGTCAAAAACCCTAAATTAATTACATTAGACCTCGACGATAGAAGATCCAATTCTATTGGATGCTTTACATAACCATAATAAGGGACAAATAGACCCTCCTTTAACGTTCACCTCTAACCTTTTGAAATTGGGTGAAAAAAATGTTTATTAAACTAAAATGGATCTAGTTTGTTTGAACTAGACGCAAACATTAAATGTTATCAGATATTTGACTATAGAGATTGGAAAAGGGGGGAAGACCCTTCCTAATAAGATGATATAAATAGTTATGGGATGATTGGAATATTTAATCCATTGAAGCTCGATGATTGGATATAAGTGATCAAATTTCATCGAAACAAAGACACAAGGAAGGGTAATGACCTCAATCCTCATGGATTCAAACCTTATAGCATCGAAGAGGGAAAGGGTGAACTACCATTAAAGATCTTTGAAATAAGTGTCTCAAGGTAGGAAGTATAACCTTATGGGCCTTGATGACCTCTCCCTCGAGTAATTGGGGGATAAAGATATAATCCATCATGATTTTTAGAAGGAAAACCATTTACCTTAAAATTTGGGCTATCGAGGCATTGGAGGTCAAATAGTAATACACATCATGAATTTTAAAGACTTTTTCCTTGAAATAAGAAGCTTCCATCCCAATGGGGCCCTTGACAATCCAACCTTATAGCATCAAAAGGGGAAATTCCTTTAAGAAATATGCAAAACTTCATTAGGAGTTTGATAATATATTATCCCTCAAACCTCAAATTAATGAGGTACATAATTTACAAGGAAAGAGCTTTAGGTAACATGAAACTCAAATTTTTCTCCAAATTCAAGTTTTGAATCAAGCCATGTTAACAACAAACACTTACTCATATTTGAAATTGAGTATGCGAGAATCAACCAAACTTATCATGTAGCTTCCCTAAAGGGACTTATTGATTTCCATCAATTGGCATGTTGTGGTTCTTCCTATATTCACATAGTCCAGACCACATTGTTGGTTGATAACAACCAAATAGTGTGACTTATGTTTTCATACCACATAATGATGTATCTACATGAAATTTTGGATATTGTGTCTGCATAGAAATTTGAATATATAAATGGATGAAATTTCTTGCTCCTGTATATTAGATTACAGAGAAGGAATCACCACCACTGAATCTGTGTCATATTATTGGATCAAATGGAATCTATCAGATACTGTTTTATGTTTTTAGAGAAATTTGAAGAATGTACTCGAAGAATTCAATGGATTTTAGTTTTCAAGATAATTTCATGACTACAAAAGGGGCCTTGGTGATGTGTATGCCTATGATGGGGCTTTAATGATCGTCACCAAAGCCACTTCTTGTAACACCCAACAAAACATTGTTGACATAAGTAAACAAATTAACTTTAGACCCTCATGCAAATTTTGATCACCTTTGCTGTTAGTTATTTTATAAGTGCATTTATTGTTACAACCAACATTGACATCATTTCAACCTTATACTTAAATATACATACACATGATGAGACTATCCTCTATACTCACAAATGTTTAATAAGAGTTAAAACTCTCTTGTTCTCACCTTAATGAACCAAACTCTAATTAATAGAAAAACTCACTTAATCAATTTAAAAAATCCATAACACAATATAAAACCCTTGAAATACCAAGCACAACCCTCCCAGTAATACAAAATAACCAAAATACCCACCCTAAAAATGAGCAAGTCCACAACACACACCCTAACCAAGAAAGATAATATAATCAACAACCAAAAATTGGGATTCATGCTCATCAATCAATAAACAAATTTTATTTTAGTATCTGCCACTACCTTCCTTTGAATGAATGGGTGTTGTAGAGGAGGGAAATACACTAAGAGGGAGGAGGCCACTAAGCAAGAGTTTGCACAAGTAAGATATCGAAGAAGAAATGGGACAAAAAGAGAACTATCATCTTAAACTCCAAAAAACCATTCATCAATTTAAGGGATTGATTCCTATACACTACTATCAAATGGTAAAATTTACTACATTTTTCTTCGTCCATCATCTAAAACCTCATTTCCATCATTTTTTTAAACCCCAAAAACTACAAGGATGTTGGCATTTGAACATGAATTTGTGTGATTGAGATTGTTTTTTTTTATTATGCCTTTGTAGGGCTGCAGGGCAGTTGGTGGGTTTAGAGGAGGAGGAGAGAACCTTCTTAGTGAGTTTAGAAGATGGAAAATGTCATGCATTGTGGAATCTTTTCTGCAACGCCTTCTGAATGTTTCTATATGGTATACCTCTTTGATATCCTCTTGACATGTTTGAATGTTTTTCTTATGCATATAAGAGGGGGTAGTTCCTTGCTAATAGATTGATTAACAACTAGAGGATATAGCCTTAGTAGAAAATGACAAAGCCTCAAAAGGCGGGCCTACATTTCTGGAGAAGGAATGCTTGTGAGGAATTTAAATATTACTAGAGGATGGAACCTTTGGAGGAGATGATGCCACTGTTGACTTACTCAATGATGAGTCCTTCCGCCAAATTGGTGATTTCCCCTTTGATTATTTCTGAATTATTTTCTTCAAGGAAATTTCAAGCCTATTATTGACTCACTTCATTTAATTTCCAATCATTTCATCGCTCTCAATGTCTTTTGAGTCCATCCCATTCTCCAAGATTAATTCAGAGTCTCTGTAGCTGAAGTAGTAGCAGCAGCATTGGCTCCTGGAAAAGATCCACTCCACATAGAGATGGAATCGGGGAAATAAGACATCCTTGTACCATTCACAAAATTATCCCATACCCATACCAAAACAATCAGAGTGATCATTCCAATACCTGATCTATGCAAACTAACAAGGATAGCATAGTGCATTGAAACCATTGATAGTTAGAGGAATTGAAAATGCCTCTACTCCAAGGAAGGGATTTTGACAATTCCTCTAGAGAAAATTAAGGTTTTAATATATGTGAAGGTATTCATTCTTCACGAAACAATAATGCTAGCGTAACGTCCCCATACCCATAATGCGTATAAATTAAAAAATTTGCCTCAAGAACCCTTGTCCTCTTTTCAAACACTGGACATGGACGCTAACTCACACTTCCACGTTCATTTCTAGGCTTAAGAACCCTTGTACATCACTATAATAGTCATTCCACCCTTGACATATCCCTTCTGCGACCGAAATGACTTCTTCCGCACTGAACCTGTCTTTCCACAATCTTCATTCCACACTTTTTCACTTTCGCCCTTCCAACCTCGGAAATAAAAAATCATAAATATAAATTTCAATGAACAACACTTTATCTCTCTTCTACCTTCCTCCTCTCGCACTTCCACTTTCCTCCTTCCACACTTTGGAACTCGAAAATTGAAAACTCCATGTGGAAGGAACATTTAATGGCCTTTCCACCTTTCACCTTTTGCACTTCAAAACTCATAAACCAAAAACTCAAATGTGCGACAGAACAATCAACAAACTTTCTGCCTTCCACCTTCTGCACTCCCACTTTCTGACTTCAGCACTTCAGAACTCAAAAATCAGAAACTCAAATGTGTGGCAGAGCCTTCAGTGGCTTTTCCGCCTTCCTCCTTCCGCACTTCCACTTTCCACCTTCAACACTTCAGAACTTGGAAATTGGAAACATAACTCTTGATGGAGTCTTTCAACCACCATTCCACCTTCCTGCCTTCCTCCTTTCGCACTTCTAAAATCGAAAGCCGGAAAACTATCGAATGACAAAACCTCTTTCCTCATTCTCTCCTTTCGCATTCCACCTTTCCGCCCTCCAATGTGGAACTCGGGAATCAGAAGACCAAATATTTACCTTAACCTTTTTCCGGGTTTCCACCTTCTACCTTCCGCCTTCTGCAGGCAGACCCGGAAGTCGAAAAACTAAATTTATACTTTATCTTTTCTCCTAATTTCCACCTTCCACCTTCCGAAGGCGGATCCCAAAAGTTGAAAATCCCACATTCTTCTTGGATTTAAACTTATTTCTCCCACCTCCTGCATTTTGTCGTTCGCTGTGGATCCCGGGGAGTGGAAACACCATAATATACCTTGTCCAACTTTCCCATTTCCGTTTTTTTCCTTTCGTCTTCTGTGGGCAGATTCCAAGGGGCAGAAACACTAAGTTAGATTCATTCTGACCTCTGTATAATATTCTAGCCTCCATGAACTTTAGGTAATTGCATTACTAAAAAAAAGGCATATACAGGAGTAAAATGCATAAAACATACAAGGCATAAACAAGCAATTACAGGGACATTCATACACAAGTAAACCTCTATTTGATCATCAACAAGAATTCAACATGAACATAGCAATTCATCATATTCATAAGAATTCTACACAACCAGTTTAGTCATTCATAAGGAACTACATTGCATAAACAGAGTAAGAGAGATACTTATCTTTGATTATTAAGTTGTTCTGCAAATAGCTATGTCACTGAAATGTTCCACCCAACCATAGGCCAGTGTGTTCATTAATCTCTCAACACACTACCACCCCCGAGCTGGGCATGATTTCCATAAGGAACTAGGGAACAACAGGCTTATACACAGCCAACACACATCAAAACATAGACAACCAACTAATAGTTGGGTTTCACAGACTGTCCAGACTGTCCAATAAACAATTAGGGTTCATAGGCTACTAAGGCCATAAGCCAAAACACCACAGGACACAACCAAACCATCTAACAGTTGGGATTATCAGGCTGCTAAGGAAATGGATAGGTAGAAGTACTGGGCTAGTGATCTCAACCCCAAAGAGCTAAGGATACCTACACTAGATCTATCTTGGTCTCCATGACTCCACCCCACCTTACACAAGGAAGTATTCCTTTCTCTGTTATACAGTCCTTCAGGCCATACCTTCCCTCTAGCGTTCTCTCGGGTGTGTAGGTCGGATTTACCAATCCCTTTTGATCTTTTTGTGTGGTTCCCCTCTTTACTAGGCTTATTAGGCAATTGTGGCCCTACTCCACTCCTAAGCCTTCAAACCAAAACAGGGATGCACTACACAACAATCCACAAAGAAAAACACATCCCACAAGCTTCAATTGGTAAAACAACCAGCACTCTATAACACAGAGAATACCACTATGGAAATGCCTTCCACTACATAGGAGAGTGAAACAAACTGTTCAAAAAAATGGAACACTGCTCAACAGTGCTGGGGAAAACTCGGAATATCACTCTATCATGAAATCGAGTGATCTCCATTGCCCTTAAATCGACAAAGGAAAATACTTGCATATAACCAGTTCCGCAACTCCAGACAGTGAACAAACGTGACTATCGGATCTGGGGTAAATGGTTCAGAAAATAACACAGAGTAAGGGTGTCGTCTTGCTGCAAGATGAACAACTCAGAACAAAACATGGTTCTCAGGCAGGAAGATGGACACACAATGCACAGGAACAAAACATGACTCCCCCCAACATCTCCACAAACAATGCAAATGAATGAATTCCCAAAACATTCAGCGTGACCTAGGGGATGAGGGAACAGGTGTGCATTCCCACGCAGGTTTTCTTGCTGCATAAGCAAGAACATGTCCTCCCAGGATGTAGAATTGCAGACATGCAGGCTTACTTAGTCAAGCCATCAGACTATCATGCCTTGCTCTGCCCAAGGAATTAACTGCCTCAACCAACTTTTGGAAGGAATTGATGATTGAGGATAGAGGACAAAAGTAGCTGAGGGTTCATGGGTTTCCCCATTGACATCTGGTCACACCCTATTGGCTCAAGGGTTGACTCACTTCCCACCCTATCCCTTGTGGAATCATTCCCCCATCTCTTTAACGTTTGCAAACCCATAGCTAGTTTTGGTTCTATATTAATTTGTACATTTACATGATATATCAAAATATCTCTATTGTTCTTGACTTAGCACAAAAACCATAGGTATCAACCTTGATCACCTATCCACAAAACATCAATCACTTGCAGGGACTTGGCCTTGATCTCCATGCCATGATCTCAATACAATATTTACATCATGTACAATTAAATGCCATGAGGTCAAAACTGGGGCATTACAATCCCCTGCCCCTTAAAACAGTACTGTCCTCGGTGCTTTACCATCTTAAACAAAATGATCTATTATCACTACCCTCAGTGCTCCGCACACTTAAACAAAAATGGATCCACCAACCGCATGGAATCCTCCATCTCCCATGTAACCTCTTAAGGTCTGTGGTGCTTCCACTGCACCCTCACTTATCCAATGGTATGATCCAGAACTCTTCCAGGTCCTTGATTACATGCATCGGTACATACCACCAGTCTCTTTCCATTCTTGGAGAATCCTTCTCCTCGGCTTGGAACATCTCCAATGTCTTTGGAAACCAGCAATACATGTGCTCAAGCCCTAAGCAATGAGTCAATTATCATGTTATTTTCACAAGAATTGTTTTTCAAAAGTCATGAATGAATCACATGCACATGTATATTGACATAAAATCAATAAGTAATTCAAATACTTTCTGCATAATTATCTTCTTTTGGTTCCATAGGTATCTGACTTGGCTTGATACAACCATGGCACCCACAAAAACTACCCCACTCCTCGCAAGGGTGTGTATTAAAAGGTATCCAAGTTTCTGCAAGCCTCAGATCACTTGAAAGTATCTCTCAACCAAGGTCTGACAACTCCTCATGGAACTACATGTTCACATGCAGGCCTTGTCAGCCTATGCATAGGCTCCACCTTACCCGCAAAATATCCTTCCATGAACTTCTTGCAATACCCTGCAAGTCCCACAAAATATCTTGCATTTGTCGTCTTTCTTGGAGCAGGCCAACTCATAATGGCCTCAATATTTTCAGGGTCTACATATATTCCTTTATCTGAGATAATGTGGCCCAAATAATGAATTCTATCTTCATAGAAGTCACATCTACTCAACTTTGCATACAGATTATGCTTCCTAAGCATTTTCAAAATCAGCCTCGACTATTCTACAAGTTCTTCCTCATTCTTTGAATAAGTAAGAGTGGCATCAAGGAAAACAAGAACACACTTTTCCAAGTACCTTGCTCTGAATTTTGTCCCCCATAGCATCTTTTCTGTGTCCACAGGGATCCTGTGCATCATCCATGTTGTTAATCTTCTTGGCGCTGATCTTCTTTGACCTTCTTGGTCAGACCAAGACCAACTTTTCAATATGCACTATGACACTGCAAAATGTGTTAACAACATCATTTGTAGACAATCTCAGAAATTCAAAATTTACTTACCAACTGCTTATTGCAGGCATGAATTGTCAAGATTGTAGTAGAATCCAGATATACTATCACGGTGCATTTTGTTAGGTTGGCTAAGTTTAGCAATTTTACTAAATAACAAACTTTCTCATTGTAGTTTTCTTTCTACAACTAATTACTTTGGCACATTTATGCCAATGTTGCAACCAACAAATCTATTAAACCACAACCTGGGTGTTATTTTCCATTTTAACTATTCAACTTCACCCATTTAGGCCCTAGTCTACAACCTTTGCTCTGATACCCATTATGCTGATAAATTAAAAAAATTTACCTCAAGAAACCTTGTTTTCTTTTCAAACACAGAGCATGGATGCTAACTCACACTTCCACCTTCATTTCCAGGCTTAGCAACCCCTGCACATCACTGTAACAGTCGTTCCTCCCTTGAGAGATCACTTCTGTGACCAAAACGACTTCTTCTGCACTGAACCTGTCTTTCTACAGTCTGCATTCCGCACTTTCACCCTTCCGCCCTTTCGACCTCGGAAATAAAAAATATAAAGTTCAACAAACAATACTTAATCTCTCTTCCTCCTTTCGCCTCCCACACTTTTGCCTTCTGCCCTTTGGAACTCGAAAATCAGAAACTTCATGTGCAAGGAACGTTCAACGACTATTTCGCCTTCCATCTTGCGCACTTTCGCTTTCTGCCTTCCACACTTCGGAACTCGGAAACCGAAAATTTAAATGTGCGATGGAACAGTCAATGGCCTTTCCGCCTTACGCACTTTAGAACTTGGAAATCAGAAACTCAAATGTGCGATGGATCCTTCAGTGGCCTTTTGTCTTTCGCCTTCCACACTTCCGCTTTCCGCCTTCTGCACTTTGGAACTTGGAAATCATAAACATAACTCTCAATGGAGTCTTTCAACCACTGTTCCTCATTCTGCCTTCTGCACTTCGTAACTCAGAATTCGAAAAATTATCAAATGACGAAACCTCTATCCTCATTCATGCCTTCCACATTCTGCCTTTCTTCCCTCCAGTGTGGAACTCGGGAGTCGGAAGACCAAATCTTTACCTTAACCTTTTTCCGTGTTTCCACCTTCCACAAGCGGATCCTGGAATTCAGAAAACTCACTTTCTACTTTATCTTTTCTCCCAATTTCCACCTTCCGCCTTCCGCAAGTGGATTCTAGAAGTCGAAAATCCCACATTTTTCTTGGATTTAAAATTCTTTATTCCACCTCTCGCGTTTCTCCTTCCACTGTGGATCCTAGGGTGAGGAAACACCATAATCTTCCTTGTCCAACTTTTCCTTTTCCAGTTTCCACCTTCCGCAGGAGGATTCCAAGGGGAGGAAACACTAAGTCAAATGCATTCTGACTTCTGTACAAGATTGTATCCTCCATGAACTTTAGGCAATTGCATTACCAAAAAAACAAGGCATATACAGAAGTAAAATGCATAAAACATAAAAGGCATAAACAAGCAATTACAAGTACATTCATACACAAGTAAACCTCTACTTGATCATCAAAAAGCATTCAACATGAACATAGCAATTCATCATATTCATAAGCATTCTACACAACCAGTATAGTCATTCATAAGGAACTACATTGCATAAACAGAGTAACATAGATACTTAGATTTGATGATTAATTTGTTCTGCAGCTAGCTATGTCGCTGCAACGCTCCACCCAACCATATGCCAGTGTGTTCATTATTATCTCAACACACTGCCACCTTGAGCTGGGCATGATTTCCACAAGTAACTAGGGAACAACAGGCTTATACACAACCAACACACATCAACACACAGTCAACAACTAACAGTCGGGTCTCACAGACTATCCATCCAGGGCAATAAACAATTGGGGTCCACGGGCTACTAAGGCCACAAGCCAAAACACAACAGGACACAACCAAACCATCTAACAGTGGGGCTTTTAGGCTACTAAGGAAATGGCTAGGTAGAAGTACTGGGATAGTTAGCTCAACCCCAGAGCTAAGGATACCTACACTAGATATGTCTTGGTCTCCATGACTCCACCCCACTCTACACAAGGAAGTATTCCTTTCTTTGTTATATAGTCTTTCAGTCCATACCTCCCCTGTCACATACCCCAATTTTGTAAAATAATGTTAATTGTTTTAATTTGTTTTCCTAAGACATTATGTTAAATTTAATGCTAAGTAGGAACTAATGACTCAGTAGAGTCAAAAGATGTGGAATGTAATTTTGAATATTTTATTTTTATTAAATAAAAAGTGGAGACAACAGCTTGGGAGAGTTGTTAATAAGAGTGTTACTGGTCAAACTGGTGGAAGGAACTAGGTGGAGGGAAAAAGACAAGTGGAAGCATCCTCAAACACTTCCTATGTTGCAGGTGGCAACTTCCCTACATTTAGGGTCATGATCCCCCAAGAAAGTGGGATCAGAGCAGGTGGCTCAATAAATGACAACTAACCCAAAAAGACCTAGGCAATCTTTTAAAAGTACCCAATGTAGAGAGCTGAGGCTGCTCAGATATTTTCCAGGACAAGAATCATTCAGGAGGAATGCACTTTAAGAAATTCATTGGGGAAAATGGAAAACTGTAAGGAAGGTGTTTGAGTGAAAGACTGCAGTAACTTGGTCTGATACAGCTTGCTAGCTGAGAGAAATTTAGTGATAAGTTCAGGATTGGTATTGAGTCTAAAGACTAGTACTTGATTATTGTTGCACCTAGTTCCAGCCAAGGAGACCAGAGCAAGCTCGAGGGTCCTGAGGAGTCACTGTTTGAGCGCCCTCCACGAGTTGGTAGGGAGGAACGGCCTCCCATTGCTGTTGTCGTCCAAGCTCAAAGAACAGGTTCTGTTATTTATTAAATTTCTGTGTTATTATCTGTGTATGATTGAATGATGCATTGTAGCTTATGATGTAAACACTTAGATGGTTTAGTAATGAAGTTGTTCTTAGTTTGTTTAGAAATAGAATCATTGATGGGAAACAAAACCCTATCTGTGTTTTTCCTCATCTGGAGTGATCCAGATCGTACTCCAGCACAGGTAGTGAAATTATATAAATAAAGATAGTATGATGAAAATGTAGAATAAGATGTTAGTGGAATTATAGAATATTTTCTTTTACTTTTGTTATCAAAATAAATATCCTTTGTACTAGGAGTAGTGTTAAACCTGGACTGATACTGTTAGTTTATTAGAAACAAAGAAAGAAGCTATATTATTCTACTGATAGTAGTATGTGTGGGTAGATAAAACAGTTTTGATACAGTATTTACCCTCAGTAATCTTTTTGCTTATTTGAATTCAAAGAAAAGATTATAATAGTTACACTGGAGTAGGACTAGACTTGATAAACATGCTGTTTAACTTTACAGTTTATTTCTTCCAGTTTAGGATAATTTAACTACTATATGTCTAACAATAAAATTGAAAGTAGGAATAGTTAAATATTGATTTAATTCTACTGTCAAACCAAGCTAGTTTTAGATTCTATGTAGGATTAGTAATGTAACTAATCCATTCATTATTTATTTATCTAACTGAGCTCGAACAATATCTAGAGCTGTTAACCTATCTTTCATAAAGTTTAAATGAATATTACAATATATTTACGAGTTAGATCATAGATAGTTTGTTAATTGTTTTATTTTATATATACTAACATCATAACATAATAAAATAAATACTAAGAGAACTTTTATAAAGTATTTAGCACAGATGGCATAAGAAATAGACAATAGAATGCTATCTCTCTATACACTTACAAAATAAACTAAGTATAAATAACAATAGGAACAATATTACTCACAGGGGAGATAATATCCTTATTATAATAAACAACAATATACTTTCTTATTATATACTTTATAGGGACTAAGTATGCAAGTAATATACAAATTATAGGAACAGTATTATTATGTAATTAAAGCAATGTTCTTATCTTATTATTGTAAACCTGAAATAAAATATAAATTCTGTACTCAAGATTAACTGACAGTTACATAAGAAATTCATTAAAAACATACAGACCTTATATTCCGAAGGGTATAAACTATATAACAACATTTACAATTCTTTTAATAATAAAGTAAATGAATATAAAAACAACGTACAGAAACCCTAGCAGTCAATAATTTAAATAATTTTACAAAAGTACATTTATAAATAAAGTTAAATTGTTTAAAGAAACTGTAACATTTCTTATATGGCCGAGTTAGGGTAAAACCCTACTAGCATTAAAATATACAACAGAATTAACAAAACTGAAGAAGTCTAATTCAGTATATGTACTCATGGCCTTAAATAAAATCCATAGAGTGAGGCTTTTACAGCCTTTCCATTAATTATATATATACACAGTAATCAGAAACAAAACCAAAAATTACAGTCTCGGCCTAAGCCGGAGGTCCCTTATCGAGCAAAGGGTTTAACTTCTTAAAACAAACAACGAACGGGTCAATCCAATGGGACCAAACCGCAAGGGTTATAGGCCACGAAGACCAACCCACGACTGTCCCATAAGGGACCAAACAAGGAGGAAGTGCCGTGGTTAAACCAGGCTTACCATGAACCAGCAAGCAAGCGCCTCAGCCTTGAACCAATCATGCAGGAGGACGGATCGACCTGTGAACAGAGCGGAAGGATGATGTTAATATCATATTCAAAAAGGAAAAATAAACAATTGTATAAATAAACAATACGCAGAGATAAAAAAAAATGTAAATGGTTTCCTTACCTCAAGGCTTTACGGAAACGTAGCCTCCCATGAGAAGAAGCGTTACCACTAACGCGAAGAGAAGCCAAATCTTCATCGACTGGAAGAAGGAAGGGGTCATTAACAGTATCAACCAACTGTGACAGAGAGTGAGAGCCACGGCCAAGCGAACATAAATGCTTATGCCGCAGTGATTTCTTAACAGAAAAACCTAATTGTTGTGAAACCCTTAAACCAACAAAACTTCAAGTCACGAGGCCACGTCTCCCACTATTTAACCAAAGAAGAAATGGGGGCCTTACAGACTGCTAGACACCGAACTGAGCGATTAGGGAAGGATAAACCCGGAGAAAACTAACCCAACTCTGTGCCAATAGAATCAAAGGTTTACAACTCTTCTCTACGAGCATTCAGAGTGATCTCTCGATGAACAAAAGACAAAGGAAGGAGCTGGGAGAATACCATTGCAGAGTATCAGTGCGACAAGGAAGCACCATCACTATTGCAAAGCGGTAGGAGGCCGAAGACCACGGAAGGATAATAAGATTAGGGTTCGAAGAAGAGTCCTTTTTAGCTATGCAGCATATGGCCACAACGACGCCACGTTACCCAGGTAAATAATTTGCAAGCTGTGGGTTCAAGTGTATAGTCCCGAAGAACTTCCTTCCACGAGTATTTTTATTTCCCACTCTTTGTTATTCAAAGGTTCTACCATAACCTTTATCCCGGGGTCGACCTGTCATTTACGTTGCATGGTAATTAAAAGATGATTACTATAAAACTATGCCTTATAAATCATCAACGGCGTGGGGAATCATATAATCCATCATTGTGCAAGTATAATATATAATCTTTCACACAATTATAACTATTGGCAAAAGGTTAAACCGTAACTTATCATGAATTATGGTCTATTCGACAACCCTTTGCATTATACATTGCACCTTTTATTCATACTTAGCAATTATTCACTCCAACGATAATTCCATTCAAGGGTGTGCCATTATAATGTTATAATAGAAATTTATAAAATTTATGGAGGTTTAATACTACTTTAGTTTGCAACTTTTTGTTTAAACAAACTAATATAACCTAGCATATTATGCCAACAAGGGATGAAGTAATAAAGAGTATAAATCTTTAACTCAAATATGGCACCATTTGTTTAAAACAAACTCTATCCAAATTATACTAGTTGAGGTTTATGAAAGAAATTCATAAGATCATTTTTTTGGGTAATAACCTTCTCGCCATTATCAACCTCTTATGTCCTTGAAGGTTCAACATTAAACTAGTAAAGTTTGTATTTTGAGCATGTTAGGCCTTAAGTTGTTTAAGGGCTTGACTTTGGAATTATAATGATATATTAACCTTATTAGATAATATTTTCTAGCAAATTATGTGCAGAGGAATTTGATTATCAACACTATGATAGTGTATTTGGAAGTAGTATATAAATTGCTTTAAAACCCCAGGCTTTGGAAGATGAGATAAAAATATAACAACTCTTTTGTGCATATTACTTTCTCATCCCATGGGGTAATCAAAACTAACTTTGCAGGTGTGGTAAAGATTCATAATCTAAGATAGACTCTTAACATAATAAATTTGCCATCTTTTAAACCTGCATGTAAAGGAAAATCAAGACGTGCACATACGATAACCATGATAAACTATGGTAAACATCGTAGAGTTAGGTACCCAATAAGAACTATAAACTACAACCAGAGAAAGAGAGCAATTGTCATTAACACGGATAGAACTGAATCTCGTAATCTATGACGTCTTTAAAAAGAATGATGACTTAAAAGTTTTACCTCATAAAGCACTTGAATTCGATTATGATTTTATTCTACTTTTATGCGACGAACTTATATTTGAATGCTTAGAATTTTGACAAGCAGCACCCGAACTTCTCACCTGTAAGTCTGTAAGAGAAGTAAAACTTCTGCGTTAGCTCGAAAGCTAAGTAAGCCCAGATTTTCATGATAGTCCCACCTTGTGGTCACAAAGAGAAAACAAGTCAGTAATATGAAAAACAACTATTCTATAAAATAAACATAATCAATTAGATAATTCAGATAATGAATTCAGTAACATATAACTAATTAAACAATTAGTTAACTGCATTTGATATTTAGCTGTATTTTGAAAATTTCAAATTTTTCAGAAAATTTGGGGTTTTAACATGTGGTATCAGAGCACAAGGTTCAAACACTAGGCCTTGATGTAGCCCAACTAGCTTTCCTAGAACAATAAATTAAAATAAGATGCTAACATATATTTTGTTTTATGTTAAGAACAGAAGAAAAATTTCATTTTTCTGAAGTCTAATAGGCAGGTATGGAAAAGTTGGGAGAGTATGCTCAGGAGGAGTCTCCAGACACAGAAACAAGACAATTGCCCAGAGAACCTATCTTAAAAGAGGTGACTGCCAACTCTTCAGAGCTGTTGCAGACTGTAAAAGATTTGAAAATTGAAATGGAATCAGTCAAGAGGGAGAATGAGAGGATTTTGAAGGCTCAGGAAGAGTTGAACCAAATTTTAATAGAAAAGTTCCAAACTGAAGGAAGGAGCAAAAGATCAGAATCTGAGGATGTTAGTCATCAAAGAAGATCTAAAAAGATGAAGCTGGAAAAAACTGAAAGTAGTTCATCATCTTAAGGATTCGGTGAAGGACAAAGTTACCATACTACTAGTGATAGTAGTGAGGCTTAGTTGTATGACAGAAAGAAGAAATATAGACCATATGAGGAAATTTCAGGGGAGTTTAAAAAGATAAAGCCCCCAACTTTTAATGGAGAGACTAAAAAAGGGGAAGAAGCAGAGTCCTGGTTATCCGGGATGAGGAAGTATTTTCATATATACAATTATTCTAATCAGCTAAAGGAAATGGTGGCAATATATAACCTCTCTAGAAAAGCTGATATATGGTGGCAAGATCTGAAGAGAGTCAAGGGTATCAGAGAAAAAGAAGTTAATTGGAGTACCCTTAAAAGGTATTTCAAGAAGAAATTTTTGTCCGAGCAATATTACGAAGAAAGAGCTAAAGAATTTTATGAATTGAAGTTAGGTTCAATGACTATGAAGGATTTGAACAGTAAATTCTTAAGCTTACTTAGGTATGTACCTTACCTAGTAGACGAGAAACCTAAAGTGCAACGATTTCTCAACTACCTACCATATCACATTAAGGACAGAATTGAGTATGATAACCCGAAGACTCTGGAGGAAGCCATGAGGAAGGCTAATTTCTGTTTTGAGCAGAACCGGAAGAAATAAGGCTTAGCCAACTGGAAGGCTAAGAAAAATAACAATCAGCTTGAGTTTAAGAAGAAGGAATTTGTACCCCAGAGGAATTTCAAGAATAATAAGACTAAAAATTATTCTAACAATAAGAATTTCCAAGGAAATAGGAATGGTACTTCCAATAATTCGAATAATTTTAAGGGCAAGGAAGCTAAAAATAACTATGGGAATTTTACCAAGAGTTTTGAATGTAAGGATCCTGTTAAGTGTTGGGAATGTAATGGCCCGCACTATGCCTCGGTCTGCCCAAACTGGAAAAAGTCAGTCAGCAATATTCATACTGTGCAGGAGGAGATGACCATTGGAGAACTAGCGAGGACTATGCCCAGAATTAATACAGCTTTGGAGAACCGCCAAGCTGACTATCAGACTTCCATGGTGGAAGTGGAAGGTATGATTAATCAAACCCATGTAACTATTTTAATCGATCCAGGAGCTAGTCTTAGTTACATTGCACCTCAGATAGTGGAAAAATGTAAGTTGTCTGTCGATAAGTTTGATAATTCCTGGTTAGTTCAATTAGCCATTGGGGCAAAAAGAAAAGTAACCTATTTTGTGAAAGAATGTGCTTTACTTATGGATGAATTTAAAACTACAGTTAAGCTTAATGTTCTGCCACTTGGCTCATATGATTTACTAATTGGCATGGATTGGTTAGAGCAGCATAAAGTAGTTTTAAATTGTTACGATAAAACTTTCACGTGCTTAAATAGTGATGCACAACCAGTAAAGGTTAAGGGTATTCCTAGAAAAACTATAATCAGACAGATTTCTGCTTTACAACTTAAAAGGGCTGTTAGAAAAGGATGTAAAGCCTATGCAGTAACTATTACAGATGAGACAAGTAAAACTGAAACAAATAAGTTAAAGATAGAAGATATTCCTGTTTTAAAAGAATATACTGATGTATTTCCAGAAGAAATTCCAGGATTACCTCCAAGGAGGGAGTTGGATTTCACCATTGAGCTGGTACCAGGTGTGGTGCCTAGCTCAAAAGCTCCTTATCGAATGAATATTTTAGAACTTAATGAGCTAAAATCACAATTAAAAGAGTTAATGGATAAGAAGTACATTCGACCTAGTGTGTCTCCTTGGGGAGCACCGGTCATCTTTGTCAAAAAGAAAGACGAAACTATGCGATTATGCATAGACTACCGTCAGCTAAATAAGATGACTATTAAAAATAGATATCCATTGCCCCACATAGATGATCTGTTTGATCAACTACGTGGAGCCACGGTGTTCTCAAAGATAGACTTGAGGTCAGGATATCATCAAGTAAGAATCCAGGATGAAGATATCTTCAAGACAACCTTTAGAACAAGGTATGGACACTACGAGTTTGTCATAATGCCATTCGGGCTTACCAACGCCCCAGCTATCTTTATATGCTTAATGAATAATATAATGCATAAGTACTTAGATAAATTTGTGGTCGTGTTTATCGACAACATCTTAATTTACTCTAAAATGGAAGAACATAAAGAACACCTAAAGATAGTTTTACAAGAGTTGTAAGAACAACAACTCTTCGCGAAGTTTAGCAAGTGTGACTTCTTTAAGGATGAAATCCAGTACTTAGGTCATGTAGTGACTAAGTAAGAAATTTTTGTCGATCCTGAAAAGATACGGGAAATCAAAGATTGGACGGTTCCTAAAGATGTAATGGATGTTAGGTCGTTCATGGGAATTACCGGTTATTACCGGAGATTCATTGAAGGATTTTCAAAAATAGCAAATCCAATCACTTCCTTGCAAAAGAAGGGTAAGAAATTTGATTGGAACTCAAAATGTGAAGAAATTTTTAAGAAATTAAAAACCTTATTGACTAGTGCACCTATTCTAAGAATAGCAGATCCTAATAAGGACTTCATGGTATGCACAGATGCCTATAATGATGGCTTAGGCAGTGTTCTAACTCAAGATAGGCATGTCATTTCCTATGAGTCTAGGAAGTTAAAAATTCACGAAAAGAACTACGCAACTTATGATCTAGAACTTACGATTGTTATACATGCCTTAAAAATGTGGCGACATCATTTAATCGACAAAAAATTTATTTTAATGACTGGTAATAAAGGACTGAAATATCTTTTAGATCAGCCTAACTTAAACGCTAGACAAGCAAGGTGGTTAGACTTCTTGAGTGAATACGATTTTGAAATCCAGCACATAAAGGGTAAGGAAAATAAGGTGGCTGATGCATTGAGCAGAAATGCAAAGCCGAAATTTACAGCAACAATCAACACTTATGCTTCTGATTTAAATGAACAGCTTAAAGAAGGGGTAAAACAAGATGAAATTTATCAGAAATTGCAAATTACAGCTAAAGAAGAACCTACATAAAGCTTAATTAAAGGTTATAGTTTAAATAAAGATGAATTTTTATTATTTAAAGATAAACTGTATGTACCTAATGTGCCTAAGGTTAAGTTGTTAATTCTGGACGAAGTCCATAAAACGCCATATTCAGGACATCCAGGTTATCAAAAGACTGTAACCATGCTAAGAAAAGAATATTTTTGGCCTAAAATCTGAGGTAGCTGAATACATTGCAAGGTGTTTAGATTGTCAACAGGTGAAAACTGAACACCAACACCCAGCGGGTTTGCTACAACCTTTACCTATTCCTAGCTGGAAATGGGAAGTGATTAGCTTAGATTTTATTACTGGACTGCCCAGAAATGAGAATCAAAATGACTCTATTATGGTGGTGGTTGACATGTTAAGCAAAGCAGCACATTTCATTCATGTTAAAACTACTTATAAGGCTGCCAATATAGCTGATATATTCTTAAAGTAGATTTTTCGGTTACATGGACTACCGAAAGTTATAATTTCAGATAGGGATCCTAAATTTACAGGAAATTTTTGGAAGTCCTTGTTTAAAGGATTAAATACAACATTGAATTTTAGTACCTCTTTCCATCCTCAAACAGATGGACATACTGAAAGAGTGAATCAGGTGCTGGAGGATTTATTAAGAATGTATGTTAAAGATCAGCCAGGTAAGTGGGAAGACTACTTACATCTAGCAGAGTTTGCATATAATAATAACTATCAGTCCTCAGCTAAATTTAGTCCATTTGAAATTTTATATGGACGTAAATGCAACACTCCTATCTCTTGGAATAATCCAGTAGATAGATTGGTGTTAGGACCAGAATTATTGAAGGAAATGGAGGAAATTGTGAAACAAGTGCAGGAAAATTTGAAGGTGGCACAGGATCAGCAAAAGAGCCAAGCAGACTTGAAAAGAACTCCCAAGGAGTTCCAGGTAGGTGAGCATGTATTTATAAAGGTAAGGCCAAAGAAAAGCTCTCTAAGACTGGGGAGTTGTGCAAAGTTAGCACCACGTTACTGTGGTCCATTTGAAATTTTATCTAGAATTGGTCAAGTTGCATACCAGCTAGCATTACCACCTAACTTGAAAGTACATAATGTTTTTCATATCTCTGTTTTGAAGAAGTATGTTCATGATGCTACTCATGTGGTTGATTGAAATGTTGTACAGGTGGAACCAGAAGGAGAAATTCTGGTGGAACTGGACTGTATCCTCGGGAGGAGGGAAATTACTCTGCAGAACCGCACCATTGGATAGGTGAAGGTGCAATGGAAGCACCTAAGTCCTGAAGAGGCCACCTGGGAACTGGAAAGTAAGATGAGGGAGGCATACCTGAATCTGTTCCAGGAGACTGCAGAGGATGAAGAATAAGTAACATCGAGGATGATGTTACATTTTAAGGGGGGATGTATGTCACATACCCCAATTTTGTAAAATAATGTTAATTGTTTTAATTTGATTTCCTAAGACATTATGTTAAATTTAATGCTAAGTAGGAACTGATGACTCAGCAGAGTCAAAATATGTGGAATGTAATTCTGAATATTTTATTTTTATTAAATAAAAAGTGGAGACAACAGCTTGGGAGAGCTGTTAATAAGAGTGTTACTGGTCAAACTGGTGAAAGGAACTAGGTGGAGGGAAAAAGACAAGTGGCAACATCCTCAAACACTTCCTATGTTACAGGTGGAAACTTCCCTACATTTGGGGTCATGATTCCCCAAGAAAGTGGGATCAGAGCAGGTGCCTCAATAAATGACAACTAACCCAAAAATACCTAGGCAATCTTTTAAAAGTACCCAATGTAGAGAGCTGAGGCTACTCAGATATTTTCCAGGACAAGAATCATTCAGGAGGAATGCACTTCAAGGAATTCATTGGGGAAAAGGGAAAACTGTAAGGAAGGTGTTTGAGGGAAAGACTGCAGTAACTTGGTTTGATACAGCTTGCTAGCTGAGAGAAATTTATTGATAAGTTCAGGATTGGTATTGATTCTGAAGACTGGTACTTGATTATTGCTGCACCTAGTTCCAGCCAGGGATACCAGATCAAGCTCGGGGGTCCTGAGGAGTCGTTGTTTGAGCACCCTCTAGGAGTTGGTACTGAAGAACGGCCTCCCATTGTTGTTGTCATCCAATCTCAAAGAACAGGTTCTGTTATTTATTAAATTTATGTGTTATTATCTGTGTATGATTGAATGATGCATTGTAGCTTATGATGTAAACACTTAGATGGTTTAGTAATGAAGTTGTTCTTAGTTTGTTTAGAAATAGAATCATTGATGAGAAACAAAACACTATCTGTGTTTTTCCTCATCTGGAGTGATCCAGATCGTACTCCAGCACAGGTAGTGAAATTATATAAATAAAGATAGTATGATGAAAATGTAGAATAAGATGTTAGTGGAATTATAGAATATTTTCTTTTAATTTTGTTATCAGAAGAAATATCCTTTGTACCAGGAGTAGTGTTAAACCTGGACTGAGACTGTTAGTTTATTAGAAACAGAGAAAGAAGCTATATTATTCTACTGATAGTAGTATGTGTGGGTAGATAAAACAGTTTTGATACAGTATTTACCCTCAGTAATCTTTTTTCTTATTTGAATTCAATGAAAATATTATAATAGTTACACTGGAGTAGGACTAGACTTGATAAACATGCTGTTTAACTTTACAGTTTATTTCTTCCAGTTTAGGATAATTTAACTACTATATGTCTAACAATAAAACTGAAAGTAGGAATAGTTAAATATTGATTTAATTCTACTGTCAAACCAAGCTGATTTTAGATTCTATGTAGGATTAGTAATGTAACTAATTCATTCATTATTTGTTTATCTAACTAAGCTCGAACAATATCTAGATATGTTAATCTATCTTTCATAAAGTTTAAATGAATATTACAATATATTTATGAGTTAGATCATAGATAGTTTGTTAATTGTTTTATTTTATATATACTAACATCATAACATAATAAAATAAATACTAAGAGAACTTTTATAAAGTATTTAGCACAGATGGCATAAGAAATAGACAACAGAATGCTATCTCTCTATACACTTACAAAATAAACTAAGTATAAATAACAATAGGAACAATAGTACTCACATGGGAGATAATATCCTTATTATAATAAACAACGATATACTTTCTTATTATATACTTTATAGGGACTAAGTATGCAGGTAATATACAAATTATAGGAATAGTATTATTATGTAATTAAAGCAATGTTTTTATCTTATTATTGTAAACCTGAAATAAAATATAAATTATGTACTCATGATTAACTGACAGTTACATAAGAACTTCATTAAAAACATAAAGACCTTATATTCCGAAGGGTATAAACTATATAACAACATTTACAATTCTTTTAATAATAAAGTAAATCAATATAAAAACAACGTACAGAAACCCTAGCAGTCAATAATTTAAATAATTTTATAGAAGTACATTTATAAATAAAGTTAAATTGTTTAAAGAAACTGTAACATTTCTTATATGGCCGAGTTAGGGTAAAACCCTACTAGCATTAAAATATACAACATAGTTAACAAAACTGAAGAAGTCTAATTCAGTATATGTACTCACGGCCTTAAATAAAATCCATAGAGTGAGGCTTTTATAGCCTTTCCATTAATTATATATATACACAGTAATCAGAAACAAAACCAAAAATTACAGTCTCGGCCTAAGTCGGAGGTCCCTTATCGAGCAAAGGGTTTAACTTCTTAAAACAAACAGCGAACGGGTCAATCCAATGGGACCAAACCGCAAGGGTTTCAGGCCACGAAGACCAACCCACGACTGTCCCATAATGGACCAAACAAGGAGGAAGTGCCATGGTTAAACCAGGCTTACTGTGAACAAGCAAGCAAGCGCCTCAGCCTCGAACCAATCATGCAGGAGGACGGATCGACCTGTGAACAGAGCAGAATGATGATGTTAATATCATTTTCAAAAAGGAAAAATAAACAATTGTATAAATAAACAATACGCAAAGATAAACAAAAATGTAAATGGTTTCCTTACCTCAAAGCTTTATGGAAACGTAGCCTCCCACGAGAAGAAGCAGTACCACTAATGCGAAGAGAAGTCAAATCTTCATCGACTACAAGAAGGAAGGGGTCATTAATAGTATCAACCAACAGTGACAGAGAGTGAGAGCCACGGACAAGCGAGCATAAATGCTTATGCCGCAGTGATTTCTTAACAGACAAACCTAATTGCTGCGAAACCCTTAAACCAGCAAAACTTCAAGTCACGAGGCCACGTCTCCCACTATTGAACCAAAGAAGAAATGGGGGCCTTATAGACTGCTAGACACCGAATTGAGCGAGTAGGGAAGGATAAACCCGAAGAAAACTAACCCAACTCTGTGCCAACAGAATCAAAGGTTTACAACTCTTCTCTACGAGCATTCAGAGTGAGCTCTCAATGAACGGAAGACAAAGGAAGGAGCTGGGAGAATACCATTGCAGAGTAGCAGTGCGACAAGGGAGCACCATCACTATTGCAGAGCGGCAGGAGGCCGAAGACCACGGAAGGGATAATAAGATTAGGGTTCAAAGAAGAGTCCCTTTTATCTATGTAGCATATGGCCACAACAACGCCACGTTACCCAGGTAAATAATTTGCAAGCTGTGGGTTCAAGTGTATAGTCCCGGAGAACTTCCTTCCACGATTATTTTTATTTCCCACTCTTTGTTATTCGAAGGTTCTACTAAAAGATGATTACTATAAAACTATGCCTTATAAATCATTTTCGTTGCATGGTAATTAAAAGATGATTACTATAAAACTATGCCTTATAAATCATCAACGGCGTGGGGAATCATATAATCCATCATTGTGCAAGTATAATATATAATCTTTCACACAATTATAACTATTGGAAAAAGGTTAAACCGTAACTTATCATGAATTATGGTCTATTCGACAACCCTTTGCATTATACATTGCACCTTTTATTCATACTTAGCAATTATTCACTCCAACGATAATTCCATTCAAGGGTGTGCCATTATAATGTTATAATAGAAATTTATAAAATTTATGGAGGTCGAATACTACTTTAGTTTGCAAATTTTTGTTTAAACAAACTAATATAACCTAGCAAGGATGTAAAAATTGCTACCTAGCATATTATACCAACAAGGGATGAGGTAATAAAGAGTATAAATCTTTAACTCAAATATGGCACCATTTGTTTAAAACAAACTCTATCCAAATTATACTAGTTGAGGTTTATGAAAGAAATTCATAAGATCATTTTTTTGGGCAATAACCTTCTCGTCATTATCAACCTCTTATGTCCTTGAAGGTTCAACATTAAACTAGTAAAGTTTGTATTTTGAGCATGTTGGGCCTTAATTTGTTTAAGGCTTGACTTTGGAATTATAATGATATATTAACCTTATTAGATAATATTTTCTAGAAAATTATGTGCAGAGGAATTTGATTATCAACACTATGATAGTGTATTTGGAAGTAGTATATAAATTGCTTTAAAACTCCAGGCTTTGGAAGATGAGATAAAAATATAACAACTCTTATGTGCATATTACTTTCTCATCCCATGGGGTAATCAAAACTAACTTTGCATGAGTGGTAAAGTTTCATAATCTAAGATAGACTCTTAACATAATAAATCTGCCATCTTTTAAACCTGCATGTAAAGGAAAATCAAGACGTGCACATACGATAACCATGATAAACTATGGTAAACATCGTAGAGTTAGGTACCCAATAAGAATTATAAACTACAACCAAAGAAAGAGAGCAACTATCATTAACACGGATAGAACTGAATCTCGTAATCTATGACGTCTTTAAAAAGAATGATGACTTAAAAGTTTTACCTCATAAAGCACTTGAATTCGATTAGCATTTTATTCTACTTTTATGCGACGAACTTATAATTGAATGCTTAGAATTTTGACAAGCAGCACCCGAACTTCTCACCTGTAAGTCTGTAAGAGAAGGAAAACTTCTGCATTAGCTCGAAAGCTAAGTAAGCCTAGATTTTCATGACAGTCCCACCTTGTGGTCGCAAAGAGAAAACAAGTCAATAATCTGAAAAACAACTGTTCTATAAAATAAACATAATCAATTAGATAATTCAGATAATGAATTCAGTAACATATAACTAATTAAACAATTAGTTAACTGCATTTGATATTTAGCTGTATTTTGAAAATTTTAAATTTTTCAGAAAATTTGGGGTTTTGACATTCCCTCTAGTGTTCTCTTGGGTGTGCAGGTCAGATTTTACAACCCATTTTGATATTTTTGTGTGGTTCCTATCTTTACTAGGATTATTAGCCAATTCTGGACGTACTCCACTCCTAATCCTTCAAACCAAAATAGGGATGCACTACACATCAATCCACAAAGAAAAACACAACCCACAGGCTTCAGTTTGTAAAACAACCAACACTTTGTAACACAGAGAAGACCACTGCGGAAATGCCTTCTATGACTCAGGAGAGTGAAACAAACCATTCAAGAAAATGGAACGCTACTCAACAACGCCGGGGAAAACTCGGAGGAGAACTCTTTCATGAAATCGAGTGATCTCCACTACCCTTAACTCGACAAAGGAAAATACTTGCTGATAACCAGCTTCACGACTCCAGACGGTGAAAAAACACAACTGTCGTATCTGGGGTAAACGGTTTAGAAAATAACACCGAGCAAGGGAATGATTCTTGCTGCAATATGAACAACTCAGGACAAAACATGGTTCTCAGGCAGCAGGATGGATGCACAATGCACAGGAACAAAACATGACTCTCCGCGGTAGCTCCACTAACAACATGAATGAACAAATTCCCCCAATGTTCAGTACGACCCAAGGGATGAGGGAACAAGCACACATTCCCACGCGGGTTTTCTTGCTGCAGAAGCAAGAACACTACCTCCCAAGATGCAGTCAAGCCATGAGACTGCTATGCCTTGCTCTGCCCAAGGCATTAGTTGCCTCAACCAACTTTTGGAAGAAATTGATGATTAAGGACAAAAGACAAAAGTAGCTGAGGGTTCATGGGTTTCCCCATTTACATGTGGTCACACCCTATTGGCTCAAGGGTTGAATCACTCCCCACCCTATCCCTTGTGGAATCATGCCCCCATCTCTTTAACATTTGCAGCCCCATAGTTAGCTTTGGTTTTATATTAATTTTTACATTTACATGATATATCAAAATATATCTATTGTGCTTAACTTAGCACAAAAACCATAGGTATCAACCTTGATCACCCATCCACAAAAAATGATTCACTTGAAGGGCCTTGGCCTTGAGCTCCATGTCATGATCTCAATACAATATTTACATCATGTACAATTAAATACCATGGGGTCAAAACTGGGGTATTATAGATAGAGAGTCTTGAATGTTTCTTTGGTGGTATCATTTTAACTGTCGGATTTTATTTAGGAACTATGACCACCAGAAATTTGGAACATCTCAGAATTAGGAAGAGAAGAGATGGGATTACTTTTTCTAGGATTGGTATCCATATCAGCACTAGTATTAGAGGTACAAGTTCTAGGGTTCACATTAGAGAACCAATTTGCATTTTCATGTGTAGGTGTTTTCTTCTTAGGGGGATCTCTCTGAGGTTGTTTCATGGGTTATTTTTTAAGATTATTGGGAGGAGGGGTTTGAGGGATTTTTTTGGTTCTTTAACTTGTTCGAATAATAAAAAACCCATTCCCACAATTATGATACATTTATTAATCTTTATGGTTAATTTCCTAGGTCTTACACTAGCTAGTTATCAACCACTTGCACCACTTGGTCAAAAATTGCCATAACTACCTCCAGGAGCGCCTTTAATAGATTCTGGATAAGATTATGACAACCCAACAGAATTCCAAGTTTATTAAGTGTGTTTCCTTCCTTACTCATATTTAGCCTTCTTTTCAACATCTTTTAAGGGAAAAAGTTGAGAGCTAATCACATAGAAACTGCCTTGTTTTTGCACAAATCATCCTCCTTCTTTTTCTCTCTTAAAAGCATGAGTATATTGAATTTACATAACTTATTAGCTGATATACATCATTCAACCAATTCTTGACTTTATTGGACTGATTTGGAAAGTGTTTTATGCACCTAAGGGGATTTTTTACTTTTAGTAAGCCTGCTATTGTGAGGATTCAACTTTCCTCAGGAATTTGAATCCCTAATGTAATGATATGTTTGGGCAGCCTATTCCTATATAATATAGGTTGATGTACACTTAAGTAATGCAAGTTAGTGTTATGCACCAATTTCAGTCTCCAATTTTGAGTGGATCTTTGCATGTCTTCTAGCATCTTTTGTGAGTTCAATATTTGATCTAAGACTCGACTTAATTTCCACATAACTAGGGATGATTGAATTCCAAACCTTTTATTTTCTCATCATAAATTTTCCTCCTAATTCTATCAGAAAACAATCCCCATGCCTCAACAATGAGATTAAAAGTACCATCATCCCCTACAGTTTTGTTCTTATTGGGATGGAATAACAAAGCTAATTTCCTATATTGTGTCTTCACAACATAGTCCTCATCCATAACATCATCAAGTTGGATAATATTATCTCTTCAATTTAAAATGAGACAAGAGAACATGAGAACATTAGTGACTTAAACAACACAAAAACGTTAACTCTTCACTTCAAACAAAATACAAAATGCAAGAGCTTTCCACTTCAAATGATGAAGTTTAGCCTCATTTAGTCACAATGAAAAGGACCAACTCAAAAAATAGGTTTTATGTAGGCGAAGAATGAGGTTGAATTGATGACTTGTTTGGAAACCAATTAAATGAGAAATTGAATGTTAACCTTTAATATCTTATCTCGTGCTTATGGTTATCAATAAGAGACAAGTAGGATAAACAATGACATAAAGAGAGTTATATTCAATATTTTTTAAGCATATAACAACATACTTATCATGTAGGTAGAAAGTATTCAACCTGTCCCTTTCAATGGTTCCAAATTGATTATGGATTTCTCAAAATATTGAGTTATTGAAATTAGGATTAAGTCACTTTGGGATATATTCTATGAGAGGCTTTGATCTTCATAGGAGGAGGGCGTGAAACAAAAGTTGAAATTCCAAGTTTTCAAAAATATGGATAGTGAAATAGTAACATTTAATACTTGCAAGACAACAAAACATTGAATAGGAAACTGTATATTAGAAGTAATAGGGCCACTGCTTATCAAGATACAAAATAGAGTATTATCTCTTTACGGGAAATCAAAAAAAGATGCAAATGTTAAGTTATTATTTTAGTGCATTGTAACATGTTTAAAGGTTAGGGTATGATTGAATGTTCATATTGTAGACTTGAACACATATATGCTTCACAAATAACTCAATGTTATTTGTTCATAGACTTTGAAAAAGATGCAAGTGTTAAGCCATTGTTTTAGTGCAGTGTAACATATTTGAAGGTCAAGGTATGAGTGAATGCTGGTATTGAAGACCCAAACACATAAATGATTCACAAATAACTCAATGTTATTGGTTCATTGACTTTGAACCACTGTAAGAGGTTATGTAGGAACAAATCTCGGAGATGATACTAAATTCATGGAGTCCTATAAATTGGTTTTCATGCAATATAGATAAAAAGAAGATGAAAGTCTAGAGATTTTACAAAACAATAATATTGATACAATAATGGCTCTTGAGTGCATAGCTCATATTCTTCAGAAGGTTCCAAATAATTGCGAGACATACTTACTTGACCCCTTCATGGAGTGTGCAGGAGAAATGACAGGGGTGAAATAGGTGATGATGTGTAGGCTAGTGGGGAGAATGCAAAGGAAAGAATCATTGATATTAAGGATGTGCAAAGTCACAAGAATGTGTATTCATCCACAAACATTTCCCTAACTTCCATTGAAAATTAAGAGAACCATTGGTCATAATAGTTAAAATGTTATTTTTTTGATATTTAAGTTTATCCAAAGTCATCAATTGGAAAGAAAAAATTGAATTGTCATAGAAATTGAAAATGCTTAAAAATAATACAAATTAAAAGAAACAAAGATCATGAGAGTTAAAATGTTGATTTTTTTAATATTTAAATTTAGTTGAAGTCATAAATTGAAAAGGATAAATTAGATTGTAATAGAAATTGAAAATTGTTAAAATGAGTATTTGAAATATTTCGAGAAAGTTAGATGGCTATGAACCACTAATTTCTCTCATAAATAGGGGTTTAGTACCCAAACACAAGAGGGAAGGCTTTTTCTTTTGCAATGTAATATATATTCAGGTTAATGGAGAAGGCATAACTCACAAAAATTTTGTAAGATACTTCTTCTGTAATAATGGATCTATGTATACTAGATTATTATCTCTATTCTAGTGAATATTATCTCTATTATCTCTATTCTAGTGACATTATTTGAAGGTTGCGAGGATATAATCCTTTTTTTGTGGTTGGTAGTTATGATAGAAAACTATTTACATTCCACTACTAGTTGTCATGGAGTTTGAGAAACCTTCTTGGTTGTGAAATACTTCTAGCCTCTTTGTTGTGTTCATTTATTTAACTCCATATATTTCTTTCTCTCTTATTAGATTAGCCTAAGGGCATGAATCTGCACTTACATTTTGCAATCTGCAATTTGCCTCGAGTTTTAGAAATCATTGTTTATAATAATAAATTATTGATTCTAACTAGGTTATGTTGATTTTTTAGTAGCATCGAGAGTCGTTCTCTAGGAGAATGGAGGTTCCTGGTCAGTTACCAAGAATATCATTCGGTTTGGGACTGAGGCACCTGGTCAGTTAGTAGGAAGATGATTTAGTTTGGGACTGAGGAACTTGGTATGTTACCAAGATGTTGACTAGTGGTCAACTTGATTCAGCCTGACGTTGAGGAACCTGGTCAAGTACTAGGCCATCACTAGAAGCTCATATATGTTCCATCAAGCAATCCTATGATAACTAAGGTGTGGTTGCTTCCCTGGAAGTTGCATGGTTGCTAGGATATATCGGAATGGGGATATTCAATTTCAAGATCTATATTTTGAAGTGTATTACCTTCATTGTCAAGGATCTCTACATCAGCTAGATCATGGAAACAATTGTTGTTTAGGAAATTATCCTTGGCTTTCAGTTGTCAGTTTTGTGAAGGATGATTTTTCTTATGAATCACAGTTTTAAACTGGTTCTGATTACCCTATTTCAGATTGTTCTGCAAGAAATGTGCAACCATTCTAATTGAGTAGCATGGGATTTTGGCAATTCCATGCAAATTCCCTATATTTATGTCACATGTTGCATTTGAAAGGAAAAATTTGATAGTGCATATTTCTTTGATAAATTGGTGGAAAGTATTGCACCAACAATGTTTGATCATCAAGAGGTCAAGAAAGTAGTGTTACTTATGCTTATAAGTGGAGTACATAAACGAACTCATGAGGGAATCAATTCAAGAGGGGATATTAATGTGTGCATTGTTGGAGATCCAAGTTGTTCCAAGCAAGCTTTTTGTATCTATTTCTTTCTATAGTTAGCTTCTTAGACTTACAATCATTGTATAAGAAGACTATGCTTAAAAGTCACTACAACCTTGAAATTTAGGATTAAGGAATTACTCATCACTATCACAGAATTGATGTCCCAACAAATAATTGATATTGTGCTTTTGAGTCACTCCTAGACCTCCAAGAGAAAGAGTCCTATCTTGATATTATTATTAATCATTGTAACCTTAGTGTGGCCTTTAGCTTACTAGGTCCAACTTGATATCTCCCATCCTCATCTAGGGTATTTCCACTTGTTGCTCCATAGTAAACCTTCCACAATGATCTAGGAAATTAAAGTTACTATCTATTTGTGCTGACAGTTCTTAGTTTGAATAGACTTTGAAGCAGGCGTAGTTTAAAATTCAAATAGTCAAATCCACCTATGGAATTAGGCTCAGATTTATTCTCATTCTGGTAATTCTCATTATTTATCTCTTGGTCTTCATGGAATTTTCAATTTTGGTGAATAACTTAGCCCTGTGAGACTAAACCTACATACCATCTATTCAAGACAAATACCCTAAAATCAAGATATATTCTCAGCATTGAGGATAGGAGAGGCACATGGAGAAATACTTAGTTTGTTTAAATCTTGGGAGAATAGATTTTGTATCTACCACCTTATCTTATAATTTGTATTATGTAGTATGTGAATGAGACGATTAACTAATATAGATAGGGTAGATAGAGGAAAGGGGTTAGTTTCCTTTATATAAACCCAAAAATGGTTGCAATTGACACAACATGGTCATGTGAGCCCTTTTAATGAAAATGCTCTTTCTGTTTAGCATATTTTTTTTGTACTAAGCATTAATTTGTCTTTGGTGTTTTGACTCTTTGAGTTTGTTTAAGGATGAGCCTCTCCATGTGTATTCTTGTTGTGGAGTTTATTTTTTCTTCTTGAGGTACATCACTTTCTTGTTGTACAACCAAGTTGTACTTCTTGAGTTTGAAGCATCAGTTCTTATTAAGGCCACTTTGGAAAAGATAATGCATATCCAACATTTGAGATTTAAGGATCAAATGAGAATCATTGGCTGCTTATCCTAGTGTTCGATGTTATCAATCGAGAGCATATATTAAAAGAATTGAATACCTTAGAAAACCTAGCCAAAAAGTTTAACAGGTATAAAAATTGCTATGCTTTTGAAGTGGGATGTGAAACTAGATTTTGAGATTTGCCGTAATAGATGATTCTATGCTATATTTTGATTTATAACTATTCATCTTGGTGCTTAGTGGAACCATACATGGCATCTTTAGCACATGCTATCGGTCATAAGGACCATTCATTTTTATAAAAAATGGTTGGTTCCAACCTCCCAAGCCATCGATGGAACCAAATAAATGTGGAGTTAGGTTGGAGCCCTGAATCTATCCTGCTTAAAAGTCAAAGATAGAAACATATTGCAGGTCTTTGAAGTAAGGAGAATTGATTGCAAAGGTGCAACAAAAATTATCTGCATTATTACAGATCTCGGTTATATTATCGATAAGATTCTTGAAAGAGAAACCCATTTCCCTTTCGAATGTAGAGATTGTATTGAGTAACCCAAGGGGCATATGCTTGTATTAAAACGTTCCCAAGGTGTGGTGAATGTTTTTTTATGTTTGTATTCTATGATAACTAGGATATTATTATATCTAGAGACACCATCCAACATAGGGTGTGTTATTGACCTTGTTACTCTACAGTTTGCATGGGTGTTTATGTGTGTTGTTTTGATCACACTCTTGATGAGAGTAACATTTTTCATGATTTGATTGTAGTTACTTGGTGTAGAAATAGGATCGTGCCCTAAGTTCAAGGTAGAATTCACCCTTGAAGGGTCATTGTACTAGAACAACACATTTATGGGTACCCTTTATAGAAAAATACAATAATAAAAGGCTTATGGGAAGCCTCATTCATAATTCTGAGTACGTCTAGACCTTTTCTAAGCAAGTATTGAATGCTTTGATGAATGATTGTAATGAGACACTATCCTTTTTCTTTTAAAGTAAAATAAGAAAACTCATCCCTTAACTTTTCATGCAAGACGTATCCCAAACAATCCTATGCATGAGAAGAAAACCTGGGCATGTTTTGAGGAAAAAAGAAGTGACAAGAACATATTTGGGCCTGAAAACAAGAGTCAATCCTCAACTTTGGTAATAATTCAGGTCTAAATTAGTAGCAAAAGAACCTCATATGTAGTGTTTTCCAAGTATATGGGATACACCAACAGTTATGGTCGTAAAAACAACCTTTGTAAGGAAGATATGGGTGCTTCTGGACACTATGTATGGTGTTTTTCATGCAGCATCCCTAAACCATTAATTATGGGATTGAATCTCCTCAACCAATAGATCTAGGTAGAATTGTCGACTCTTTCCATAATGAAATCACATCATTTTCAATATGAAGTAATTATGGGGAAGTTTGGACAGAAATTTGGACAATTATATGCATTAAATCAATAAATATGGGCGTTGCTTGAATCATGGTTTGTTACAATTCCCTGAAGTAGCAGAGATTTGAGGTTTGTTTAGGTTTGGTGCAGCATTACATCCGTTTTAGGGCTATTCCTTAGGAAATGAACAACATGAATGTTGTTTGAGGAACTGTCCCCTCTAGGGTTCACTTTACAGAGTGATATTAAGAAATATGCAGAGCATATATCCCTATAACATCACATACTCCAGCGAGGAATGAAGCTTCTCAGATTGGAGCCTTCAAGGTGAAGCATTCAAGTCCCATGAGTAGGTTTTTCCTTTAGATAGGTTTCCTATAATTTGATGCATCACTTATAGGTTCCTTCTTTGAAAAGAATTGGACGAAATCTAAGGTTAAAATCCCTAGGTTTAAGGGCCACATATTTCTTAAGATTGTTTCACTAAGTTGTTCTGTTAATTTATAAAAGTAGTTTGCATCTTAAAGGGGATTCTCATGGGTCCACCACTCACATTTGTGGAAGATATATTTCTATTTGGAAACTTCTAGGTTCTAGTGGAGAGATTCAAGACTCTGTGAACAATCTATCCTTCCCTTTTCCTTTCTATGGTAGATTTTCCATATCAGAATAATGAGTAGTAAAGAAGTAGTTTGAATTGTACTTTACCTAGTAACATTGAGTTTATGCACTATCATCAATTTACAGATATATTCTATTTAATTAAAGGCCTAATGATCAATATATTATTTTATAATATGTCTAAGCGGTCAGTTTCAATAGAAACAAGAAACGGTACTTGATATATTAACTATTGCAATATCTTTGCATTTGAAATCAAGTCCACGCTATGCAAGTTGAGTGTATTTGCCATCTCGTCATACAAATATTATGTCAAATATTTTTCGTTCTTGGATCCTCTATTATTGCTCATATTTCGACCTTACAGATTTAAATCCTTTACTTTTTTACAAGTTGAACTTTCACAATCACCCTTTACATAGTTTGGTATGTTTAATATTCTTCCACTTTGTTGGTGTCACCCAAGACATGCATCTGGATTCATTTATAAGCATGTCATAATGATGATATCTTGTTTTCCATCCAATGTTGACATTAGGAAGTAGTTTTGCATTGGAGCGCTATTAGTTAATCCATTAACTCGATTTCTAGCATAAGATATAATGTTTTGTGTGTATGAGAGTTACTCCTATCTGCCCTCCATAAATTGCAGCCATGGTTTTATTTATAGATTCACTTTGCCAGCTTTTATTACACCTTACAAGTTTTACATATATTAGCTATGAAGGGATAGTAAATTATGTCATTATCGCCGCCCTTATTTGTCATATTGTACACCAATTCTCCAAATTCCAACTTTCTCTTTAACTCCAACAATTTATTACGATCACTGATACAGATGAAAAATAAAAAATGAGAATTGTTCCACATGAATCCATGCAGAGGGATTAGTGTATATTTTTTCCATGTTAAGGAGTTGTTCTAGTTTTAATTGATGGAGGAAACTTTGTGAGCAACAACATTTATGAACAGATTGCACAATTAAACTCTCAAATTGAAACTAAACATATAACAATTCAACCGACAATAAATCCACTGTGAAATATTTGCAAGATAATTTATTTTCGTTTAAATATCATTAAAGGGATTGAAAGGCCTCAAAATAAACCGTGAAATATCATCCCTTACCTTGCTATTGTGGCAACAAACTAAGCTACAGTAAGGCCTCAAAATTCAAATTGTCCCCTTTCATGGCTACTAATGGCTCGTTGCTACAGGAAATCACCTCTAGGATATGGGTATAATGCTATACAGAATTCGATATAAGGATCCTCACTATTGCTTATAAGCACAGGACTACCAAGAATTGTTCACAGTTATGCCATCAAACTAACAGCTTCTTCAACCTCATCCTTGTACATTCAAACAACCATATAAAAATCCCCAAGATTGTCTTCACTGAGATAGCAGAGGCAAGTAGAAGGATAAAGTGACAAATTTGCTCCCAATATACTTCATGATAGCACCATCATACTCATTGAAGATGGGTAAACATGTTTATGCCACAACTGCAAACCTTTTTAGTCTTCAAATTACTATTTTTATTGGTGTAACCTAAATTCATTTAAGATTATCATTTGGTCTCCAATTGATGTTGAAGTTGTTACAAGGCACACTGAAAGATATAGGTCTACAACATCCTTACCTATTGGAAATATACCAATATTATAATGTTAGTTTCTACAGGCGTCTTCTTTTGTGATTATTCCCACACCTCAGACTGTTGTGAGACACCTCTTTTTATGAATGTTTATTGTGAAAACAAGATTATTTATTGTTGTTTTTCTATATTCCAAATGAAAACTATGTATAAATCTCCTCGTGCATGTCACCGTGAAGAAATGCACTCTTCACGTCAATGTGGTGTACTTTCTATCGTTTGGATACAATAATGGCCAAAACTAGCCTGATTGAGGACCTCCCTCGAAAGAGGGAGTGTTGGTGATGACTATGATGTAGGTTTCCTATTGCAATGGTGTGGTAGCTTAGTATAGGTTTGGTATGTATAGCTAGGATTGCTTGGCCCAAAAGGTTTAGTAAGCCATACAAGGCCTCTTTGTTCCTAGGTGGATTAGTATGTCTTTCTAGGCTTGTTTGGCCTGAAAGGGTTAGTAAGTCAAACAACACCCAATGGATCTATCAAAGTACCCACTCTGATGTTTATTTAGATGTACAAAGGGAAGTATGATGTGGTACCAACACTCTATGCTAATGATTATGTTGTTCCAAAACTCTGTGATGATGTTGATGATGATGTGGTTCGAACACTTTGTGTTGATGATGATGTGGTCCTATGTGTTGTTGATGATGATGACGTTGATCCATCAATTCTATGCCAATGATGTTGATCTTGTCTTAGCATTATATGCTAATGATGATGATGTTGTTCCAACATCTCTATGGTGATGATGCAGATGATGATCTAGCATTTATTTGTTGGTGATATTGTTTTAGCACTATACATGATAGTGATGTTGTTTTTGTTCTAGTATTTACATACTGATGATGTTATAGGTGATGCTTTTCCAATATTCAGGTATTGGTGATGTTTTAGATGACGATGATGATGATGATGATCTAGTATTCACATACTGATGCTCATACTAATGATGATGATGATGTATCATGATGGTGCTTTATGATGATGTGGTCCGATCACTCTGTGTTAATGATGATGTGATCCTATGTGTTGTTGATGATGATGATGTTGATCCATCATTTCTATCCCAATGATGATGATGTTTTCTCAACATTCTATGCTAATGATGATGATGTTGTTCCAGCATCTCTATGGTGATGATGCATATGATGATCTAGCATTTATTTGTTGGTGATATTGTTTTATCACTATACATGATAGCGATGTTGTTGTTGTTCTAGTATTTACATACTGATGATGTTATAGGTGATGCTTTTCCAATATTCAGGTACTGATGATGTTTCAGATGATGATGATGATGATCTAGTATTCACATACTGATGCTCATACTGATGATGATGATGATGTATCATGATGGTGCTTTATGATCATGATGATGACTCATGATGGTGCTTTATGATCATGATGATGACTCATGCTTATTATGATGATGCTCCATGATGATGATGATTACTCATGCCTAGGATTCCCCATACTTTCCAATGTTTTCCTAGTTAGAATGTTAACATCCAAGCACGAGTCTAATATAATGAAATCCATATCATAATCCCCAATTTGAGTGTTCACGCTTAGTTGTTGTCCAATATTTCTTATTTTATGAATATTATTTACATCTTTTAATGTCAAATACTTTCTTCTAGTTCTTCTCATATACTAGATAATTCTTCCCATGCATTCTCATCCTTAATGAAGGATAAACAACTTTTCAAGAAATTATTTAGAGTGCTTATCTTTCATGTTGAATTCTCTGGAGTGGATCAGTTGAAGTGAGGTGGTGGCATGTCGTATACAGGTCCTTCATCAAATAATGGAGGAGAATTCAAAGTCAAAACTCCATTGTCACTTCCCATCAATTCATTTCAATCCTCATAAAATACCCCTATCTCTTTTTGTACATCAAATGGTACCCATTGTGGTGTTGTTGGTCTAATCCACAAGTCTTGCAAATGAATCAGTTTATATTCTCCTGTCACAGCTCCTCCTTTGGTAATAACAACGATAGTTAGTGGCTTCTCCCTTGGTTTGGTTGTACTCTTCTTAACATTTTTATTTGCATTTTGAAGCTTGTTTTGATTATTATTGGTCTTTTATTTCCACTTCATAATGAGTTGGAGACAAACTTAGATAGTTTGATCCAGTGATTTGCAATAGGAACATGTCAAAGTCAGATTCTAGAATTCTATAACATAATGTCCTGGTTGGTTTTATTTATAATAGATTAATTGGCCTCTACCCTGACCAAATCCTCCTCGTCCCCATCTATGAAATCCACCCCTTTGTTGATTAAATTGCTCATTTACTCTTTCATTTTGGATTTGGTCACCACCCTTCATCAGGTAAGTATCAACTGTATGTTCTTGGAGAAACTAATATGCTCGACAATCCTTTTCATCATACCCAACAAATCGATAAAACTTACGATAGATGATTGCAAGGGTAATTACTATTTTATGAAGATATAAGCATTATTCTAATCAGTGGCCTCTAGTTTGGTAGACTCTACACCATGGCATACTTGATTGGATGAGTGAGTTCAATACTCTAGCAGATAAATATTCATAAAAAGATGGACATTGATCCTTGTTATGTCCTTAAGTGTTACATATTATGCACCATATATATTCATGAAACTCCTTTCCCTTATTTTTGTCTTGAATTTATAATGACATATTAGCTAACTAAGATTGAATTTGAACCATACCGACACTAGTTTCCCCAACCGTTAAAGATTCCAACTTTATAGCAAGATTTATTGCCTCAAATTGAGACTCAGTATTTTTTTGCATCAAAGGTACTCTAATCTGTGGTAATAATGAAACTATAAACCATTCCCCCATTCCTTATGTTGTACATCAAACATGTAGAAACTCACCTTATCCATTAAAGTTTTGAACCTTTGGTCAATGTCCCACACTAATTCAGTTGGCGATTGCTTCATCTCCTTCAATTTCATGCTTTACCGCGACTCGAACATCGAATTCCTAAACTCATCAGTCAATCCATCCTTGATCTCATCTAATGTCTTATAAGGACTTCCCACGGGAATATTAGAAAACTTCATGTACCAGTCCAATTCCTGAACCCTAAAGGTTGTGATCATTTGGTCCCTCTTAATGGCCTCATGTTGGACCTATTGAACATTCCATATCTTCACAAAGGAACCAATGCTTCTCTAGATCCTTTGATCCATTTCCATTCAATACAACTAACTTCATATCATCCCAAGCCATTCTATGCCTCTGGGGTGTTGATGAACTTGAACTTGGAGGTGTACTAATATGAATTTTACTATTTGATGTACCACTATTATGACTATTACTACTATTCTGATTGTTGGAAAACACTACATCAAACTCTTAGGTATTACTCTTGTTTATAGATATTTATGCGGGGACATGGGTATGTCATATCCATGGGTATGGTGCAAATCTGGAACTTCTTCCTCCTCTTAAATAAGTTGGTATTCTTCTTTAGTGTAACATGTTATATTTTTATCATTTAAGCAATATGATCTTAGGATCTTATTTGAGAGAATAACATGCACAACAATCAAACACAAGAGACAATAGACACAAAGATTTTCCTCGGGGAAACCATAAAGGAGAAAACCCTGCAACTTCCTCAGAGATAGAATGAGCACCAATGGAAGCAATAAACCCCAAAGATAGAAAGATGATCTCCAACATTTGTTCTCTCTCTCACTTGTGTGAGCACTTCCTCTCTTGCTCATGCGCCCCAGTTGAGTGAGTGTATATGACAAATAGAGAGTCTCACTCTCTATTTATACTATTTTTCGACTTGACAATTACTTACCAAGGCCGACATCTCTAGGAGAGTCTAATAACCCTAGTTCCACTCAACTGTGGGGAATTTTCCTTCTGATAAACAAGGAGGGTTAACCTTAACTCAATTGTGGGGACTATTTCCCTGACTTACAATGGAGGGTTTACATGAATTTATTATATTAATTACTCTCCCGATAGGAACATCAGGGTACAATGAAATACAATTGATTCTCCTAATAGGAACATCGGGGTACAATATGATATACAAGTGAATACATTCTGAAGTTACAAATACATCAAAACTCCCTCTTTACTAGGAAGGTATTCTCTTGACACAAATCATCAGCACAATTCTTCTTCTCTAGATCAAGTCTGGATCATCATCAATACTGGATCATCACTGGATCATTATCAAAGCTGGATCATCACTGGATCGTCATCATCATTTCTTTCGCTATCTCTATCAACTAGTGCTATCTCTCAATTCTTCTCATCATAGGAAGTTCTATAGAGACAACCCTTTTTCATGCTAGTTGTAGGCCTAGCCTCCATGTAGGTCTTCATCTTCTTCAACACTTATATCTGACCATGGGAGGAACACATCCAACATCCATGTTAGAAAGGCCCTCCCAGCACTTACATATGACCATGGGAGGAAAACATCCAACATCCATGTCAGAAAGGCACACCCAACACTCACATCTGACCATGGGAGGAACACATCCTGCATCCATGTCAGAAAGGCCCAGCACTCACATCTAACCATGAGAGGAACACATCCAACATTCATGTCAGAAAGGATCTGCACTTACATATGACCATGAGAGGAACCAATCCAGCATTCATGTCAGAAGGGCTTTGCACTTACATCTGACCATGATAGGAACCAATCCAGCATTCATGTCAGAAGGGCTCTACACTTACATCTGACCATTAGAGGAACCAATCCAGCATTCATGTCAAAAGGGCTCTGCACTTACATTTGACCATGAGAGGAACCAATCTAGCATTCATGTCAGAAGGGCTCTGCACTTACATCTTCCATGAGAGGAACCAATACAACATTCATGTCAAAAGGGCTCTGTACTTACATCTGACCATGGGAGGAACCAATCCTACATCCATGTCAGAAGGCCTCACAGACTCGTCACTTCCCTTTGGAGGGAACCTCGATATGGAGAACACCAAGCTTCTCCCTGAAGTGCTCAAACTTCACTTTGGCCATTTCTAGCATAGAATCACATCAGGGCTGATTACATCCAAGGATAACCTATGAGATTCTCCAGGACTGATTACATCCGAGGACAACCTATGAGCTTCGCTAGTATTTTATACTCAGACAACCTGTCTCATCGGTTATGCTAGAACTCCCTCTTTCGAGAGATCTCGATCTAGATCACAAACTAGAGCTTCACTGCTCCTCTCTTAGTTGTACTCAGCACCATGAAGGACTGCTTCCTGCTAAACCAAGCGATCACACCTGATCTCATATGAAGTAGCACCTCAAATTTCTCTTCCTATCAATGGCACTGCCTGCCTAATCTGAATCCACATAACCCTCTAGGTTAATGTTCTGATTTGCCTCATATTGGAGCCCATAATCAACTATACCCTTTAGGTACCTCACAGTATGCTTTGCAACCATCAGGTGAACATGTCTCAATGTGTTCACAACAAAGCAAATATCTATTCTTGTATCCGTCAGGTACATCAATGAACCAATCATCTGACAATACATCGTGGAATTAATCGACTCTGATGAAGCAACACTCAATAGCTTCATGTTCGATGCCATAGGTGTGGTCATGGCCTTGCACTCCATCATCCTGAACCTCTTCAGGATCTCTACTGCATACTTTCCTTGTCCCATGGAGATTCCATCTGCATTATGCCACACCTCCATGCCTAGAAATTAGTGCATCATATCCAAGTCCTTCATCTTGAACTTGACATCAAGTCTCCTTCTTGCAACTTTAATGAGTTCCTCTTTTCTGTCAATAACAAGTCATCGACATATAACAGGAGCATCATTGGTCTTCTGCCTTCAATTTTGAAGTAAAGGTTGGAACCCTCTTTACTCTCAGTAAATCCTAGATCCATCAGTAAGTTGTCCATCTTGTCGTACCATGTCAAACCTCAGGATCTTCTGCAGTCACTCCCTCTGAAGTGGAGCATCATTCTCCCTCTGCCTTTCATACTCACTCTAGGTGATATTCAAGCTCCTCATGTATGTGTTATCTCATGGGTGTCTTCTGAGCTCGTACAAGGCCTTATTTAATTTCCACACATGAGTCTATTTGTCATGTGTCTTTACTTCCAATGGCTGCAAATGTATCTTTGTATTTTATGCCTTCTTTTCATGAGAAGCCTCGTGCTATGAATCTTGCCTTGTATCCCACGATGTTTCCATCTACTGCATGATGGAACTTGCAGATACCACATCCTAGACATCATTTTTCATTTTGGATTATTTCTTGAGATGTCACCACTTGTTCTTCAGAACAAGTCTCATCCTTCTTTTCTTGTAGGCGATTGTACGTGATCTTTCCTACAAGTCAAATGCACCAGTTGTATGGTTAGAAACATTTCATAAGGAATATTCATAATGGAAAATTCTTATGCATAAATATATAATCATGTAACTATTTTATCCAATACAACATTCATCCATATCTCACAAAAAATTTCTAGATGCCTTCCATCTCTACCAAGACATCATTGAGATTGTGCACGAATCCAATATGTCAGCTAAGAGGTTTCATTCTAGATAAGTAGCAATGGAGAGTTTATAGCACCATGAGCTGCTTACCCATCACATGCATATTAGTAGTATATTGTCATTAATGCAAACATTCTATCATGCATAATACATCAACTGAATATAAACAATTGCATAACAAAACAATATCATGAAATGACAATTGAATACTTATCTTTATTTGTTTCGTTGGTAGAATCCTTCTTTTAGTTTCATCATCTTCTTCATTCATAATAGCATCATTTCTTATCCATATTCTTAACATGGATAAGAGGTACTTCAAGAATTAAGTTCTTCATATTCCTCATATCTTGAGGGATCTTCAGTTGCTCCCATATTCTCTTCTCTTATTATGGGTCGGGCTTCATCTTGTGTGTCCTCTTCCCAGAGTCTGCTGAAAGTAAACACTTCCTTCTAGCACACATTCCTCGAATGAATCCCATAATCCTGTGAGGCCATTCAAGGTGGTTATCACAACTTCTGCATTCTCCACTTCTTCTTCTACCACTTCAAGATGTTCTTTGATTTGAGAGACCCTCGTAAAGTATGACTGTATGGTCTCTGCATTCTATATCTTCACATTCTTCAACTAGTTTCTCAAATTCATCTTCTGATTTATGTTCTTCCCTTCAAATAGCTTGGTCAAGGAATCAAACATCTCTTTAGGTTTTTTTAGGGAAGACACTTTTGGTATAAGGTGATCCTTTATTGAATCAGCAATGATCTTCTTGGCCTTGACCAAGTTCTTCTTGTGTAATGCTTTTAGCCTCATCTCCCTCTGCAACAGGAACCTCTCCACTTATGTAGGTGTCCAATTCATTTTCTTCAAGAACTAGTGAAATCCTATACTTCCATGTTTGGAATTTCTCATCTTCTCCAAGCTTTTCATCAAGCTGATGTGATTAGTCATCTTGAAATGAGAACCTTAACTGTAAATAGCAAAAGATTAGATCTTACCGATTTGTGGTGTTCGTCTTGGTTCCATAGCTGGCTGATCTACGGTTTGTCAGAGAAAAACTAATTTTCAAAACTTGGAATCTTTCAAATCTGATTGGATAGAAATATGGGCCTCTTCAAGGTGAGTTTTCCACTGTACTCCTTTTCTTAAAACAGTGGAGGGAAGCTCCCGGAACAGAAAGCCCTAGTTTTCCAATTCCTACTATTGTTTCTGTGGTATCTCTGAAAGCACTACTCCTCTGTGTCTGAAATTTCATACTAAGGTATCCTATTTTGTCCTCTTTCCAACACCATAGGTTTGAGTAGAATTTGTTTCACCATTTGGGACTTATGATATTTTTCCCAAGGTGACTTCGTTCAAGACTGTTCATCATAGAGAAATTGTACGGACTGCCACATGTCTCCATTTCATCATCAGGGTCTGAAAAGTTTACCACAAAAATTAAAGTATGTGCCATATCTGGAACATCTTGTGAAATTTCATTTTGACCTTTGTAGCCCAAGATATAGCAATTATACCTAGGTGTCCTGTTTAGCGATGAATCCTGGAAGAGGCTGGAACCCGGATTTAGAGGAATCATATCTCTCATAATATAGCGAATATGAGGATAAAAATTTTACATAGGGTACATCATGATTTTATTTTCATCCAGTGAAAATTTCGGCCAATGAGACTTCTTCAATCTTGATATATACCGAATGTACCAAAGCTACCAAATTTTGTATTTTAGGGTTTTTCAAGCCCGAGGTCAAACTAGGGTTTGACTTTCCCATAATTTTACTCAACTAAAAACTTTGAAATTGGTCTCTACTCTATATGTATATATGTATGCATGATATATAATGAAAAAAATACAAATTCCTGTGATTATAAAATTACATGTTTTGGCTACACAACATTTACAAAACTTAAAATGGAAAACAAATAATCAGCTAGCGATTTCCAAAACTAAGGAATGTCAGTCTGTGACTGACTAAAACTTTGCAAATCTGCAACTCGACAGCTAAAATTCAATGTCTGTTGTATAATCCATTAAGTGAAAGTGTTTTCCTTTTAGCAAACTATCTTCTTTTGGGTCTACAAATGCACGACCATCAAAATTACGGTGTCCAAGCCATCCTTTGCACTAGCAGTAATGTTGTCCTGGACTTGGGTCACGCTGCTTGGAAATATTTGATCATGGATTCCAAGGTCAACACTATGAGAAGGGTTTCCTCCTTCCTTTGTAGGAAATTGATATCGAATAGATTCCATCTGCATTCTTCTCTGCATAATATCGGTGTACATATTATCATGGCCTTCGATTAAATCCTTAGCAGGATATTGCATCTGAATATAGCTATTAACATTAACATAGTTACTGTTTGATCCCTGCATGAGGTAATTTTAGTTTGGAAAGCTTCGATCCTGGATTGATTGTTGCATGGCTACTTCTTGTCCAACCATCCAGTTGGAAAATTGATTCTCTGCATGCCGTGGCCCTCCTTGTAGATCTCTACTGTTTGTCTGAAATTGATTCTATTGTGGATTTTCTCGGAGCCAACTACCAGTATCATTTTTTAATTGCAATGGGTGTCGGGGTTTTGACTTAACCATCCAGAATTGATCATGATATCCTTGTGTCTCACCAACATGAAATTTATTGCCAATAGCATTAAGGTTTGGTGGCATGATCTGATCAGGGACACCATGATTTTCAAATGATCCATCCACCAAGATCTATGGTTTCTTCAAATCTCCAAATTTAATGTCTGTGTTTGTGGTCTATCATTAAACACTGGGATACTAGGATTCGAAGGAAACAGTGTATTTTTTTCCTGGTTCAGTGGAAATTGGCCGTGAGGGATGTTAAGGGAGGACTGGTAGTGGGAGGAAAACTAGGGTGGTGTTAAAAGGGAAGGGGCGGGAGGCAAATCTTTTTTATTTATTGCACCCATGTTGTGTTGTGCTTAGCTAGTTAGCTCCAGTATTCTAAATCAGCTAGAATTAGTTAAACTAGTCTAACTGATGTGGTAGGTGAGAAAAGGAACCTTCCCACATGCATTTAATCAATGACTGGCGCTAACTGAATGTGATTGACTCCTAACTAGGCTTGAATAGTCACCAACTGAACTGTGACTGAAGGAGGTTGGTGCCGGCACTCCCAATGGCTCCTAAATTGTAGGGATTGGTTTAGGAGGCACCTAAACTGATGTATGCAAGTGCAATAAGTGGAAGTTAACCTCAATTAGTGTTCCCCTCACTCTAGTACTGGGTACATGTGTCCCAATTAGGCCATGTGGACACAATGGTACTAGTGACTCAATAATGACTAAAAAGACTCCTAGAATTATATTCCTAACACCCCCCATGAATGCTAACTTGGACAATTTGTGGGCCCTGGTAACTAAGACCAAAGGTCACCCATTACAACTAAAAAAAAGTAACAGCTTAGTACAAGTAAGGAAATGGGGAAAAACCTTATGGGAAAAATACTCCCCCTTAAACTAAGCAGGTAAAATCAAGAATTGTTTTTCTGTGCACGGGTATCTTGGGGCCTAGAATGTTGAATTCTCCATATTTATGTCCAGAGGAATATTCTTATTTGGAAGAATAATAATATGCTCAACTAAATCATAAATATAGACAGTTGTTGGATGAAAACGGGACCCATGTAGAGCAAATGAAATCAACTGATAACAGAGAAAAAATGCTTGAGAATTCGAAGCATTTGAGGAAATCCCAAGAAACTGACATATTGCAGCCTTGAACAACAAACCATGTGAGGTAATATCAGCTCAAATTGTTAGGAGCAAGTGTCTAGGTGAATGCCGAATGTCTCCATCTTCACTAGTTCTGTGAGGAGATGAGCTTGTGATCAAAGGTAGAGAAGACCTGGGTCTATGGAGAGATAATGTTTGATATCCATAATCTGATATAACTTCAGAAATAACTAATGAATCAAAAAATACAATATCATTGACCTCATAAGAGGAAACTAACATCAAATCCCCAACAACAAATTTGAAGAAGACTTGCGGTACTTGATTTTTCACACCAAAATTGGTGAGAGTAGCTACAAGCATGACTAAAAGCTATTGGAACTTAAAATTTGAACCAAATAAGATCATATAATATCCAAATAAGATCATATCATATCCAAATAAGTTTATATCAGATCCAAAATTGTGGTCCACCGAGATGGTAGATGCACAATTTTCTCCTCCAAAATTTTAAATATTGGTGCATGCAATCATGTAGGAATTTGCTGGAAGATATAGATCAAGGAGAGTGAATGGATCACTCCTATCATATGATATTATTTCCAAAATATCTAAGGTATTACTTCTCTACACACCAGAAACAATATTAGAGAGAGAGAAATCAAATTCCTCTTCACTTTCTGAAGCAATCACTAGCAAATTTTGCACATAATTTAAAGGAGAATCGCTTGATAGAATCAATGTTTGCATAGAATTGCAATAGAGTTTTTCTTCAATATAAAATATTCAAGTGTCTTCTTCTGGATCAGCCATATGAGAATATGAGATATCATATATCTCATAAACTTCCGGAGCATCAGGAGAAGGAGTCGCTGCAAGGAGACTTTCTTCAATTCGAATTGACTATGTAGAAGATTCAGCTTCTTCTTCATCTTGAACAACTTCATCAGAGAGAGCAGAGGCCAAGAATTTTGAATAGAGAGCTCTTGTGGTGTTGGGTGTGATCTCCAAATCACTATAATGATCCTCATTGTGCTTTCCAAAGGTTCTATCCAATTTTGTCTAGATATCCTTTGGGTATTCAGTATATTTAACAAGGTAGCACAAGCTTGGACAAAGGGCCAAACATATTGTTCCAAAATCTCTATCACCATCATTTAGATAGTCATTCTCATTCTCATAAGACTCTTTACCAAGTCCAATAGACACCTCATACATATCTTGTCTCTTTAGAAATGAAATCATCTTCAACTTCCATTCTGAATATCTTGTGGATGGAGTAAGAAGAGGAACTGATAATTTCGAATCCATATGAAGTTGTACCTACAATTACACAAAAAACACATAGTAAGGTCGAACAACCTGCACTTTTGGAGTTTTCATCACACCCGGCTTAGTTGATCAAGCAAGCTTGATCAACAATTCCTTTTCCCAGGAATTATGTGGTAAACTCTTCGCTTCTAGTGCACAACTAGAATTTTTTGAGTTTTTTTTTGCTCAAATTGCTTTGATCCAACATGAAATATGTAGAAGGAGAAATGCCTTGTCCTACTGAGGCTTTGATACCATATTAAAATTGAGCTCATAGGAATCTATGAACCAAAGCAAAACTCACAAATAGATTTCAAAGACAAATTTACTTTGTATTGACATGAAACAATGCAAAAATGGCTTGTAGCTATATAATGCTTTCATTAATGAAAAAGTAAAAATGGATACAATCTGGATGCATTACACTGGTATTGATAACTAGACAATTCGAATTCATGAGAGGAAATTCAAATTGGTTGACTCAAACTAACTAAATGGATAATTGGACATGTCTAAATCGCTATCGGAGCTTAGCTAGTTAGCTCCAATTGTCTAAATCATTTAGAATTAGTTAAACTAGTCTAAATGATGTGGTAGGTGAGAAAAGGTGCCTTCGCACATGCATTTAATCAATGATTGGCTCTAACTGAATATAATTGAATGTAACTGACTCCTAACTAGGCTTGACTAGTCACCAACTGAACTAAATTGAAGGAGGTTGGTGTCGGCACTCCCAGTGGCTCCAAAATTGTAGGGATTGGTCTAAGAGGTGCCTAAAATGATGCATGCAAGCGCAATCAATGGCAGTTAGCCTCAATTAGTGTTCCCAACACTCTAGTAACTTGTACATGTGGCCCAATTAGGCCATGTGGACCCAATGGTAATAGTAACTCAATAATAAACGAAAATACTCCTAATTTAGGCATAATTGGCCAATTTGGACAAGTAAGGATTATATTCCTAACACATGCCGACAAGACCCAAGATATTAAGTCGAATGGGTTTATCCCTTTTGGAAACACTTGTAGAGCATATCAAGTCTCACCTAAAGTACCTTTGAGGACTACAGGAACTATGTTTTTGTGGTGATGAAGGGGAAATTCAACATACAGTTTAGATAGAAACTCGACGAACCAACTTTGATAGGACTAACTTTGATAAATCCTCAAAAACGATAGATATTCCAAAATTCTTTTACAATATTTCAACAAATTCCCAAATGCATAACACTTATTCAATTAGTATTCCATCCATTCATACATTCATAGTTATCTATTGATGCATCATTAAGCATATAATAATTCAACATACACATCATGCACAATGAACACCAAACATTTAACATTGAAACCTAATATGGGGAAAAACACATAAACACTCGTTTATTATTATAAAGTCACAACTTGATTGATTAAGTATGCATGCACAGCTTGCATACATCTCCCCAAAAACCCATTACATCATTCTATGCATACAACTTGCAGATCAATATTCACACTTGCGAATCTATCTCAACTTAGACTTCGGCAAAAACAATACATACTTTTCTCTAATAGAGTATAAAAAGTCCACTCTTTTCTCAAAATTTGGCTAACCCTTAAAATCCCAAACCAATACATATTTATAGGCTCTATTCTCCGTTTTACATCCCACACCCACTACCCGATATCATAAATGTAGTTGGACAAAAATCCTAACCATATAACCAACATTTCAGTTGGAATTCGTCAAAACAATTGTTATTCCTTTATTTTCAGCTGAAATTTTAGATTTGACAAATTTTCCTAACCACTTTGTCGCAACTTTGTTCACACACCTCGACCATTTTTTCAAAAATAGTATCCAAAAAATCCCAAAATTTATCTAAGACCAACATGAAATAATAACTAACATTCTTATTTGAATAAATAACTAACATTGGAGTTTCTACATACAGCAAGGCAGTTGAAAGCTTCTATGAAGTAAGTGTTAGTTTTTCTTAGATCTTATTAGCTTAGTTAGGATCCTTATATGAAAGAATAACATGTAAAACAAGATGCATAAAATAAGACAAATACACAAGACACAAATATTTTCATTGGGGAAACCATAAAGGAGAAAACCCTGCAAGATTCCTTAGAACGGTATAGTCAAAAAGACGGTGTCATAAGATGATCAAACCCAGTAATAAGAAGTATTCATCAGCCATTTATCTCTCCTGCCTTATCTCTCTCTCTCTCTAATGCAAACTTGCGAGTGTGTGAGATGTGTATAAATGAGGGAGAGCTCCTATATATTTATACCTTTCATGTGACTGACCAAATACATGACTGGGGCTTACTTGTCTCCCTAACAGGGCCAACTTCTCCTAGAGAGACTCCAAATACACATTACATGATGCTACACTAGGGACTATTTCCCCAACTTACAACATAGGTTGTACCTCAAGGTCTAAACACAATAAAGACATCTCGGGAGGAGGTAAACACATACCCAATGGGGGTACAACTACAGATAATGATAATATACATCAGAATATATTCCAAAGTTACAAATACATAAACACTCCCTTTTAATTAGGAAGGTATTCTCTATCTTCTATAGTCATCAACACATTTGTTCAAGTCTTCATCATAGATTCATCATCATAGTTGCTTACATCATCATCTTATTATCTATCATCATATTAAAATTGGAGGAACATCAATCTATGAATGAAGACAAAAGTCACAATCGATCTCGCAAAGAATTTTACTCAAAAAATGATATGAAACGGTGCAATAAGGAGTTGCAACTATATAATTGATTTCATTAATCAAAAGTAATCTAGATAATTGTTACAATGCAATACAATGGCATTAATAGCCTAACAATTCGAATCCATGAGAGGTAATTCAAATTGACTAACTCAATTTGACTATGTGGCTAACTAGAATTTTCTAAATCACTATCATAGCTTAACTAGCTATCTCCAGTTGTCTAATTCAGTCTCTCAATCAGTTATAATCAGTTAAAATAGTCTAATTGATGTGGTAGGTGAGAAAAGGCACCTTCCCACATGCAGCCATGCAAAGAATGGCGCTAACTAAACTGGAGGACGTCTAACTAAATCTAACTGAAGCATAACTAGGATTCACTAGTCACCAACTTCCAACAACTGAAGGAGGTTGGTACTGGCACTCCTAGTGGCTCCTATTGTAGGGATTGGTCTAGGAGGCACCTAAACTGATGCATGAAGGCGCAATCATTTGCAGTTAGCCTCAATCTTTTTTCCCTGCACTCTAGTGACTGGTACATGTGTCCTCATTAGTCCAAGTGGACCCAATGGTACTAGTGGACCCAATAATTATTGAATGAATCCTAAGTTAGGGAAAACTTACTAGGTTGCACAGGGGAGGATTATAATCCTAACACCCCCCCTGAATCCTAACTTGGAAAACTACGCGCCCTGGTAACTAAGACCAAAGGTCACCCATTATAGCTAAAATGAAAAAGTAACTGCTTAATACAACTAAGGAAATGGGGAAAAACCTCATGCGAAAAATACCCCCCCTCAAACTAAGCAATGACTCAAGAAAACAAGTTTTTGAAAAAAAATTGAGATAATTTTGTTGCAATTTGCAGCACTATGCAGTATCTTGGTTATTCTATGCAACAACATCCTTAGACTGTGCGTGTGAACCTATAAATCCAAACTAAATCATTATGTATGGAGGAATCTTCCTCTTTGGAAGAAGAAGAATGTGCTCAACTAAATCATAAATATAGACAGCTGCTAGATGAAAACTGGACCCATGTAGAGCAATTGAAATCATCTAATAAGAGAGAGAAAGTGCTTGATAATTCAAACCATGTGAGGAACACCCAAGCAACTAATATATTGTAGCCTTTAACATCAAACCATGTGAGGTAATATCAGCTCCAAGAGTTACGAGCAAGTGTCTAGGCGAATGCAAAATGTCTCTATCTTTACTAGTTATGTGAGGAGATGAGCATGTGATCAAATACAAAGGTAGAGAAGTCCCGGGGCTATGGAGAGCGAATGATTGAGCTCCATAATCTGATATAGCTTTAAAAATAACCAATTATTCACAAAATACAATATCAGCAACCTCATAAGAGGAAACTAACATCAAATCCCCAACAACAAGTTTGAAGAAGACTTGTGGTACTTGATTTGTCACACCAAAATTGATGAGACCAGGTACAAGCATGACTGAAGGCCCTTGGAACTTAAGAATTGAACCAAATAATATCATATCATATCCAAATATTAGCATATCATATCCAAGTAAGTTCATATCAGATCCAAAAGTGTGGTCCATCGAGATGGTAGATGCACAGTTTTCTCCTCCTTCAAAATTCTGAGTATCGGTGCATGCAATCCTGTAGGAATTTGCTAGAATCCCTAGATCAATAAGAGTGAATGGATCACTCCTAAAATCTGATATTATTTCCAAAATATCCAAAGTATTACTTATCTGCACACCAGCAAAAACATTAGAGGTAGAGAAATCGAATTCCTCTTCACTTTCTCACGCAATCATTGGCAAATTTTACACTGAATTTAAAAGAGAATCGGTGGAGAATGTTTGCATAGAATGGAAGGAGAATTTTTATTCAATATCATATATTCTAATGTCTTCTTATGTATCATCCATATAAGAATATGATATATCATAGATCTCATAAACTTATGGAGCAGCAGGAGAAGAAGTCATTGTCAGGATACTTTCTTCAAGTCGAATTTACTGTGTGGAAGATTATGCTTCTTCTTCATCTTGAACAACCTCATCAGAGAGATTAGAGGCCAATAATTTTGAATAAATAACTCTTGTGGTTTTGGGTTTGATATCCAAATTTCTATTATGATCCTAATTTTGCTTGCCAAAGGTTTTATCCAATTTTGTCTAGAGATCCTTTGGGTATTCAGTAGAAGCAATAAGGTAGCGCAAGCTTGGAGAAAGGGTCAGACATATTGTTCCAAAATCTCTATCACTATCATTTATCCAGTCATTCTCATATTCATAAGACTCTTTACCAATTCCAATAGATTCCTCATAGAGATCTTTTCTCTTTAGAGATGAAATCATCGTCAACTTCCATTCTGAATATCTTGTGGATGGATTAAGAAGAGGAATTGATAATTTCGAATCCATATGAATTTGTACCTACAATTACACAAAAAAACCAAAATAAGGTCGAACATCCTACAATTTTTGAGTTTTCATCACACCTATCTTAGTCAATCAAGCAAGCTTGATCAACAAGGTTAGCTTCCAGGAATGATGTGGTAAACTCTCCGCTTCTGGTGCAGAGATAGAATGTTTTTTAGTAATTTTGTTCTAATTTCTTCATAATACAGCAAGAAACCTGTAGAAGAATTTCCTTGTCTTGCATGGCTTTGATACCATATTAAAATTGGAGGCACAACAATCTATGAATCAAGAAAAAAATCACAATAGATATCACAAACAATTTTACTCATAAAATGATATGAAACAGAGCAATAATGAGTTGCAGTTGTATAATTTCTTTCATTAATCAAAATTAATCATTATAATTCTTACAATGCAATAAAATGGAATTAATATGCTGACAATTCGAATCCATGAGAGGTAATTGGAATTCAGTAACTCAATCTGACTGCATGGCTAACTAGAAGTGTCTAAATCACTATGAGAGCTTAACTAGCTATCTCTAGTTGTCTAATTTAGTCTCTCAATTAGTTATAATCAGTTAAACTAGTCTAATTGATGTGGTAGGTGAGAAAAGGTGCCTTCCCACATGAATCCATGCAAAGAATAGTGCTAAATAAACTGGAGGAAATCTAACTAAATGTAACTGAAGCATAACTAGGCTTCACTAGCCACCAACTGCCAACAACTGAAGGAGGTTGGTGTCGGCCCTCCCAGTGGATCCTAAATTGTAGGGATTGGTCTAGGAGGTGCCTAAACTGATGCATGAAGGTGCAGTTAGTTGTAGTTAGCCTCAATATGTGTTCCCCACACTCTAGTGACTAGTACATGTGGCCCCATTAGGCCAAGTGGACCCAATGGTACTAGTGGATCCAATACGATACATCATGGAATCAACCGAATCAGATGAAGCATCACTCAGAAGCTTCAAGTTAGATTCCATAGGTGTGGCTATTTCCTTGAACTCCAACATTCTGAATCTCTTGAGAATCTCCATTTCATACTTTCCTTGACTAAGGAAGATCCTGTGTGCACTGTTCCACACCTCCATGCCTAACAAGTAGTGCATCATACTTAGGTCTTTCATCCCAAATGTTGTAGCAAGTATCCTTCTTGCATCTTTAATGATTTCCTATTCACCTTTCTTAAACAAGTCATCGACATATAGCAGGAGCACCACTGGTCTTATGTCTTCAACCTTGAAGTAAAGGTTGGAATATGCTTTACTGTTCGTAAAGCCTAAGCTCATCAAGAAGTTATCCATCCTGTCATAGCATGTCCTCGATGCCTATTTCAATCCATACAAATCCTTATTCAATTTTCACACATGGTACTTCCTGTCATTTGTCTCGAATCCCAATCGTTGTTCCACATACACTTCCTCCTCGACTACACCATTCAAGAAGGTTGTATTGACATCGATGTGGTGTATTTTTCATTTCCTAACTGCTGCTAATGTAAGTATGGTCCCAATGGAAGTGTACCTCGCCACGGGTCGAAATGTATCTTCGTAATTTATGCCTTCTTTCTATGTGAATCCTCGTGCTACAAACCTTGCCTTGTATTTCTTGATGCTTCCATCTGCAGCATGCTTGATCTTGTAGATCCACTTTGAAGTCGTGACATACTTCTTTTTTGGTCTCAAAACTATCTCCCAGACATCATTCTTAATGATTGACAGATATTCCTCGATCATAGCATCCTTCCATTCTTTATTTCTTCATAGGTGGAAGGTTCTCTACCAATGATGTCACAAAGTGGAGCCACATAGCTATCGTATGGATTTTCCCTTTTTCTCTCTCCATGTATTCCTTTTGGAGTGCCATAGCTTTTAGCTTCTTGTATGAGCTCCTGTGTCCATGTTGGTTTCCTCTCATGGGATTCCTTCTCGAGGATTGTCTCTACTGGATATCTCGAACTCTCGTCTCTTTAGGTTCCTCGACCTCTTGAATAGATGTCCTCCTGGATCTGAAGTATGTCGAGTCTTCATCAAAGGTTATATCTCTACTAGTGTTGATCTTCTTGAATCCTATGAAGTATATTTGGTAGGCCTTTTATGTATCACTATATCCTGTGAATATACCCTTCCTCCCAGAAGGATCGAACTTGGTCCTTTTCTCCTTTGGGATATGTATGTACATCAGGAAGCTAAATATTCTCAGATGGATGACTTATGGATTCTCTCCTGACAAAGTCTCTTTAGGAGTCTTGTTGTCAAGTACTCGATGAGGAGTACGGTTATGTACATACACAGTTGTTCTTACTGCCTACACCCAAAGGTGCATAAAATGATCTTGGTCATGGAACATTGCTTTTGCTACTTCCATTATGGTTCGGTTCTTTCATTCCGCAACCCCATTCTATTGAGGATTGTATGGAGTGCTCAAATCCCTCTTAATCCTGGAATATTTGCAGAGTTCCTTGAATTCTTCTGAAGTGAACTCTCTGCCATTATATGACCATAAATTCTTGATCTTCCTATCGATTTGGTTATTGAAAAAGGTTTTATATTCCTTAAACTTACATAAAACTTCACTTTTCCCTTTCAAGAAATATATTCAAGTCTTACGTGAGAAATCATCTATAAAGGAAACATAGTACACATACCTTCTTAATGAGTTAGAATACATGGGTCCTCATACATCTGAGTGTATTATCTCTAGTATTCCTTTGGACTTTCTCTCACTACTGGGGAATGTCTTCTTTGCATTATTTCCTTATGTACATCCTTTGAAAATGTCTTCATGCTTTGCTTGGATCTCTGGAAGTCCAAATACTGCTTTGCTTTCCATCGGTAGTGCTCTGTAGTGCACATGTGCAAGTCTTCTATGTCATAGTTCACTTGGTTCAATTGACTCATGAACCAGTCCTTGTTCAGGTTGTCCCTTTATCTTGTACAAGACTTCATCTTCTTCTCCAATCACGGTTGCGTCCTCTATTCTATTTCCTCTGGTCCAAGTCAGAATTTGGCCATCAAAAAATTCAACTCTAACTCCCTTTGCATCTAGTGCAGAGATGGAGAGAAGATTCTTCTTCGATACTAGAATATCTAGCACATCCTTCATATTTAAGGATTTATCGGAGTAAAGATTGCATGAAGCTTGTCCAATCCCTTTTATGGGGTATTGATCATCATTCCCAAGTTCCACCTTGTGTGGTGACTCATGTTCATATGTATTGACGAATTATTCCTTCTAGACAATCACTACTTTTCATGTGAAAGAGTGCCCGTAAGTGATGCAATTAGCACATACTCTTAATTTGAATCATGCTTCTCTCATTTGAATCTTTTGTTTGTTGGTTCATCGTCTTCGACAATATGAGCATGGTGTCTCTTTTTCTTGATGGGACAATCTCTTACGAAGTGTCCATTTTCATCACAAGTATAGCATTGAACATTGGAAGGATATCTCTTGGTCTTCTTTTGTTTCTTTTCCTTCTTCTTGTTTTGATGAAAGTTCTCCTTGAGTCTCTTTGAGTCTTGAATTGCTTCTTGGTGTGAACTGTGAGAGGTTGATCTTAAGTTGCTCCCATCTTCTCTTCTCTTGTCACAAGTCGAGATTCTTCTTGTGCACATTCTTCTTCGAGTCTACTGAAAGAGATTAGCCTCCTTCTTGTGCAAATTCCTTGAAGGAATGAGTCACGTGGTCTATGGAGACCATTCAAGGTAGCCATTACAATTTCTCCTTCTTCGACATTCTTTGATTTGAGCAACCCTTGTGAAGTAATATTGTATAGTCTCAGAGTTCTATATCTCCACATTCTTCAATTGGTTCCTCAAAGTCATCTTTTAATGGTTCTTCCCTTCAAACATCTTTGTCAAAGCATCATATAATTCCTTCGATGTCTTGAATGAAGACACATGGGGGATGAGATGATCCTTAGTACAATATTGAATGATTCTCTTGGACTTAGCCTTGCCTCTCTTATGAGCATCCTTAGCCTCATCTCCCTCTAGTTCTGGAACTTCTCAAGTGATGTACTGATCCAAATCATTCTCTTCAAGGATCAGGGAGATTATGTACTTCCATGCTCGGAAGTTATCAGCCCCTCTAAGATTTTCCTCAAGATGAGTATGGTGAGTGATCTTCTCAAATGAGAACCTCAAATGGAAAGAGAAAATATTTAGATCTTATCAATTTGAGGTGTTTGACCTGGTTCCAAATCTAGCTCACTAGGGTTTGTTAGAGAAACCCTAATTTTCCAAACTTGGAGTTTGGGAATTCTGTTTGGACAGAAAGATGTGCCTCCTTGAGGTGAGTTACTCAGCAAGGTCACTTTCTGAAGACTGAGGTGGGAATCCTCTAAAACATGATTCCATAGTTTCTCTCGGCACCGGTGAAAGGGTTAAAAAAGAAACTTCTTCAAATATTAAATTGCTTCCACCAAAAGATGCGCCCTACTGAGGCGAGTTAGCATAGAACTCATTTCTTGATGATATGTGGAGAGAAAACCTTGAACTAGGAATCCCTAGTTTTTGTTGTCGTACGGTGCCTTCTTTCAGAGAGGCTATGATACCGGGTCAGTGCAAGAAGATGATGGACCTTTTTGGTGCGTTAGATGCAATAGAAACCTGAAAAATCAGGCATCCCTCAACTTACTTGGATTTTTTGAGATA
>LPNX011024988.1:0-59262 GCA_001517045.1 Pseudotsuga menziesii | reverse complement strand
AGATTTGGATTCTCTGTAGTGGGAGAGCGATTGGTGGAGAATTATTTTTTCTTTGGGAAAAAGGGATGGCTACACTTTTCATAGGTCGAAAACCCAGTAGGTAAAAAATACAATGCCTGGAAGTGGCGGGTTCATGCGTTCAACCTTGGATGTTGACGTTCCTTTTATAAACCGTGATTCTTCTTGGATCGGATCACAAGATTGTGATCTCCCCTTTTAGATCTGAACGTTTATTATTTCATGGTGATCCGCATGTATTCATTTTGTTGCCTGTGATTTTTAGTTTTGAATGCATTTTAGATCTGAACGTTTCTCAGTTCATGGTGATTGTCATGAATAATTAACCACAATTTCCATATTGTAGAATGATAGTATTTATCTTGAGGTGATCTAAATTTTCATTTTCGTTTATAAGTTGTTTGATTGTTATTCTATCTAAACTCTGCAAAAGAGGTGTGATCAAAATATGTTTGTTTTGTTCTCCCCTTTGTCTACTTTTTCGTTTCCCCAAAGGTATACGTTGATAGGTGGAATGCTTTGCATTAAAATAGGTTTCAAATCGAGACTCTTTCCCTCAAATGTCTGTGATAAGTTGTGGATTCCATACATTAAAATATTTTACACATGGAATATATCTGCATTCATGTTTCCCAAAAGATCTTTGTTGAGATGGAAAGATATCTGCATTTGTGTTTCCAAAAAAAATCTTCATTGAGATGGAGTATTCTCTGTGTTAAAGTATGTGATATAAACTTTGCAATATGTTTCCTAAAGTTGGCATTCATATCTAATCTATGCAATTCATTTCCTATATTGTCTGCATGGGTGTGAGATCGAAAACTTTGGTTTTCGTTTCTCCCAGTTGCTCCATTGATAGGTGATCCAAATTATATGTGATCTAGACTCTTCTCTCCTTTTCCATTTTTTTCTTGCACAATAGTGGACATTAACCTAGGGATTTTGAATGATATATGTTTATAGATTCCTCCTTTCCATGAAATCCAAACCCATTCTGAGTTTTTTATGATTGACCTGGTATGCATTGGTTTAGAGCCTGCATTTGGATCTGTAATATGTGGGTTTTATATTTGTTAGTTGCTTGGGAAAGACTCCATATAAGTTTCAAGTATGGTATATGTTTTACAGGACCCTTTCTAGTACAAACATTGCCCACATTTATTTCGATTATAATTTTTTTTGCATTGGTATGTGGCATTGATTGGGTACCATAGTTTACATATCTGATTTTGTATACTTTAACCTCTGTATGTGTATTTGCTTGTTGCATCTTGAATATAATCCCAGATCTGAGTTGTTTATATGTGTCTTGTTTTACATTATGTACCATATATATTTGAGATGTATACATGTGTTGTGATTATAACTCCGTAACACTTTCTCAATGGTTGATTCTCCAATGTGGCATTTATAACTTTGCAACTGGCCGTGCCTATTTCCATCGTGCATGTGTATAAAATTTTTATAACCTTAAGTCTACAATTTGGATATGTGTTATTTTGATATCTTATAATTATTGGAAAACATATAGACTAGGAGTGACCTCTTGAAAGTAGGGTATTCTCTCATTTTGGTATTATTAGAGGATTATATTAACAAGTTTCTTTAGTATGGTAAGAAAAGAAAATAGGTTCTCTCTCTCTTTGGAAAAATAACTTCGTAATAAATAAGAGGCTACTAAACTATGACTATTTACAAAGATGTATTATTGGAATATTGTTTTCTAATTTGAGCGAAACTTATTGTTAAATACTTAGTTATGTTATAAGGAGTAGTTGAGGGGAATGTATTGATGAGGAATATTTTTCAATGACTCTATTGTATTTTGTAACTAGTGGATTTGTCATCCAGATCGAGGGTGTCTTTAGATGGGAAAACATACATCAGATGAATCCTATGGTTGGGAGGAAGGTCATAGACACGCTTTCAGTTGCCGAAAGTAAAGTCACATTAAATAAGTATATGTGATGGTTAGTTTTGTTTATAGGATTTAATTTATCTTGGTTATAAGTTTATTATTAAGATTATGTTCTTGGTTTGATAAATTGATATATGGTACTAACATGTATGTGGAGTACCATGAATTCAAGTGTTGGCTGTAGATCATGTGAAAGGAAAATTGAGGGAACTGTTGAGAGACAGTGCAAAGTAAATCAATTTTATAGGTGCATACTCTTTAGTTAGTTAATTCTATCATCTAAAGTATATGTAACTTTGTTTTTTGCTCAACTCAGGAGATTCATGCGTCATCTTTGATGTTTGTTCCCAAGAGTACAAGTACAAGTATGGTACCTTGTTATGATGGATGTCAACGATGATTAAAAGAAAGGGTTAATGTGTAATCCCTATCCCACTCAAGGGATAGTCTAGGGACTAGTATAATGGTTGTACCTCATTATAAGTTGTTTACATAAATCAACATTAAAGTGATTATATTTGGTACAACCTTAATCATATGGTTTGATAAATAGTATGTTTCATTTTAGTATCATTAAATGTATATGATTTAAAAAGAAATTTTTTTACTGCTACTTGGAGAATCCATTTAGGTAATTGGAGTATGTTACAAAATTTATGCAAGTACCGACGTGGAATTCACAAACGATTCTAGCATAAATCAAGATTGGAATGATCGTGAAATTTAGGAAATTGAAATTGGAATCACAATATATTACAGAACTAAATCAAATAAAGAAATTCCCCAAGGAATTGGTGTGGGATCTCAATAAGTGATTCAAAACTATGATGTCTAATGTTAGATTCGGAATGAGTGATGTAAAACACAAAGAATGGTTCATTGCAGCATTGGTACCCCACATCCGCATGCCATTGATGCAACAAAAGATCACTTCCCAATAGGAATCCTTGGAAACTGCAATGAAGCTGGAGGCTTCACGAGTCGATGAAACAAGGATTGGCATGAGCCAAATCTGGTCGCAGTTAGGAAACCTTACTATGCCACTCTAGGATATTAAGAAGGGAAAAGAGGCCCACGAAGAGATATGGTGTAGTCTATGTCTGCCTAAAGTACATCATAAGGATCAGTGTTTTGACTTCCATGAATACTTGCAATCAGTGGCACTAAATCCACAGAGTCAAGGAGGAATTCCTTGGTGTTGAATTTTCCAAACAAGAGAACATTGATCAGAGGAATGTGTGTACTTATAGAAGGTTGTGTTGAAAATTGATAAATTTTTCAACAAATTCAGTCGGCCAGTTGGTCATGAAGGAAAGGATTGCATATCGTATGATTTTCTCCAAGAAAGAACTATGGATACATACTTTATGAAAGGAGAAGCAAAATGACCAATAAAGAGACCTCAACCAAAACTGTAGTATAATAAACTACAACCATAATATAATCAACTACAACCATAGTATAATCAATCGCAACCAAAGTATAATCAATCACAACAATAATTAAACAATTCAATAAACCATAGTACAACCAGCCATTGTATCAGCAAAAAGCAGGATTCTAAAGAGGATTTCACGGAGTTCGTAACCAAGGATCTGGTCGCGGAGGAAATTTTGGTAGAGGTCGAGGACCTATTACGTACTATAATTATGGAGTGTTGGGACTCTATCAGAGGGACTGTCTAAATCTAGCATGTCAATGTACTTATTGTAGTGAAGTTGATCATACTGTCGAAGAATGTCCACAACTAATTGCAAAATGGAAATCTAAGAATGCGCCACAACCACAACCAAACCAGAATACAAATCAGAATCAGAATCGTGATCCAAACATGCATAAGATATCAATTGAATTAAGGAGTAATCCAACACATGTCGGCATAGTAACAAGAGGAGGATTTATGATAGGAGACCAGGGACCACTGTTAAATGTTCGAACTACAACTTGAAAGAAGGTGCAATTTGATGTGGGAGCAAAAAAATAAACCTTCCTTGAATTGAAAGATGCTCTGATAAAGGATAATGGTAAGTTACCTATTTACGAGATGTAACCAAGTTTTGATTCAACAAACTCACCAAGGTCACAAAGAAATGTTAGTATCTTGAAAATGTAAGTTACCTATTTACGATATGCTACCAAGTTTTGATTCGAGAAACTCACCAAGGTCACAAAGAAAGGTTAGTACTCTGAAAAAAATTTCTAGAATTTTTTCTGACATTATCCAAGGATTATAATGTGTTAGTAGAGATAGAATTTTTTTTGTATAAACAAGGAGAATGGAGACAATATCCCCCACTCAATTGGTTGCAAAAGAATAAAATGGGAAGGGAAATGAGAATGAATGTCTAGATTGATGAATATTATGTACATTCTGTAATTTTGGATCTAGGGTGGGATGTGAACATACTAACCAGAAAGACATGAGAAATAATGGGGAAACCAAACCTATTCTATCTACCAGTACATCTTTTTTTGGGAAATCAAGCCAAAATTTCATTGATTGGTCGAGTGCCCCATCTACCGGTCGAAGTAGAAGGATTGAAGACATACGCTAATTTCGATGTTATCGATATCGTCGACAATATCAACCCATAGTTTGCGTTGTTGGGAATTAGTTAGGAAATGGAAAACTGAAATGTTATCAATTTCAAGGAAAGGATAATGACATTCAAAAATCATGACACGAGGATGATTTCCCCACTGGATCCCCTCGAAGAACAATGATATGTTGAACTCATAAAAGAAGAAATTACAGGAGGATGGTATAACACTTACAATATCTCCGAAGACTACATCAATCCCACTTCTTATGTAGAGTTGGGATGGAAAAGTATCCATTCAGTGTCTTCAGAATATGATGAAGCACTAGAAAATTGGCAAAAGTGGTTGCATGAAGTATCAATTAGGAATTGAACACTACTCACTCAGTCGTTGATATGGGTAGAGACATAAGTTTCTGATCTGCCAATATACGAAGGACTACCTAACTTGGAATTCTTCATCAATGAATTAAAATATAGAGTATCATAACCAGAACGCTTGTTGGAATTGAAAGAAGAATTGAATTATACTTCGACAAGATGGTGGGCTATGTACAAAACATTGACAGAAAACTGGAAAATATGTCAATGATTGATGGAAGTTCGATTTGGGGAGGATGAATATTACCAAGGAAAGAAATGTGATGGAAGAAAAAATCTAAGCAACCATTTGGTAACATGTCAAACAACATGGAAACTAAGGCCAAAGGAGGAATCAGTTCATGAATTTATCCACACTTTAGATGAAACACCATGACGATGGTATGCCTCTACAGAAATGCAACGAGAAATGAAAACTTAGGAAGAACTTACTACTAGCTTCAGCAATACTTTCAGTTTTGTGGACAAAAATCCATTCATCCATAATGCGCTACAAGACACCCGAACAAAGTGCTGGAGATAGCTTCGACTAAAAAATTGATGGGATTACACTCAACACCAACACCACATATGATCATGGAGTGTTACAATGTGTCGGGAGAACCTAATGGTCAGGACAATCCGAGAGAGGTCTACATCCCTGAGTAAGAAGGAAGCCACAACATGGAAGCACCAAAAATATCGTTCGACAAATTCTAGTACTCACTAAAGGTAAAGAAGGTCAATATTGGGACAATGGAAGACCCAAAGTTTTCTATTATTGGAGACTATTGGGATGATTAAAAAATGGCTAAGTTCATCAACCTACTACATGAGTTTCAGTATTTATTTCCAAAAAAGATTTCTGAGATGAAAGGCATTTCAAGGGACTTGGGAGAAATGAATATACCTCTAAAACCTGATGCGAAACCAGTAAAGAAATGACCGTAAAGGTTGAATACTAGATACAAAGAGCACATCAAGGATAAATTCGAATGGATGTTGGATGCAGAGATTATCGATCATATCGAAGAATCAGAATGGATCAGCCCAATGCTCATTTAGGACAAAAAGACTTGTGAAATCAAGATTTGCGTCGATCTGAGGAAATTGAAAGATGCAAGTCTTCATGATCCATTTCCTGCACCATTTACTAATGAAGTACTGGAAGGGGTTGGAGGACAGGAAGTCTACTCATTTACAGATGGATTTTCAATCTATCACCAGATAAGTATTGCGAAGGAGGATAGACAAAAAACCACTTTCGTGATAGAATGGAGATGTTTTTAGTACACAATGATGTCACTCAATATCAATAATTCTCCCAATAATTTTTTCAAGCTTAGTTGTTGCTGCATTCAAATATTTCATTCATAAGTTACCAGAGGTCTTTATGGATGACTGGACTGCCTATGGCTTGGTAAAATACCATACTGCAAACCTTTAATTGATGTTGGAAAGGTGTTGACAACATCATATTTCACTAAATATGAAGAAATGTATCTTTTGTGCACCATTTGGAATCTTATTGAGACATATTGTGTCCAAGGAAGGAATGTTGGTTGACCCCGGAAAGATTGAGATAATTTTCAACCTCCCACCACCAAAGACAATAAAAAACTGAGGGAAACATTGGGCTACATAGGATATTACTAAAAGTTTATAAGAGGATATGCAACAATTACTATTCCGATGGAGAATTTATCAAATAAATATTCGAAGTTTGAATAGAACGATGACTGCCATATGAGCCTCGAAATAATAAAGAAAAAAATGTTCACAACATCGATATTATATTTTCTGAATTGGACAAAGGAATTTCATGTTCATGTTGATGCTTCATTAGTAGCTATGGGAGTGATATTATCCAAACCAGGATAAGGATCAATCAAACACCCGATTGTGTTTGTGAGTCGGAATTTGTCCAATGTAGATAAAATCTATACGACGAAAGAAACATAAGGGTTTACGAGGGTATATGTGTTGCAAAAATTCCACCACTACCTGTTAGGAGTGCACGTCAAGATGTTTACGAACCATACCGCACTGAAATATTTGGTCAATAATCCTATGTCGGGGGGGAATATTTGTCAATGGTTTCTACTATTCCAAGAATTTGATTCTAATTGTGAAACCTAGACATTTGAATACAGGACCCAATCATTTATCAAGGATAGAATCAGGTGAAGAACCAAGCAACATCAAGGGAGGATTACCTGATGTGCAACTATTTAGAGTTGGAATGGTTGACAACCATTACAAACATGATGTTCAATTTTTGGCGAGATGGACATACCCTAAGGATTTCACTACCAGTCAGAAGAAACACATAGTCGTCAGAGATGCTGATTTTCATCTAATTGTAGGACAACTGTAAAAAATAGTGTCAAATGAAATTCTTTGTTGATATGTCCTTCTGCATGAACAGGAAAGAGTTTTTGCAGAGGTGCTTGATGGCATAAAAGGAGGAAATTATGGAGGATCGGAAACCTCTATGAAGATACTCATATATGTATTATGGTGGCCAACAACTTATGGAGATGCAAGATACTATGATAAGGCTATGATATATGTCAGATAATGGGGAAACCATCACACATGGATGAGATTCCATTGGTACCCCATGTAACTATACAACCATTTGATAAGTGGGTTGTACATTTCATAGTACCTATTAAACCACTAGGAAAAAGAACAGGTGCAAGATACATCATCATTGCAACTGAATACCTAATAATATGGGATGAGATAGAATGAGTGAAGGATTGCACATCTACAACAACAACATGATTCCTGTTCAATAATGTGGTCACCCAATTTGGATGACCGAAGATACTGGTGAGAAATCAAGGTAGTCATTTTTTCAACCAGACAATTAGAGCGATGACTGGAGAAATCCATATACAACACAAAACAAGTACCCCATATCACCTGCAAGAAAATGGAGTAGTCGAATAATTCAATAAGATATTGGAGAATGCACTTACTATGGTATGTAATACAAGTCATGATGATTGGGATCTGAAAATGCATGCGATACTATGGGCCTATAGAACGACATGCAAAATACTGACATGTCAGGTAAGACACCATTAGAATTGGCTTATGGACAAGAAACGATGATTCCCATGGATTATATTGTCCCTAGTATACATATAGCAGCAAAAACAAGGATGAGCAACAAAGGAACAATTGAAGAAATACTAGCAGAGTTAGTATGACTTAAAGAGGATCATTTTATCGTAGGTAGAGAAGGATCGACATAAGGCCTGGCACGATCACCACGTAAATATGAAACATTTTTATCATAGATATATGGTTCTTATCTATGACAACAAGTTTGTGAAGCACCCATGTAAGCTTCAAATGCATTAGCTTGGTCCCTACGTCATACATTTCATTACCAATGGAGGTATGGTACAGTTGCAAAATCTAAATGGAATACATTTCTGAAACTAGTGAATGAAATATGGTTAAAGGCCTAGCGAGATAGCTCGACGCAATATCACTGATAGCAACAGTGAAAAAAATAAAAAAAGAGCAAAGAAATTTTGATAAAAGTCTATCATCAGAAAGAAAAGAAATGAGAAAAGTTGAATCATGACAAGGTTTGGATGTTTTTGACATCTGACGAGTTGCGAAGTGGTCAAATCAGGAAATCAATGAAGCAATTGTGAACAACAACATCCAATTCTACATTTATTTGGATGTGCTACAAACATAGGTGGTGAATATTCTGTACCTAACAGAAAAGGCAGTGCAGAATTATCAGATATTTTAAAGTTTGTCGATAGAGCCTCATGCCATCTTCATTGAAGTGCATGCAGATCCATAAGAGCATTGGATGATGATGCCATAAAATTTTAACAATGAATAACTGGAAGATATAGTGGTAGAATTTGCAAAAGAATGGAAGGTTCCGGTCAGCGAAGACCAACTATCCGACCCAGAAGAGGGGTCACCGGAAGACAAACCAAAAGATAAACAAAAAAAAAGGTGTTAGAAGTGGAAGAAAATCGTAGGATGAAACATCATCAGCATCGCCTACAGAATTAGAGCTTCAGAAACAACAGGAAGAAGCGTAGACGAAGCACATGTTTGAGAAAGGTGAGGCGGCTAGAGCCACTGGGCTCTTCGATGAGAAAACAAACAAGCTAACATATGCAATTACTAATGTGGTAAATAAAAAATCGAAAAAGGTTACACAACAATTTTCTTTGAAGGGGGGGATAATCTCATTTTCAAGTTACTTAGGTGGATTTATGGTATTTGAAAAAAGGTATCATGTTAGTTGCATGGACTTTTGATTTTTGAAATTATTGAAATTGATTTTTTTTTGTTAATAAGAAGGAACAGTTCATATTACTTATAGTACAAAAAATATATTACATTCATGCCCGACCAGCTGAAATATCCATGCTTAACCGAGTTGTTCACTAAAATATTTTTTCGAGCATCTCTCCTATTTCCCATACCATTGAAATCCTCATCACACAGGTCGATAGAGCCTACCCACAGACTTACATTTTTCAAAAAATAGAACTTCCTCTGACAACTGGCATGACAACCCCCTTTCCCATGTCTATAGAAAGAATAAACCTGATTGACAAAAGATCTCTACCATACCCATTCCCGACTAAAAAGACAATAAAAAAATACAGACAACACACTTTTCAACATGTTCATAATTAAACAGAAAAAAAATATGTAACCTTGGTCGACCAAGCCAATGCTTCAAAATTGACAACGAAGAGCATGCAGCTTGCCCAAAAATGTCTTGAGCCCCCAACATTCCCTACTGAGGAGGAGGAGTGTTTGAAGGGGGAGATTGAGCTTCCTTAGCTTTCTCCCTAGGGTGGTCAAGAAATTTTCCAACAATCATTTCAAGTAGGAGAAATTATGCAGCACTTTCTCACTGCCCATGTGGATAAGAGTCAGGTATTCCTTAATACCATGTGCCAATTGCACCTTTTCCTAGATGTCACGAGTGAGGAGAATAGGAACCTCCAAGAAAGGGTTGGACATTAGGGGCCTACTTTGGTGGCTCTCGTACTCCGTGATAAAATGATTTTATTTGGCTGCAATCTCAGCCTCAACCACAGCCAAGGTCTCGGCCATGTACTGCGCCCCCTAGTTAAACAAAAATGGTACTAGGTCTTCATCAGTGGTCAAGGTTTTAGCAAAGGAACTAGAAGAAGGCATATTTCCTCTGCCAATTCTAACGCCCTCCCCTTGGTACCTTTTTACTCTCCATTGAGGTGCCATACTCTCACGAGGCATGTAGATTTGAGTAGCCTATAAATGATTACAATTAGGGTGAAGCTCGAGCAGAATGAACCAGTGTTCATTCTTGGGACTATTTATAACCATTCCACTCCTCCGGGTGACGTATCCTACCATTAACCAGTATGGATGATTTTTCATTTTCGCACATACTAGATCTTTGGCCTTACATTCCCTGATCCCATTAATCAGTGCTAGCTCCACTTGACCTTCATTTTCATTCGATAAATCAACATCTCTTCCCCCCATTAAAGGCGTCTGCATACTATCTTCTTTGCAATTAACTTTTCAGGAGAAAATTCTCGAAATATACCCACCAATTTTCTCGAAGGTGAAAGTCCCACACTCTGCTCCATACCTGGTTGCTGAAAAGAGAGGAATCACTATTTATTATGTCCTGCCCCTAGATCGTCCCTTCTGGATTGTTCCTGCATGCAAAATTATGGCATATCCTTCTCTGCACTCTTTCCACGCATCCTTACCTTATTGTCATCAAACTTAGAGGTGATTCCATTTGGTGTAATCACCTCGTCGATTCCTTTAACATCTTCCATAGAGATGATTGGGGAATCATGATCAATCCCATTCATGTGTCTTTCCTGAGCCGACTTGGCTATCACGTGGGTATCGCGCATGTGAAGGGATTTGTCGGCTTGCTGGATTGATTATAGCTATCCAAAAAAGGGTGTGGAAAACCTTACACATATTGAGGGTGCTCTCCTACCATCCTGTCTACATCCTCCTCTGCCAATTCTTTGCATCGCCTCTAGATCATACATTCATTTTTGTCACTGATCATTTCTACATGGAAAGAATTGTTTCTGCCAAGCCCCTCATTGGTAAGAGCGTCTGCCACCATGTTACCATTTATTTTAACATGCATGAATTGGATCGTTGTGTTTCCCATTAACATTCTTTTAAGCTCTGTAAGCCATCCTTCTCACTTCCAATTTTTGGAGACCTGGACAATGGTTGCACCATGTTGTAGTATTAGTTATAACTAAGGATTCCCCTTCCACTGTTAATGGCATCTACATTCTCTATAAAAACCACTTTAACCCATTGATTAGCCCTTCTAACTCCACCAGATTATTGGTGCTAGTTTTGATATTACCCCAAAATATGCTAAGAACTAGGCCCTTAGAGTTCATGATGGCTCCTCCAAATTCAGCAGGGCCCATATTTCCTTTTGCAGCTCCATCAAAGTTTATTTTGAAAGATCCGGATGTCGAAAACTGCCACAAATCGGAGCTACACAGGGGATTGAGCGAAGCTCGAGGACAAGAATTATTCATAGGTAACTTAAAAATCCCCTATTAATATAGAATTTGTCTTTCAGTTATCTCTGCTACAAAATATTCTTGGGTCCAATGATTTAAATTTAGGGTTTCTTTTATGTGGGTTTCAATCATCGTCCAAAGTTCCTCAACACGTCATTTGTTTATTTTCAAATATTATTTTGTTCTGTGTTTTCTAGAGTTCCCACATCGTGAAGCCAGGGAACAAATCCCAAAACCCATTCAAAATTTTATTTTTGAAGGCATTTGTTTTCCGGATTAATTGTCTAATTAAATAAACAACTGAACTTCCAGAACATAAATTATCAAGACAAGGAAGTCTTTTATTTCAAAGATATCGGGCAATATCTATGCAAGCACAATTTCTACCTGGCATTGTTGATCTATTGGTATGAAATCACAACTCATTATAAACTAGATAACACCTTCTTGAAAAGAAAGAAAACCTCAATCCTATTCATAAATCTAAACTATAAATTTAATCATGCTTCAACAAAATCAATTCTTATGAAGCAAGATATAATTGCATGAATATAAAAGAAGTGTTATGTTGGCCAACGATCTCTCAAACGAGTTAACAGGAAAACAACTATGAAAAATCTAATTAATGAAAGCATACAAATATGATAAATCTAATGAGTGAAAGAATGAACTAGATAATAAGCAAATATACATAACAAAACACTTAGAATAAACACTACCGACATCTGCTTAGGGAAGAGGGCCATTCCTCCACTGATCAGATCTGGATCTCCCACAATGAAGGTCTACAACTACAGAATTAAGAAACTACTAGCATATATTATCATAATGGATTTATTACAAAAGTATGGATCAATTTCTACAGCATGCAGTTAATTGATCTACTCCCCCCCCATTCTCATGTGATTGATTACATATTTATACATAAAATTATCTGAGGAGAATGAGAAACCAAATCCCCAACTTGATCTATTTCAACAAATTTGCTAATTTGGAAAACCAACCGCAACAGTAAATCTGAGAATTACACGTTTAGAGAACCAGATGTATGTCTTAAAACCTAGCTTTGTTTGGAAATTTCCCTGTGATTCAGGTAATTGAGGTCGTTATGCACAAAACCCATGTCCTGTATTTTTGAGATTCTTTTCCATATGTCCATAAATCAAGACGTGGATCAAGGTTTTCTTGTCTGGAATGCATTTTTGGTTAAGGTCATTTGATCATGAGCTAGAGGCTTGAACCATGAGTGTTGTTGCTGTTAATATGGAAAATCACTCCATAAATCATCATCAGTAAAAATATGCATAATAATCTTCAATTCATTAAAAATAAAGGAAAATAATCATGATTAACCACTAAAGCATCAATGGAAGTAATATGGTATTTTTTGGGCAATTACAACAAATGGATGGAAAATTGAATGATACTAATGGATAATAATATGAAGAGAGGGATGAAATATATGTCGATAGGTGATGAAAATATGGAAAAATCCATGACCCAACATCTCCCCCAAACTGAACTTGTTGCAGGTCCTCATGCAACCCAAAACCTGTGTAGCATCCAAACTTGAAATATTCATTCAATTGTTGCTTTCATTTTATCATTGGCGCAGTTGCAGTTGGAAGAAATGGAAATTTTAGCAGAATTGTAGCTGCAAAATGGGAAATTTTGGCTGAATTTGGCGTAGTCACAACTGTTGTATAAGACAAATCTGTCCAAGTCACAGCTGCAAGAATATGAAAAATGGGCAGAATTGGGAAAGTCACAGCTGGTGTATAAGGAAAATATGGCGAGGTCACAACTGCAAGAATAGGAAAAATGGGCAGAATTGGGGATGTCGCAGCTGGTGTATAAGGAAAATATGGTGAAGTCACAGCTACGAGAATAGGAAAAATGGGAAGATTTGGGGAAGTCACAGCTGGTGTATAAGGAAAATTAGGTGAAGTCACAGCTATGAGAATAAGAAAAATGGGAAAAATTGGGGAAGTCACAACTAGTGTATAAGGAAAATCTAGCAAAGTCACAACTGCAAGTATCGAAAAAATGGGAAAAATTGGGGAAGTCGTTGCTGGTGTATAAGACAAATCTCACAAAAAATTTAGTAGATTCGCAGCCTTTTGAGCAGAGAATTTAGTAGAAAATTTAGCGGAGTCACAATCTTTTTAGCAGAGAATTTAGCAGAACATTTAGTGGACTCACAACCTTTTTAGCGGAACATTTAGCGGACTCACAACATTTTAGCGGAGAATTTGGTGGAAAATTTAGCGGAGTCACAACCATTTGAACAAAAAACTTCCGAAACAATTTTCTCCCAAACATCGAACTGGGTTTGGCTGAATTTTTTTATGCAAGTTTCTATGAGTCTAATGCATCTCCCCACCAAAAATTAGAGATACCCACATCACATATTTCAAGAAAATTGTAAATTAGCTGTAGTTGATGATGGTTGTTTTTTCAAAATATGTGAAGAATTTTTTTCTAAAAATCTGTGACTATATTCCTCTTAACATAGTGCTTCTGCTCCCCAAAGATCAAATTCATTTGATGTACGGATCTCGATATATAGAAAAAATGGTTGTAGGTGATGATGGCCATTTTCTCGAAAACCATGCATTGGATTGGGCCGAAACGTACCAAAGTTGTTCTTCATGATGTTATGCATTCTTTGTCTAAGTTTCATGAAAATATGGCTCATGGTTTGGAAGATATGCTTACTTCAATTTTTGCATTTTTGCAAGCTGTGAATGAGCAAAAACAAGTATGTTTGCAAGATTGATCTAAGCATTCACATTAGCAAAAAGTAGTTAACAGTGAATTACACAAAGAATACCAAAAACTACTTCTCCCCCAAACTAAAGAAATAACATGTCCTCATGCAATCAAAATCAACTTTATCCCAAGTGCATGATCAATTCTTCATGTGGCCTCCCTGTTGTTTTTAGAAAAAAAAACACTTGTTACTAGCACATCAACTTACAACATGCTTCCTTTGTTATATGCATTCTATAGCTTTCATTCATTGCTAGAAAAAGTAAACCATGTTTCTTTTGAAGATGATGAACATTGTAGGATTCATTTATTTTTAGAGACTCATTTGAAAACAAAGCATGAATCTTGCTAAAGAAAATGTATGTGTATTGCTGCTCTAAAAATCCATATAAATGGTCAAGCTACTGCATGAATCATAATCCCAAAGTATGTATTCTACTGTCAAAAAAAATGACACAAGATGATCCTGATTTGTCTTGAAAATACTTTCTCTTTGTAATATTTAACAACAAAATAAATAGCTGAATATGAATTATGAAATCACAAGTTCAAACTAATGATCCACAATATTTGGAAATTTCTTTGCAATGGGTATGAGATCATCTACAACCAATAGATAAAATGAATATTGATGCTCTTGGCTGCACCTTTTAAGAAAAACTTTTGAAAATTTGTCATAAGAGCCCTTTTCCATCTTCAACATCTAGTCCAAATATATTTCAGATTTGTTCGTTGGCTCTCTTTGCACATAGCATTGATTTGGAAAGCCGATGAAAAATTCCCTTAGGATTGAAAATAGAGGCTTTGAATTCCTCCCTCTTGTATGAAAACATGTGCTTGAATAAATGGCTTCTACAATAGTTTTTTCTGAAGTAGGTTTTCTACAAGGACCAACCATTCCTTTACATTTCTTGGTATGATCAAGTGCCTTGATTTATTTGAATGGTATTGTGGGAGACATGGTCCTTTTTCTCAATAGTCTCTTGGGCTTGGGCATGTGTAGTAGCTTCTTCTTGGGTTGTTGGTTCTTGTGGAGCAACAATAACACATCTTTTCTTCCTAGTGCTTGTTTTTATGTGGTAATAGTAAGGAGCCTTATCATGCTAGGATGTAGGAGATGTTGGAATGGACTTGACTTGTGTTGCATGAATTCGAATGATGAGGTGTTAGAATCTAATGGGACTATATGGGAATATATGGACAAGATGGAAAGGTGTTTCCCCCCAAACTGAAGGCTTTTGATACTGTGAAAAATGACAAAAAGTAAAAAAATGAAATGGATAATGCTTAATGGTTTTCATGACATATTCCTAAATATTTAATAAATAAAAAACTCATGCTATTTTACCCCAAATGTTACCTCCGTGGAAGCCTTGGTTGACATGAATGTACTAATGCTGGAGCAACATAGGCCAAACACTTGTTGAGAGAGATGTAGCTAAGAGTTGAAACTATTTGAGACTAAATCTGATCTGAAATGATGTTGTTCTAGCTGCATGTAAGACTAATTGCTGAGACAAATGATGAGGAGGAATTCTCCCACAAAATAAGAAAGCTCCTTCCCTTATTCTGAAAATCAACTACTGGAATGAAAATGGAAAGGAATTGTAAAACTACTAAAACAAATGATGTTGCAAGTCATTGTTGAAACCATTAGATTATATAATCTTCAGCTGCTACAAAACTGATGTACAATTCTTACCATGTGAATGAATGTGCTGAAGTTGAGCATGGAAATAAATCATTGGATTACCGACCATTAATGTATGTCATTAACCAATGTGAAGCAACTAACCTTTGATGACAATGAGCTCTAAAGTACCTTACTACATCTTGACAAGTACGAATGCCAATTACAGGAAATTTCAATTTAAAATGGGCCTTCCAAAAATAATACAAATTCCATGTCATCATGTATTAGCCAATAAAAATGCTTTAAAATTAAAAAAGGGAGCACCGCTTAAACAATTTTCTAATATAAATTTGGGGATAGGTATCATAAAAAAAATACTTTTTTATTCGTATTTTCGACATATCTCCCTATGTTTTTACTCAAATTTTGATTGGGAGAGCTTGTTGGATGAGGAATTAAACTTTCCATCCAACGAGTACCCACTCGGCATACTTTTTATGGGTCTCGCTACCCCAATAATAATAAATACTTGAAAAAACATGATGATGACATCATCATCACATTTTTTTTCCAGGAATTTCTTGTTTTTGGGGTAGCGGGGCCTATCAAAAGTATGCTGAGTAGGTACTCGTTGGATGCATAATTTAATTCCCCATCCAACGAGCTCTCCCAATCGAAATTTGAGTAAAAACATAGGGAGATATGTCGAAAATAGGAACAAAAAAGTACTTTTGTTCTTTTTTCCTCCGAAATTAATAAATATTATTTTATTAATTTTCCTTAGGAGGCCCATTTTGAGTTGAAATTTCCTCTAATGAATGTGCTAGAGTCAAGTCACCTCCAATATTTGTCAATTAAGATGCATTGATGAATCCCAATGATTAACAACAAGGAAATATGCCATTGATTCATGCAGATCCTACGGTACTAAACAAATATCGATCCTGAATGATTTGTTGGAGGTGGTCAAACAAGATCATTGGAAGGTGGGCCTTAATGAATTCCACATCATCCAATACGAGTACAAAATAAATGGTTGTGAAAAATCATAGTGAAAAATAGACCCAACATGAAACTGAGAAGTGGAAAGTATATGTGTAGTCATGATGTAGTAGTGATATCAAATAAAATGTTTAAGGTTAACTACATAAGAAGTGGAAAATAGGACTTCCTCATGAATTTATTTTTATAGCTTTGAAAGAAGGAGGATGAATGAATCTACCATATCACAATTGGCTTCTTGAGAGGTTTCTTTTGGCAACAATTGGTAAAGGATTCTTGGCATGTAGCAATGAGACTTGACTTATGGAAAATTGGTATGGTTTGCACATAAACATATCCATTTTTTATGTGCTCAATCCATTTTCAAATTAATAATAAATATGCAAGAGTTACTGATGCATGCATTGACCTTCTTCTTCCAAGGACCTGCAAAAACCTAGTACTTTCCTGCAATAAAACATGAGACGATGGAAGAAGAGAGGTTATTGGTCTCTATTAATTCAACACTTATGAAACAAAATAACAAAAATTACTTATATAACAAATCCAATAAAAAAAATGAACGAAGCAAATTCAATTTATACTTGTGGGAGAAAGATGACAAATTAGACTCACTAGCAGTGTTTCGATCATAAATTATTCATTCCTCGTCCGATTTGACTGATTCCAAAACCAAATGAAAGTAAATTTATAGGTATGTGTCCATTATAAACACACTTTTAAAATTTTATGTGATGATATTCAAAATTTTCTCAGTAACTACCTACATGACAAGGTGTTTTTCAAATTCTAGACTAGACTAACAGTCACGGTTTTGGCATAAATATTTTGTTTGATAACGGATTGATGTGATTCCATTTGGAGATGAAAGTATACCCATGTAGGTATCTATATTAGAAACAATTTTTTCACCCCATAATAAATTATGGGTCAAATAGACCAATGAACAGTCTAGGAAACAAAGTTTTAAGAATGTTGATTTGTGATAGGCAGTCGTTATTTTGGTCATAAAATTTGCATACGATATCAGAATGGAGTGATTAAAATTGTATTTTGAACTATATTCATAGTGGAATATACCAATTAAATATGTTTTCAATATATGTCCAATAAGGAATCCAAAAAGTGTATGTCCTAGCTCTGTTCCTAAGCTGCATGCTTGACACCCCGTTAGTATTTTGACCATAATTTTTCATTTGATTTCGAATCTCAAAAATTAAAATTGTTTTGGAAACTAGATTCAAAGGATACTTGGGATGTAAATTTTGTTTTAAAACAATTCCATTTGGTCTCCCAAAAATGGACTGTCCCGACTGTGTTTCAGTAAACAATTCAAGCCAAAATGCCACAAAAATCCAGTAAATTAAATATGGCCCCCAAAAAGTGATCGAAATATGTGTGAATGTTTTTAATGATGTAAATTTAAATATATCACACACCCATACCAAAAATTTCTAGCATTGATAACCTACATTGACTTACACAACTGCAACTCTTAAAATGATATAATGTTGAAATAAAGCATGTGTATTTTTATGGATGTCTTATATATAAATGAAAACTAAATACATACCATGATGTGCAACACAAATGTATCTAAAACTCATAAATTTTCACCTATAGGACAGTGATAGTTGGTTGTTGTAGCTCATTGTTACAGCTGACAGTCACAGTTGGGTGTTGCAGCTCATCGTTATAGTTGACAGTCACAACTGGGTGAACTGCAACTCATTGTTATAGCTAACAGTCACATCTAGGTGTTGCAGCTCACTATTATAGCTGATAGTCACAGATGGGTGTTGCAGCTTGCTATTACAACTGAAAGTCATAGCTGAGTGTTGTAGTTGACAATAATCTTAAACACTATAACAATGTGTTTCAACTAACAAATTCATGCCAAAGTTCAAGCTCAAAGGGTTCCATAATCATTGGCTCATTTTCCCATGGAGTATTCATTCATCAATGCTTCCTTCCTCTTACCCACTTCCTGAAAAACATAGATTAGTAATATGGGTGGATCTTACTGCACCATGTGACCAAGAGTTCTTATTTAGAACAAAATGATACTATCTATGCATCTAAGTAAAAAATTGAATGGGATCTTACCAATTTTATTTACTTACAATATCCTACACTACTTGGAAATAACAAATTCTTTTCAAGTGTAGGAAAACTTCCAATGGATCCACTTTCGAAGAAATGACTCAAGTATTCTCATACTCCCAACAAAAAAAATAACTTTATGAATGCTAGATATGAAAGATAAACTTCCCTTGAAATGATGGTGCCAAAAATTGGTGAAGTGTGGAATAATACTGCAGACCGATGATAGATTGAAGCCAATATTCAATATAGTATTTGTTCCCTTTATTTCTCATGGTTGTTACAATATGAATCTCCTTAGTAAAATGATCTTCCTGAATGCATGAGAGATTCATATCTAATGGTGTAGGATTATTTTGGTTCCAATGTTCGTTCTTCATTAAATTTGTTGATCTTGTTAACTTGTTGATGACCATAAGAAACTTCACTTCCAAGTATTGGATTTAAAACATGTCCAGGCCTCGTAAGGATTTGCTACAACAACGCACAATATTTTTGTAGCAGTGTAGGTGAGGTACAAGAAGAGGGAAATGTAGGAAAATTTTTCATTTTAGCACTGCAAGCATACTGTACTTATTTATTATGGTTAGGGTGGAGGGTGGAGTGGACAAGAAATTGTGTTGGATACCAAGGAGTTTGATGAGAAGATAGATGTGGCTGATGTAGAGGATTGGTTTCTGAGGTTGATATTGAAGGACCAATTTGTGCTGTAGCATGAGGGAGAGTGGCCATGCAATCATAAGATAGGACATTCCAACCTTGTGGATAAGGTAGGTAAGAGTTAAATTGAGGATGCAATAGTTTCCATGGTTGAAGAGTATTCAATGATTGAGTATGAGAGTAATGAAAATGAGGGGTATAGTTTTTAACCATACATGTAGGCCAAGGTTTCCATGACTGTTTCAATCAGTTGGATGCAACTCTCGGCTATCTTTGATACATTTCTTTCATTCTTTGTAAGGAGGGACAATGATCTATGGAATGATTCAAGTCACATATGCCACAAATTGTGAGACTATCCAAAGGACAATCAATTGCAAGATATTTCTTTTAGCATCGAGGGAAAACTATTTCTTTAAATTCCTCGCTCTTTCCCTTAACCTACAAAACAACCAATTGTGAATTTAGTGAACCATTGATATCAACATTAAAATTTTCAAATAAATTACTGATTTCATCTCGTAAAACTCTTGTTTTTGCAGCAAATTTCAAAATTAGAGAGGGAAGTTCTTTAGAATGCGTATTGGTCTTGAAATTTCCTCTTGAATACCTTCTACATAACTCACAAATATCATCATATGATAACTGAAATACATTACTTGTTCCCATCACATTTAATATTTCTAAATATTCATGTTGGATTACCTTGAGTAGAAGTGTTTTTAAGGTCTCTTTTCCCAGTTTTCTTTGTTTGGATCTTTGGTGGCTATATTGAAAGCGTTCCATGTATTCCTCCAGACTCTCTTCTTCTCCTTGTGTTATTTTGAAGATGTCTTCATTAACCCAACAATAATCTTCATACTTTTTCAAGAACACAAGTTTCATGTCTTCCCAAGTTTCTATACAATTTCCACCGAGGCTCATGAAACATGAGAGGGATGTTCCTTTTACAGTAAGGATAAACACACTCAACTCTTAATAATTAGAACAATAACCATATCCTCTACAAATTGTTTCGAATTGAAATAAAAAAAAACATCAGGGTCTTCATTTTAAAAAACTGTGAAAATTTGGTAGAACATGTGGGGGAATGCTTTTCATTGGTTCCACTCTTCCTAGATCTCGGATGGGAAATTCAAAGGTAACAACTTATGCATATTTCTTACTTTTCATATCTTCATTATTCTTCATGTGATATCTGAAGACTCCTCCTTCGAATGTTCTTGTCATATTGTTAGTATAATGGGTGGTACTTACAACACCATTAAGGGGAATGATAACATTTACTCTCCAAACTTTTGAAAAAAAACATTCAAATTAAATTCAATAAACCAAAATGTAAACATGCAACATATATTCCCTACTTTAACAATGAATCTACAAAACAATGTCAGATTACTTTTGCACCATTGATAACTTCCACGGAAACGGTGCCAAAATGTTGGTCGGATTAATTTTCTAATTAAATAAACAAATAAAATTACACAACATAAATTATTAACCCAAGGAAGTATTTTATTTCAAATCTATCATGCAATATCTATGCCAGCACAATTTCTACCTAGAACTTTTGATCTATTGGTATGAAATCGGAACTCATTATAAAGTAGATCACACTTTAAAAGAAAACAAACCGCAATCCTATTCATAAATCCAAACTACAAATATAATCACACTTCAACAAAATCAAGTCTTATGAAGCAATATCTAATTGCATGAATCTAAAATAAGTGTTATGTTGTCCAATAATCTATCAAATGAATTAACAGGAAAACAACTATGACAAATATAATGAATGAAAGCATACAACTATGACAAATCTAATGTATGAAAGCATGAACTAGATAATAAGAAAATACACATAATAAAACACTTACAATCAACACTACCGGCATCTTCTCAGGGAAGAGGGCCCTTCCTCCACTGATCAGATCTAGATCTCCCACAATGAAGGTATACAACTCCAGAATTAAGAAACTACCAGCATATATTATCATAATGAAATTATTACAAAAGTCTGGATCAATTTCAAAAGAATAACATTACTTTCTCTACTCTCCCCCCCTTCTCATGAGATTGATTACATATTTATACATAAAATTCTCTCAGGATAATGAGAAACCGAATCCCCAACTTGATCTATTTCAACAAATTTGCTAATTTGGAAAACCGATCGCAACAATAAATATGAGAATTACACATTTAGCGAACCAGATATATATCTTAAACCATAGCTTTCTTTGGAAATTTCTCATGATTCAGGTAATTGAGGCCATCATGCACAAAACACATTTCCTGTATTTGTGAGATTCTTTTCCATATGCCCGCAAATCAAGAGGCAAATAAGGTGTTCTTGTGTGGCATGCTTTTTTGGTTAAGGCTGTTTCATCATGAGATGGAGGCTTGAACCATGAGTGTTGGTACTGTTAATATGGAAAATCACTCCATAAAACATCATCAGTAAAAATATGCATAATAATATTCAATTCATTAAAAATAAAGGAAAGTAATCATGATTAACCGCTAAAGCATCAATTGAAGTAATATGCTATTTTACGGGAAGTTACAATAGATGGATGGAAAATGGAATGATAAATGGATACTAATATGAAGAATAGGGATGAAATGTATGTCGATGGGTGATGAAAATATGGATAAATCTATGACCCACCCACATTCTTCAGCCCATTTTCTATTTTTAGGTCAGTATGACCTTTGTGTCTATGATTCTTTTTTAAAAGCCCTGCGCATTTTTCCTAAATGGATTCTATTATCGAGAATTCATCAAAAAGGTGGTTTATGGTTACATTATTAGTTTCACAAAGGAAACATCTTGATGGACCCATAAACCCATGGGCCTGAATATTTTCGTATGTGAGAATGTGTCTTCTGAAAATAAGCCATCTGAAAGACACCACTTTGGGTCACCATCTCTCGCCCCAGATTTTCTTCCATTTCCTTCCCTTATCCATTCTTTGAGTTTTAGTTAGAATTCTGATTGCCTCTTTTATATTTAAGTTCCTCAAATTGGTGTACCCCCATCAAAGCTTGTTCGGTCCTGCATTCCTAGGTATCTTTCTATTACAAAGTTCGTCGTAGAAATCCTCAATTTTCTCTTTTGGTAACAGGGATTGCCACCATTCCTTTGATTTCCAAGTCATAAAGAGTTTTTCAGGGCATCCCAAGTCCCAAAAATACTCCAACTTTTCCATCAAGCTATTTTGAAGATGTTGGTTTAGCATAGGAATATCATCCCGACTAGCTATACAAGGCTCCTGTTTACAAGAATCTTTAGTAAACAGCGCAGACTTTCCATCTCTAACCTACCAGAAATTATGTTGTTGTATAATTCTTATGTTCTCGTGAGCCAATTTCCAAATTCTAGAACTAGGAACATTTTCTCTGAATTTAATCAACAATTGTTTAGGCCACTAAGGGGCGTATTTCATGTGCCATAGTTTAGCCCATGGTTCCTCCTCTTGGGTTATCCATTTACACCATATTTTGGCTCCCATCACTTTGTTTATCTCTAAAGGGTCTCTTAGTCCTAAGACCCCAACTTATTTAGGTTTGTAGATGGTTTTCCAATCCACCAAGGGCCACTTCCCATGTCCTTCTATTCTCCCCCACAGGAAATTTCTTTGGATATTCCTAATCTTTTTTATCATTGATTTTGGTGCATCCAGAATTGAAAAGAGATAGAGAGGCATAGCTTACATGAATGATTTTACCAAGATGATTCTTCTTGGGAAATTAAGGGCTCTGAATGTCCAGTGACTCAGCTTCTGCTTAATTTTATCCAAAAGTTCCTTCCATGATATTTTTCTTATAGTGCACTCTGCTAACGGTACACCTAAAAAATTAGAGGGTAGAACTCCCTCTAAGAAATATAGAACTATGAGAATATTTCTGTTAGTGTTTTTAGAGTGTTGAAAAAATAGACTTGGGATTTATCCTTATTAATTTCAAGCCCACTGGCCTCAAGGAAGGTGTGAAGGCCCTGTTTTAGGCCTCCTGTATAGTAGAAGGTCCCATAAGCATCGTATCATGCACAAAATATTGATGTTTTTGTGGTTCCAGTTTGGCATTAAGGAGGATCCCTCTAAGACTACCCTCATTGAGCATATTCCTGAGCATTCTGCCCGATCCTTCAACATAAATGATGAATGGGAAGGGAGACAAGGGGTCTCCTTGTCTAATTGCTCTAGAAACTTGGAAGGGCTGGGATAGAGACTTGTTAACCAAAATGGAAAAAAATGGCTTATGAAACAAGCTTCACAATGCATTCATTCCATTAATTAGAGAAATGAAAATCCTACAAGACCCCTACCAAGAAATTCCAATTAATTTTATCTTAAGCTTTTGACAAATCAAGTTTCAGGAGCATACCTAGGATTTTCCCAACTTTTAACGAGTGAATGGTTTCATGCACCAGAATGATACCATCTAGAACTTGCCACCCTTCAACAAATCTCACTTATTTAGGAAAAAGTAGGATAGGGAGAAAGGGTTGGATCCTATTGGCTATAACCTTTGAGATATTATTATATATAACATTACATAAGGTGATTGGTCTTATCTTTTCAGGTTCCTCAGTTCCATTCACTTTGGGAATAATCATCAGGAAGGTTGCATTAAGAGCTTTCAAAATACTTCCAGTCTTCCTTTAGTATTCACCCAATGCCCATACTTCTTCCTTTAACCAATCCCAACAGGCATGAAAGAAGCTAGTATTGAACCCATGAAGTCCCAAGGCTTTGTCATCTACCATTTGTTTGAAAACTACTTCAACTTCTTGCATATCAATAGGTTTCATAAGCATGAAGTTGTGTTATTTCGTACTAACCTTTGGAATGTGCCGGAGCACCTCTCTTTGAGCAGCCTCTTGGTCCCCCCCCCGGTTCTTCAAGGATATTGGAGAAAAAAGTATTCAGAGTGTGTCCCAAATCCTCCTAAGTCTCGACAATGGTCACATCCTCTTTTTTCATTCTCTCCATGCGGTTTCCCTAGTGATGTTGGATGATAGCTTTGTGGAAGAAACTTGTATTACACTCACCTTCTTGGAGCCACTTAACTCTAGATTTATGTTTCCAGAATACTTCCTCCTATTGTTCTCTTAGACTAAATTCCTGTATCAGAAGTTTTTCTTGCGATCGGATTTCTTCCAAGAAGCCATTTTGCAATCCTTTTTGTTGAACCTCTTGGATCTTTCTATCTAACTATTTCTTAGCTTGAAAAACGTTTCCAAAGGCATCCCTATTCCATTTCTTTATTTTATTTTTTATGGGTTTGAGATTTTGTTTAAATTGGTACATCCTAGTTTCTTCGATGGGTGGCATTTCCTCCCACCATTCTTTGAGTTTCTCCGAGAAATCGGCCTGAAGGAGATAGAATTTCTCAAAATGGAAGCGTCTTCTAAGGTTCACCCCTATCATTTCCCATTCCAAACTTATAAGCCAGTGATCTGAGCCAGCAGATGGAAGTACCACGGCACTCAATTCTACCCTTGCTAGCGCAATGGACTCAAAAACCAAAAAGTAATCTATCCAACAAGCTATTCCTCTGTCTCTTGTTCTTTTGTTGTTCCAAGTAAAAGTATCGTTGGTTGTTTAGACATCGACTAGTTTAAGGTTAGCAATGACTTCATTAAAAAATTCACAGATATGGTTTAGCTTTTGTAGCCCACCTTTTTTCTCGTGAAGATTCCTGTCCAAGTTGAAATACCTACCAAGGATCTAGGGTTTTCCACTCGCCTCCATTTTGAGCATCCCTAACAATTCCAGAAAAAATAGTTTCTTCTCTACATGAGGAGGCTCATAAATATTGGTCAAAAACCCTTGAGCACTCATACCTAAGATCGAGAATGAAGTTGAAAAGGAGAAATGCATTGCTGTAAATTTAGAAAGGGCCACCTCTCTTGGGTTCCAGAAAATATCAATTCCCCTTGAATGTCCTTTCGCATCAACAACAATAGCTTCACTACCCCACCATAATTTTCCCCTTATAACTTTAAGTTCATCTTCTGAGCACTTCATTTCTTGTAAAAATATGATGCCCAATTTTTCCATTTCAATCCTTCTTCTTAGAAGATGAATCTTCACAGTACTGTTACAGCCTCTTATATTCCAGGATGTAATGTGCATTGGGAAACTATTTGGGTGTAGGATAAAGGGCTGCATCTATGATGGGATACTTACCTAAGGCTATAGGATTAGCCCCAATGATTTGGATTCTTTGGACATTATAGTTCCTTCCTCCCTTTTCTTTTTTCCTTTATTTTTATCATCTGGGTCCTTGAGAGATTCAAACTTTATTTTCATAAACTTCATCATTTTTTCCTTAATAATCACCTTTTTCCAATAGTGAGACTTGTTGAGGATGTATCTTTTCCGATAAAATTTCAGAGCATGCCCCTTCTAATCATTCCAAGTCTAAATATCCTAGCTTCATTTCCTTGCCATCAGTTTCAGTTACCATATTCTCATTTTCTTTTGTCTCCTTAGTGTCTTCCTAGGGTAGAACCTTCAAGCTAGGTTCTGTCTCTGGATCTTGCTATTTTTAAGTCTGATATTTTTTCTAGTTTTTACTCATCTTTTTTTATTGTATGGATTCAAACCTGTTTTGAGTTTGAACTTTTTGGTGAATCTCGGGTCCCGTTGTTTTCTTGGATAATCTTTTCGTATTAGGAACTCCAGTAAATCCTTCAGCGTCTTGATTTTCTTGATCTTTCTTTCCTCCTGGTATTTTATTCTATGGACAGTCTCGAAATATATGACCATGCTCATGGAACCTTCTACATATGAAGGGTATCTTCTCATATTCTATCACTTGGAAACAATGTTCATCATCCCATGATAAGTCTATTCCATCTAGAATATGATGTGATATATCTAGGTAGGTGCATATTCTAGCATAGGAGGTATATCGGCTCTATCTGGTTTGCTCTGAGACTTTTATGAAGTTCCCTAGAGTGTTTCCAATGTCTATTATTATTATTTCTTTCTAGTATTCTATTGGTAGGGAGTACATTCTGATCCATACCGGGGCTATCGTTAGATTTTTTTTATCCGGATTAAACAGTTCTTTCCATGCACTGAGGAAGAGACCTACGAAATTAAATAAATATGGCCCATTATAAAATATTATGTTTCTGTCTTCTTCATTAAACAAGATGATCATGAAGAAAACTTTTGCTCCTAGTTGCAAATCATAATTCCCTTGAGGTTTCCAAGTAGTGTTTATCCACCATACTGGAGTCTTTTCTATGGGCCATATCCGCACAAATTTACCAATGAGTGCATTATCATTCATGTATTGAATGTCTTCCCTTACCCTTTCCAAGTTAATTTCCAGCTTTGGAACTTTTTTCATTTTTGGGACACATTTCCCTTACTTTCTACTTACCTTCACATTTCCTTCTTTAATGGTCCCACGCGTTCATTCTACACCATTCTCCGGATAGATGTCAGATGCTTGTAGCTTCTCTTTACCCTTCTCAATCTACATATCCGAGCTCAGAAGGGGGGGCACTTCCCCACCATCCGTGTGCTTGCACATCCCAAGACCTATCCTCCCATACGGAGGTACAAGTTTCAGCCCCTGTCAGAACCTTTGAAAACTTTCCAACCCTACAAATTCATATCACCGTGACGCCTCCCGCCTCCATTCTCCTCATCCTTCGCTAATAAACCTTGTTGATATTGAATTTAATGGTGAAAGGTTTGTAGTATTCTTTCAGTGTTTTTGTTGGAGAAAGAAAAACCAGAAAGACATATTGAATTTTAAGTATTTTTTATTATTAATTTATATATGTTTGTGTGTGGGTATTGCATTCACTTCATGCAAAAAAAAGTGGAGATAATTTATGTTTATTGGAATGTAATTTTTTTATGTATCTCAATGAAATATTAATATCTTTTATGATAGTTGTTAAATGGCATTTGAAGTCATGGATATTAACTCATTTGCTAATTTTTCTTAACATATGCATATTATATTCATGTATATTGAATTGATGAATCAATAGTTTCACACTTTTTACAATTGAAAATGAACATGAAATCAATTATATTTGGTATGTTATTCTTTGAAATATATATGTGATAGTATGCATAATGAAGTGATGAATAAATAGTAATATTTTTTTATGTGTACAAATAAATATGAAGAAAAACATCTTTCAAATGACTGAGTTTACTAGATATGATAACTTTTGAAATCATATTGTAAAATTAAGTGATAAAACTTTCAAATTTTTTATGTTAGTGTAGTTAATGTGATTGAGCTAATTAAATTCCATTATATATGTATGTTATATTTTGTTTTTTTTAAATATAAGTTTTATGAATATTATTACGAAGTTGTAGTTTTGCATTAAAATTATAGGAAATGTTAATAGAATGGATTGAAATTTAATCATCACCACAAACAATATATTGGACACTAAGTTGTATTATTTAGGATGTTTGCTTAATATTTAAAACATAATAGAAAACATGTATAATGGTGATTAAAATGATAATTACCCTTATTGAAATCAATGCTAGATTATTAGACCTTTAGAAAAAATGATAAGAAATTATATAATTATTAAATTTTTAATACAAAAAGAATAAACTTTGTATTAAAATAAGCCACATTCAAAGTCCACAACTATCATACAAAAAGTCATTCAAAAAATATATACAGTATATTGTAGAAAAATTCTAAGCTATTAATATGTGTGGTATTTCTTACAATATTGAAAAAATGATTCCTAATAGAGTATACTCTAAAAAATAATCCTAAACATAAAGAAAAATTACAATTCATTGGAATATACAAACTTATATTAAACCTTCTTGCTCATATCATCATCCTTGTCTTGGATGGGAGGATGAGATCCTTGCTTCTTCATCGTTAGAGATATTAAAATTGGAGGTGTGGAGAGAGAAACCTTGGTAATATTTATGACCATGGATTTTAACATAGAACATTATTCCTCCAAAAACATTCATTTGTCTCTTCGGTTGAACCAAGTTATCCATCACAATTTAATTCTAAGAAACCCTTTGGTGCTCTCATTCTTGAACTTTAGAAGTGACAGAGAATATGTAAGTAATGTTCTGATAAGTGAAGTCCTCATGGCATCGAATAACCCTTCATATGTCTTCGTCAATGTCTCTTTTATAGGAGTAATGACTATAATTGTCCATAGTTTTAGTAAACATTAAATTGTACCCCAAATATCAGAAGGAAACACATGTAAAATTGTTCAACCATGACAATTTTAGAGCCGTTTTATAGGGTGGGTTTGGCATGTCACAGGATAAGCCAATTATTTTATGATTGAAGAGGAAATAGGGGACGTGTACAAAGGTTGATAGGGGAATATTTTTTCCTGAATGACCATGCCAAATAATAAACAAATATAATAAAAAAGGCTAATATGGATCAGGGAACATGCATAAAATCTAAGCTTCAAATTGAAAACACTAAACGAGACCAAGTCATGAAGCTAAAGACATGTAAAAGAGAGAACCAATAGACTCAAATTCCTAGGTAATTCCAATTAAATAGAAAGCTAATAAAATATAGGAGCCCAAAAGGTATGACCATGAATCCTTGACTACTTAATAAACTCACATAACCCTAAGAAAAAACAGTGAAGATGGATAATATGAGCCAAAGATCAATACGAATAACATCCAAGTATGAAGTCAAAACCACTAAAAAGGATAGAATTATGAAGTCAAAGAACTCAAATGTCATTCAAAGATTTGTAGAGAGAACCAATGTACTTGGATTCTCAAATAGTTATAGACATAGAGTAAGCTAAAAATAAACAAAGAGAGGAAGGCATAATGTCCACATGGATACCAATACTCCCAAAACTGGACCCAAAGACAAATGTCAACCACAAAAACAACAATTTACTAGAGAAACGTATGGAGGATTACCTAAAAGTGTTATAGATACCAAAGAAACTCACCTTAAGACAAATTATTCTTGATTCCTTTCATGGTTTAATGACCCAAAATCCCACTTGAATTTGTGAAAGGGAACTCCATGTTTCAATTTTTTTGGTTTCCAAGAACTCTAGCATATGTGGAGGAAAATCTCGACTAAATTCCTTATTCATCCTTGCATAGATACTAGTACTCCAAATATGTTATCTTCTTCGTTTTCTTTGTCATGCAATTAACATTGGCGGTTATAAACCTAGGGGGTGTGAGAAGTTCCCACCAATTTTTTTTAGCAAACATTTTTCCAACCTAAAGGATAGGTTTGCATATGAAACAAATTCCTTGTTGAAATTCCTTGGGATATGTAGGTGTAAAACCACCATTTTGACTCTTATAATGCATTGTATTTATACGTAAATATTGTGTATGTGTGGTGTAAAATTCCTAGGATGGTGATCAAGGCCAAGGCCCCACTAGTGAATACTCTATTTTTAAAAGGAAAGTATTTTACATTTTTTGAGCTATGTTCTAGTAATCTATGGGAAATTGTAAAAGCATGTAAATATTTTTAATTCAAATAGAATACTAAGAGTTTTCTACGGAAGAAACCATAATGAGGGGGTTGTTTGTATCCACTAGGGAGAGGTGAGGGGGTGTGGTATTGAACCCTATGTTTCCAAATTTCATCTTGAGAACCCATCTTCACTACATACTCTAACATTTATTAATGTTGTAAAATAGTAGCTGAGAAATCAACTAATGAAATTAATGGAGCATGGTCAAAACTTAGAAATTTGTTTCGTTGAGTATGGGAATGGTTATCTTGACCGATAAGTATTTTTTCATCATGTAAATTCGTTTTCCATCATCCCATTCAATTATCGAACAACTAGACATCAATTTCCATATTTCTATGCATTCTCAATAGTGAAAATTGTAGAAATTACAACTTGGAAAGAATCCACATTTTGATGTGCAAAAAACACCAAAAAAATCACATGAGGAGTGAAACCTAGTGGGGAATCCATAGACATATACCCTGGGGTGAAATTGAGATTTCCAAAAGACCAAAAATACATATGAAGACCCATATTTGGAATCCCAAAAGTGGAATTTCATGATTGGAAATCACATGCCCAAAATTGGAAAAAAAATACAAGGGTGGATTAGAGCAAGAGTTGGAGAAGAGGTAGGAATTGATTAATAAACCTAATAAATGAAAGAATATCTATAGGTTTAGTATATTGGACCATTCTGTGCCCAACCTGAAGAGCAGTGGAGGGAAGGGGTGCCTGAGGGACTATGTAGCAATTAAGGGGACATTCCTTGTTGTGGGTGCCAATATTGTCTAAAGACAAATAAAGATGCACGTAGCTCTAAGGTTGAGCTCATTGAATTATCTATATCCTTCCACACCTCCATAATTTCTTAACAAACCCAACTGTGTGTTGTTTTAGCATGAATGTTTATCCTTATGGCTAAGAGTGAGCCTGAGTAATTCCTCCTTACTGGATACATAGCCCATCTCAGGATGGTCTCTCAGCTAAAACAATATAGGTTGCATAGAGACCTACGGTTTGGTGGAACATTTTTCTTCCATATCCAGTTTATCGAGAAATTTCAATTAAAAGATAAATGTTTACTATTGTCTCTAACTATGCCTAATTTATGTGTTATGAATGGCTATTCATTGTTTTATATTGAATGAGCTTACATTGTATGAATTGTTCAATTAGATTCCTGTGAATAACATGAACATGAATTTATTTATATGCGTGGTTTTATTTGTATGGTTGTGACGAGTACATGCTAGTATAAGTATTATGTGTGTGTGCATTGATAGAGTTTGATTATGTTGGGTATGTTTAATATGAATTTGTAGATGCATTTAGATGATAATAAATTCATGATATGGCCATGTGGGTTAATTATAGCACCCCATACATTAGTCATGTTACCTTTGTGGGACGTTGGATTGATGGGAGGGGATATAGCTGTAGGAATTGCATTTCTCTTGAGCCTATGAATTTCTTTCTTTATTTTGTTGATCTTATCATAGTTTGGAGGCTGCATTTTCATGAATTGGATGATGATTGAGGAATACTTGAGGACACTCAAAGTTATAATATTTAAAGAGATTGCAACCATATTTCTTTGTAAAAGTTCATAATCCTTTTCTTGTTTATTTGATATGTAATTCTCATTTGAAACAATGTTCTTGAGTTTCTTGAGCATAATAAATTATCCCCTAGACTTCCCACCCCTATATTTCATTTAGTTGCTCGCTCAAAGAATAACATATGCTAATTTTGTCATGATGACCATTATTTAAACACATCCTATGTATTCCTTATTTTCCATCGTTGTTTTTGGGACAACCTGATTATTGATTAGTAAGACTAAGATGATATTTCCTAACCAATCCATGTCCTCAACATATTACAAGTAAGCTTGATCGCCTTTTTACTCTTTGGTTCTAATCACATTTTCCTTGTTTTTGAGATTTGGCTATTGTGCAACTTAAAGGTTCCAATTCTTGTTGAAAAATAGCTTTTTTACTTGTTAGCCTTACTTTATAACATATATATTTAGGTAGGTAATTCCAATATCTCTTAAGCATTGGATCGTTAGTAAATGTCCCTCTATTTTTAATTCCTCTTATCTAGTTGTTTAGGGAGTTATATTTGGAAATAATTTCTTAAAATGCAAATTCCATATTGCCACTCTTTCTTGGTAAAATTGCATTTGAAAAAATTATTACGATAGGTCTCGATGCTTGATATACACAAAACATGCTAGGATGTTTTTTTTATCCCTCACTAATGGATATCCTTTGTCATAATAATTTCGTTATGTACCATTGTCTAGAAAATGTTATTCAATTGTGGATTCCATCACTCGTTCATATTTTATTATAGATGCTTGATATAGGAGAGTCCATAATGGATAAGAGATGATCTTGATATCCTTTATTCACCAAGTTTCCAAATTTTCCCCATATCGTAGAATCAAGTTCAAATATATTAGATGGAGTATACATCTGTAAGTATGGCAAAAACTACATGAACCAAAAGGGACATATTTAAAGGAGGTGTGGGAGACCATCCTACCCATTGAATATCATATAAATACCAAAATAAAATTTCATACATTAAAGTGATTGCTTGGTTTCTCATTCAATATCTAAGATGGTGGAAGATATATGATCACTTACATTGTTGGAATATTTCTCATTACATTGTTTATCCTTCTCCTTTTCAGCAAACCAAGTGGACTTGGGATTGGATTAGATGCAAACTATCAGTATGATTAGATTCCAAATACATGAGACTTTATTAGTGTATGGAAGGTTGTTCATAAATATTTTTCAATTCTAGACATGATATTTTTCAACAAAATATTTTTCAACCATTCTAATTCGCGTGTAATTAACAACCAAAGAACATGGGGTTCCCATCACTACATTCATAAAGGAGGGATATTTAAATCCCATCCCAGCGATATCCTTTGGATCCCTAATAATGTTCCACTTAACTAAGTGGAATTTATTTTCATTTGTTTGGGCCTCCTTTCCAAAGGAACCTTTAAAGATCATGGGATATGTGCATCATAACCTTAATTAGGGTGAGCATCACAGATAATTTATAAAGGATAGGGGAGAAAGAAACGATTTGATTATGTGAATTCTTCATGCAAAATTTAGCAATTAATAATACCAATGTTAAAAAAGTCTTCAATTTTCCTTTTATATGTTTCCAAAATTTCATTAAAGAGTTCCCTAGGATAGGGGAATGCCTAAATATTTGAAGAAGGTTAAAGGTTCCAAGTAAGGAAAGTTTAAAATTCTACGTGTTCCTCTTTAGTCTGGAGCTCATTCAAGTGCATTGTTCTGTGTTTCTTCCTTGTGCGCTCCTTGTTAACCCGATGATGTAGTTATTTTAGTTATGGTGCCTTTGTTACTTTCTCTAATGGAGGCATCATCTTCAGTGATCCCATCAATGCTTTGAGTTGTGGTTTTTCTTCACTAAGTTGCATGTTCAGTAGATGCAATTGGTCATATTGTACTAAATCCCCCCAAAATTTTGTTATGTCTTATGCAATTCCATGAGCTTCCTTCTCCAGTTCCACGATCTCTATCGCCACACCCTCAATCGATTCTTTCTGTTCTGCAACTTGTTCGAGTGATTTTTCGGGCATCGCCCTGGCCTGTAACTCCTCATTTTCCTTTCATAGGTCTGCAACAACTTTTCCTAACCATAGTACCTTTGATTTTGCAAGCATCTCCCGACTAACCTCGAGTGCCTCTTCAAAATCCAAGGAGATCGCATTCTCAAATCATTGTATGTCTTCGAAAGACTTTGTTCTTTCATTTATTATGACCTCTTTTTCCTCTTTGAGTCACTAAATCTCCTTTTCAGTGCTTTGTACTTTTTTTTATAGAAAAGTATCTAACATGAGATGTTTCTTCTTGATCCCTTATTTCCTCACTTGTTGTGTTATGAATGCATGCTAGCATAGACATCAGGAGCAGGTTCAAATCGAGACCAATTAGGTCATGCACTTATAATGTGGAATTTGCATCTTAATCTCCTGTCATTATTGCATGTGGTAAAATATGCACCTATCGCACCTTTGTTCCAATGTCTACTTTGACCGCTCTTTGCAATGATCCTTATTGCGGTATATTTGTGTCAAGTACTGCATTCATTAGCATCTAGAGTAGATACGAAACCTTATGGAAATATATAATCACGTATTGTGTAATATTAGCTCAATTTTTATTTACAACATTAGTTATTGTGTCTATTAGCTTAATTTTTTTCTCATTGGAGATCCCAGTGGTTCCACTCCCGTCACCTTTCTCAAACATGCGCTTCTTCCTATTGTTTCTCAAACTCTGATTCTGTAGGCGTTGCGGATGGCGCTTCATCCTGCGATTATTTTCCTCTTCTGATGCCTTTGTTTTTATTGATGTTTTGGTTTGTATTCTAAAGGCCCCTCTTCTGGGTCAAATAGTTGGTATTTTCTAACTAGAACCTTCCATTCTTTTGGACATTCCACCACTATGTCTTCCAATTCTTCATTGTTGAAATTTTATTGCGTAATCATCCATTGCTTTTATGGATCTGCATGCACTTGAATGAAGATGGCCTGATGACCTATCGATAAACTTACAACTCTCTGATACTTTTGCACTTCCTCTTCTATTAGGCATAGAATATTCACTGCTTATGTTCACAACATATTGAAATAAATGTAGAATTGGATGTTGTTTCTCACAATTGCTTCATTTATTGCATGATTTGACCACTTCATGTTGAATTTTATTTATAATTTCCTAGATGATATATTAAAACAATTAGACACTAGAAGACCATTGAAATAACAACATGCACAAAAACATAAGAACACAAGAACACAAGAACATGGAGATTTTCCTTTGGGAAACCACAAGGGAGAAAACCCCACAAAACTTCCTCAGTATAGAACTCAACCTGTGCAGTGTAAAACTTAGACAACAATTGCTCCCTTCTTTATGTCGCACTACTACTTCTGTCTCTCTCTCTCTCGATAAGAACAACTTGAGTGAGTGAGTACAAATCAAAGGAGGATCCTCCAATTTATATCCTTCTATTGAATTGACTTCTAACTTAGTGGGGCTGACTTCACTAGCTACCAGGGACGACTTGTCCAACTCGACATTACAAATAGAATTTATTATAATGACACTTGGGTACTAATGACCCAACTTACATTCAAAGATTTACATTGCTTCTTTCAATGACACTGGCAAGACCATACTCATCCCCCAAAGGAGTAACACAATACTACCAAGAATATCTTCCGAAGTTATAATAAATTAACACTCCCTCTTAACTAGGAAGGTATTCAACATCTGCTATTACAACTATACAACTGTCTAGTGAGACTCTATATGTCATAGGAAGTTTTGGAACATTGTCTAACATCTTCATCATCGATCTCAGTAGGAACATATTTTGTAATATTCATCTTGTAGTCTTCGTCTTTCATATATTCTCAAACATATTCTAGTTGTATTCTACTTAACCATCTTTTGGATCTTCTTCTTGTAGTCTTCGTCTTTCGTACATTCTCAAACATCTTCTATTTGTCTTCTACTTAACCATCTTCTGGATCATTAGAGGAAATTTGGGGTCTAAAATGGGCCTTATAAGAGAACGTGCCAACAATAAATTTTTTGAGTGGAATTCAGGAACCAATACAATTTCAATAAAATGAGTCAACCATAATGGTTGAATTGGCATATTTGTTATAAAAGAAAACTACTTTTTTGTTCATATTTTCGACATATCTCCGTGTGTTTTTACTCAAATTTCGAGTGGGAGAGCTCATTGGATGTGGAATTTAATTATGCATCCAACATGTACCCACACTACATACTTTTGATGGACCTTGCTATCCCAAAAATAAGAAATACCTAAAAAAACGTGATGATGATGTCATTATCACATTTTTTCAGGTATTTATTATTTTTAGGGTAGCGGGGTCCATCAAAAGTATGCAATGTGGGTACTATTTGGATGCAAAATTAAATTCCATGTCCAACAAGCTCTCCCTCTTGGAATTTGAGTAAAACCACAGGGAGATATGTCAAAAATATGAACAAAAAAAGTAGTTTATTTCATTCTTCCTCCAAAATTAATTACTATTATTTTATTGTTTTAACTATTATTTTATTATTTTCACTATTATTTTCTTATTTTCCTTAGGAGGCCCATTTTATACCTCAAATTTCCTCTAATGCTTCTTCTTCCAGTCTTTGTCTTTCGTACACTTTAGAATATCTTCTATTTGTCTTCTACTTGAATAAACTTTTGGACCTTCTTCAATATGTGAATATTGAATCATCATCTGTCTACATAGTCATTATGAGAAATGGATATCAGTATGAGAATACTGAGACACCATCTTTATCTTTATTATCTGCAATATATGTGTAAGGATATTGATAAAATCAACAATTTTCATCAACTTGTTAGTGCTAAAAACTCAACAACAACTAATGCTAGAGAATCATTTGCATGATTAGCATAGAGATGCTGAACCATCAATATCATCATCAGTATATGAATACTAAAGTAATATGTAACTACAATCATCAGTGTATCATTACTGATACAGACTTAATCAATCATTGATCAAGAAGCAAACATACATCACAACAACAGCATAATAATCATCATATCAAATAATCATCAAGCATGACATCAATCATCAACAACAAGCAGTATAGTAATACTAAATCAATCATCAATCCAACAATAATCAACTACTAACATTATAGTAGTATTGTAGCAATCATCAAGAAACTGATAAGTCATCAACAATCATTGTAACAACCATCAAACATCTCATTAGTCATCAACAATCAGTATAGAAATACTATAACGACCATCAATATTTTCAGTAGCCGTCAACAATCGACAGTATAGAAATATTGTAACAACCATCAAGCATATCAATAGTCATCAACAATCAGTATAGGAATACTGTAACAATCATCAATATTTTCAGCAGTCAGCAATAATCAATAGTATAGCAATACTGAGGATACATCTTGCCCTTCATCTTCTTCGGAGCAGCATCACGATGAGTTATCTGGTAGATCCATCTGACAATTTCGTCTAACTTATTAAGTCTTTTGAGCCAAACAAGCCTAGTTAGATAGATGGATCTCCCTGGGGACCAAACAAGCCTTTTCTGGGTTACTAACCCTTTCAGGAAAAACAAGCCTAGACATACATACTAATCCCCATAGGATCGATAGGTCTTTAGTCTGCCTTACTAACCCTTTGGGATCAAACAATCCTAGTCATACATACTAATCCCCCTAGGATCGATAGTTGTTTATTCTATCTTACTAACCCTTTCATGCCAAACAAGCCTTGCCATACATACCCTCCCCTAGCATAAACTACTCACCACTACATCCAACATCTACTATCACTCTCTCTTTCGAGAGAGGTCCTTTCAGACTAAACCAAGCTTGTCTCGAAAGTATTCAAAATTTACACGAGCCAGAGGCTTAGTTAATACATCTGCTACTTGTTCCTAAGTGAGAACATACTTGATATTTACAGCTCCCTTCTACACCATATCCCAAATGAAATGATATTTGATCTCTATTTGTTTCTACTTATCATGAAATATGAGATTCTCTATCATCTTGATACAACTCTGATTATCACAAAGGATATCAATGAAATCTATCTCTGCATCTAATAATCCTGACAACATCTTTCAAAGCCATACTGCTTTGCTGCAAGCTAAACATGCTGCAATGTATTCTACCTATGTTATACTCAGTGCAATACTGGTATGCTTTCTACTGAACCAAGATATCATGCTAGATTCCAAACTGAAACAACATCTTGATGTACTTTTCCTATCTTTGGAACTTCTACCCCAATCTGAGTCTACATATCCATGCAACTTGATCTCTCTGATGGATGTATATATGAGCCCATAATCGAAAGTTCCCTTTAGATACCTCATCACATGTTTTGCACCAACTAGGTGAATGTTTTTAGGATTCATCATGTACTGAATTAAGGTGTTTACAACAAAAAATATATCTGGTCTAGTATTGGTGAGGTACATCAACGAACCAATGATCTGTCTATATAGCGTGGCATCAATAGATTCTGAGGTGTCATCATTCAATAGCTTCAAACTAGTAGTCATCGGAGTAGTCATAGCTTTACAATCTAGCATTCCAAATCTTTTTAATATTTCAACATTATACTTTCCTTGATTTAGAAAAATCTCATCTGAATGTTGCCATACTTCAATACCTAGAAAGTAGTGCATCATTCCAAGGTCTTTCATTTCGAATTTTGTAGAAAGCCTCTTATTACATTTGATAATTGTCTTATCTTCTCCTATCAAAAACAGATCATCTACATATATTAACAAAATTAAAATTCCATCTTCATCAATCTTTTAGTAGGTTGGAATCTGGTTTACTCTTAGTAAAGCCAAAGGTCATTAGGAATCCATCGATCCTTCCATACCATGCTCTGGGTTCTTTCTTTAATTCATACAATGCTTTATTTAGTCATCATACATGAGTCTTCTGATGATTCATCTCCAATCCTTGCAGTTGTTAGATATAAACTTCTTCTTCAATCACAACATTTTGAAATTTCGTGCTTTTTGTCCATTTGATGTAGCTTCCATTTCGTGTTGAAGGCCAAGGAAAGAACAGTTCTTATAGAGGTGTATTTAGCTACTGGGACAAAGGTCTCTTCATAATCTATTCCCTCTTTTTGAGAGAATCCACAGCCTAAAAATCTAGTGTTATATTTTTCTATACTTCCATTTGCTGAGTGTTTGATTTTGAATATCCATTTAGAGGATACCACTGACTTGTCCTTTGTTCTAGGTACTATTTCCCACACATCATTCTTCATAATGGATTGTTATTCCTCGACCATTGCATCATCCCACTCCTTTTGTTTTATTTCTTCTTCAAAACAAGTTGATTCTTTATTGACTAGATCACACATCAAGGCCATGTAACTAGGGTATAATTTTGGCTTATTTATCTCTTAGACGGATCCTTCGGCAACACCAAGTCTTTTTTGTTCTTTAATTGCTTCATGAGGCCAGGTAGGTTTTATCTTTCGAGAAATCGATTCACTTGGTAAATATTTAGGTAGTTTGGTTTTTGTCATATCATGCTCTTAAGGTATCGAGTCTTCTTCTTCAACTCTGACTTCTTTAGGACTTTCAATAGTTTAGGGAGTTTCATGCTCCTCTTCATCTTCTTTGTCTTTTCTTGATTTTCTGAAGGTTGAATCTTCATCAAATGTAACATCTCTACTAAGCTCAATTTGATGGTACCCTGAAATATACATTGGATAGGATTTTGACTGTTTACTATATCCCATGAAAAATCCTTTCTTTCCTGAAGGATCTAATTTTGATCTTTTCTATTTAGGAATATCAATGTATATAGGAAAACTAAAAATATTTATATTACTTACCTTTGGTCTTTCATCGAAAAACATTTCTTCTATATTTTTATTCCCAAGAGAACCGTGAGAGATTCAATTATTAACATATATTGTTGTTCTTGTTGCTTCTTCCCATAGGTACACTGGGAGATCTTGATCATGCATCATATCTTTCGCAACTTCCATGATGGATCTGTTCTTTCTCTCTACCACACCATTTTGTTTGGGATTGTAGGGAATGTTGAGCTCTCTCTTAATCTTGGCCTCTTTATAGAAATCATTGAACTCATTTGAAGTAAACTCTCCTCCATTATCTTATCTTAGAATCTTGATTTTATTTTCAGAAAGGTTTTCTACTTGGGATTTAAACTCTTTGAATCTTTCAAACACTTCATCCTTATTTTTCAATAAATATATCCAAGTCTTTCTGGAGCAGTCATCAATGAAGGAGGCATAGTAAGAGTACCCACTTAATGAAGTGGTTTGCATTGGTCCATAGATATCAGAGCGAATGATATCTAGGATCCCTTTTTCCTTACTATTACTTTTTGGAAAGGGATTCTTAGTATTATTCCCTTGTGCACATCCCTTGCACACTCCTTCATGTTTTATCTGAATTTTTAGTAAACCAGTTACCACCTTGCTTAAAATTAGAAGAGCTTTGTAGTGAACATGAGAAATACTTCTATGCCATAGTTTAGTTTGATTGATGGTACTGGTTGTTAATGTAGAATCTGTATGTCCCTTTAGTTTGTAGAGACCTCCTTCTTCAACTCCAATATCTACTACATCATCGATAGTTTTTTTTTTTGGTCCACATGAGGACATTTCCATCTACAAAGGAAACTTTGAATCCTTTCTTGTCTAAAAATGAAATGGAAAGAATATTCTTCTTTAGTCCTGGGACATATAGGACATCCTTCATTTTCATAGGCTTTCCAAAATCCAATTTATAAGATGCCTCTCCTAACCCTTTAATGGGATATTGGGAATCATCTCCAAGCATTACTTTGTGTGGATATTCCTTTTGTTCAAGGCATGAGAGTGACTCCTTGAAACCATTCATGTACTGGAGGCACCACTATCAATCATCTAGGTATCATTTCTTGATGAGATTGATCTGGTTAGGGAAGATATCAAAACATACTCTTCACTAGAATCTTCATCCTTCTTTGCTTCTTCTTCTTCTTCTTGATCACTGTCTTCATAAGCATGTGCTTGAAACCTTCTCATCTTCTTGAGTCTTTCTACTTTCATGGGGAATTTAATTGCATTGTGTCCTAACTTGTGACAGTTGAAGCATTCAATGCTTGAGAAATCTCTCTTGGGTCTTTTAAACCCTTGAGTCTTCGGAGGATTGTCATGACTCTTTATTTTTCCTTTGGTATGGGAAGTTAAGGATTGATCCTCATTGTAATTTAGTTTTTCTTCTATGGCTTCTATCCTCTCTTCTTCTTGGACACATTCTTCCCATAACTTCCGGAATTTGGTTAGTTTCCTCCTTGAACAAATTCCTCGGATGAAAGTTTCCCAATATCTTGGAAGGCCATTCAAAGTTGTCATTACAACTTTTTCTTCTCCAACCATGTCAACAATGTATTCTAATTTATCCTTGATTTGAGCTACTCTTGTAAAGTAAGGTTGCATAGTCTCTAACTTCTGATCTCTTACACTTTTGAGTTGATTTCTCATGTTCATCTTCCTACTTATGTTTCTTCCTTCAAATAGCCCTGATAGGGCATCGCACATTTATTTTGGAGTCTCCATGGAAGATAATTCAAGAATCATATTGTACTTGACTGAATAATCTATGATTCTTTTAGCTATCATCATATCCTTCTTGTGCTTGGTTTTAGCTTCAAATTCTTCTAGTTCTTTTACTTCCTCCTTCACAAATTTGTCTAGATCATTCTCTTGGAGGATGATCATGATTTTGTACTTCCATGGTCTGAATTTTTCATACCCTTCAATATTTTCATCTAGCTTGGTGTTCTTTTTCATCTTTAGAAAACTGAGAACCTAAAATGGAAATAGATAGAAGGATACTTACTTGCAGAAAAAAGATCCTCACTCACCTTCTTCGTGAGGTCCTAGGGTTTGGAGTAGAAACCCTAATTTTGTAGCTAGGATCATAGGTGGAGATGAGTGGTGGAAAATATGCGTCCTCTAGAGGTGACGTAGACTGTATCTTCCTTTCTTTGAGTTTGATGATGAAACCCCAGGAAAACAAAAATCCTAGTTTGTCCCACTAGTAGTAACAAGTCCAAAATTGAAAATTCTTGGAATTCAGTTCTGTCACCACAAAGAAATGTTCCCTTCAGAGATGAGTTGGAGGAGCCCTATTTTTTGTTCATATGTCAAGGGAATTATTAAGAACAACAAACCTAGTTGTGCAGTGTCTCCTTTCACGGTGGCTTTGATACCATGTTGATTTTTTTATATAATTTCTTAGATGATATCTTAAAACAATTAGACACTAGAAGTTCACTAAAAGAACAACTTGCAAAAAAAAATAAGAGCACAAGAACACATATATTTTCCTTAGGGAAACCACAAGGGAGAAAACCCCAGAAAACTTCCTCAGTATAGAACTCAACTAGCAGAGTGTAAAACTCAGACAACAACTGCTCCCTTCTTTCTAGTGCACTACTACTTCTCTCTCTCACTAAGAATAGCTTGAGTGAATGATTACAAATTAGAGGAGGTGCCTCCTATTTATATTCTTCTATTGAATTGAATTCTAACTTGGTGGGGCTGAATTCACTAGATATCAGGGTCAACTTATCCAACTGGACATTAAAAATAACATTTATTATAATGACACTTGGGTACTAATTACCTGACCTACATTTAGAGATTTACATTGCTTCTTTTAATGACACTGACAAGACCAAACTCATCTTCTGAAAGAGGAATACAATAGTAATAGGAATATCTTCCGAAGTTACAATAAATTAACACTTCACACCTTGTAAGATGTCTACAGGATCCAAACCTTGTCATGGTTCAAATTTTATCATCGCTTTTATTTATGTCGACAAAATTTTATCAAAATTTCTTCGCTCTTTTCGTATTTTTTTCGCTGTTTTTATTAGTGGTATCACATCGAGCTATCCCGATAGGCCTTTAGGTGAATTTTTTTCACTCATTTTGGAAAAATTATTCCATTTAGATTTTTCAACTGTACCATACCTCCATTCGTAATGAAATGTATGATGTAGGGACCAAGCCAATGCATATGAATCTTACTTTGGTTCTTCTAAAACTTGTTGTCATAGATAATAACCATATCTTTGTGCTAAAAATGTTTTATCTTTACGTGGTGATTATGCCATACCTTATGTCGATTCTTCTCTACTTGCTGATGAGAACCTGCGATAACACAATCATCTTCAAGTCATACTAACTCCTCCAGTATTTCTTTGATTTCTCCTTCATCGCTCATCCTTGCTGTTGTTGCTATCTGTTTACTAGGGAAAATATACTCCATAGGCATCACCACTTCTTGTTCATAAGCCAATTTGAATGGTGTCTGACCTCACTTGTTAGTATTTTGAATGTCCTTCTGTAGGTCCAAAGTATCACATGGATTTTTAGATCCCAATCATCGTGACCTGTGTTATATACCTTAGTAAGAGTGTTCTCCAATATCTTGTTAAATTATTCGACTGCTCTGTTTGATTGCGGGTGATATGGGGTACTTCTTTTGTGTTGTATATGGAATTCCCTAGTCATCGCTCTGATTGTTTGGTTGAAAAAATGACTACCTTGATTTCTCATCAATATCTCAGATCATCCAAATTGGGTGACCACATTATTGAACAGCAATCTTGCTACTGTCACAACTGTACAATCCTTCAATAGTGTTTCCTCATCCCTTCTTGTTAGGTAGTCACTTGCAGTGATGATGTATCTTGCACCTGTTCTTTTTCCTGGTGGGTTAATAGGTACTATGAATTCTACAACCCACTTATCAACTGGTTGTATAGTTACCTGGGGTACCAATGGCATCTCATCCCCGTGTGATGGTCTCCCCATTATTTGACATATATCACAACTCTTAGCATAGTCTGTTAGATATCCATGCATTGTTCCCCACCATAATCCTCTATGAGTATCTTCATATGGTTTCACGTCCTCCATAATGTCCTCCTTAGATGCCATCATGCACCTCTACCAACACTCTTTCCTATTCATGTGGAAGGACATATGGACAAATAATTTCATCTAACACCATTTTGTATAGTTGTCTTGCAACTAGATGAAAATCAGCGGCTTTGAAGACTAGATGTTTCTTTTGACTAGTAGTGAATTCCTCACGGGATTACCGTGTCGCCTAAAATTGAACAACCTGTTCGTAACGGTCGTCAACCATTCCAACTCTAAATAGATGTACATCAGGTAATCCTTCCTCGATGTTGCTTGGTTATTCACCTAATTCCATCGTTGATAGATGATCAGGTCCTATGTTCAAACATCTACGTTTCATAATAATTACAAAATTGAATTCTTGGAACAATAGCAACCATCAACATAACTTTCCCCCCAACACAGTCTTATTGGCCAAGTATTTTAATGCCGAATGGTTGGTAAACATCTTGAAGTGCACTCCTAAGAGGTGGTGGCGGAGTTTTTGCAATGCATATACCATCACCAAACCTTCTGTTTCTGTCACCATCTAGTTTTTATCTGCATTGAACAAATTTCGACTCACAAACACGATCGGGTGGTTACACTAGTACAAAATGAGAAATTAAGGACTAAAAAAATGACTAAAATCAGGCAATAAATGACTATTTTTGAGTTGGTGACTAATAGTAGCTAATTTCCACTATCTTATAGCTAGTCATATTTCACTTAGTCATTAATAGCTTGACTTATTAGTCATTGATTTATTCATTGATAGTCAATGATTTAGTCATTGATTTAGTCACATATTTAGTCATTGATTTAGTAATTGATTGCAGCAATTAATGACCAAATATATGACTAAATAAACTACTAGATGATAACATATTAATGACTAAGATAAATAATAATAAATGTTAATCACGCTATAAGATATGGGAAATTAGCTACTAATAGTCATATATATGTGAACTTAGTCATTTTCGTAGTCACAAATTTATGATAGGGTACAAAGGAATCAAACCACCAACCTCCTATCTATAATTAGGCAGGTTGTCTACCATTGAACTAGCACCCTTTAAGAAGTTATTATTTCTTGATAATGATGATATTCAAACAAATTTTTCATCATTCAAGCATACAAAGTAATGATTATCAAGTTACTATAGATCCATAATAGTTTACCCTGTACTAGTACTTCAAGTCATTTGTGCACTTAATAAATGCATTTGAAATACTTGAAGGAATATTACAAGGTAAGAAATTATGTATCTATAGTAACTTGATAATCATTATTTTGTATGTTAATTCATCACATTCTACACAAACAAATATTTTCAATGCTAACCAATCCAAGCATTAGTGTGTTCAACAATCCAATCTCCCACTTGAGTAAATAATTTAATTGCATTGTTATATCTACTCTCCATGCAATGATCAAGTTTTTAAACTTTGAAGTTTTCCCCAACAACGTACTTCAAGAAAAATCCAACATATACAAAAATTATATAAGAATACTCAAAGAAAATATTGGCACGATTTTGTTATCTGAGTGCCACTCTAAGTAAGATTTCTTAAAATCAAATGATGCTAACATTGCTATTTTCAAATCCAACATATATAACAAAAAAATGTAGAAGACATACATCAAAGAAGACAAGGGGAAGATATTGGAATGCTTGTACTAATTCAATGGCACTATAAGCAAGATTTCTTGCAATGAATGAATATGAATAAGATTGATTTCATCTCACAACCAAAAACGTTTTCATAAGATCATAACCATCAATGTTATGAAGTTTTTGCGTGGAGTGATTTTCCCGTATAAAGGGATTGATGTCACAATTATCTATAGGAATAAAGGTAAGTACATCCAAGGTCAAGATATTCCATGCACAAAAACTTTGTGATAGACCCATGGTTTGTGATAACATTCTATACTTTGTTATAACAATTCTTCTTTTTACAAAACACATAATTTTGTGAAAAACACACATAATCTTTTGAAAAAAACTCATAAATTTGCATAAACACTCATAAATTGGCAGAAAAATTCATAAACGGTGTGACAAAACACTAAAAAAAAAATCATTCTCTTTTAGAACTATCAAGGGACCAAAGTACGGCTATCCTAATAAGGCTTTAGCCAACTTTCATTCACTAATCCTTTGAATGGTGTACCATCTAATTTATGTAATTGTGCTACTCCTCCTTTAGTGATCTAAATGACAATATACGATCCTAGACAATGTGTCTAAAGGTTACCAGGATGCTTCAAAAACATACTGTCATTGAGGAGAACAAGATCTCAAATCCAAAATAACTTATTCTTAATATGCGGGTTGTGCCAAGCTTTCTGTCATGCCTTCTGGACATTTTGATGATATCCTACGAGAAATTTTGAAAATACAAGACATGGGTTTTGTGCGTAACATCCCCCTTTACCTGAATTGTGAGGAAATCGCCAAACAAAGCCACTATTTGCAATATACAGTTGGTTCTTTTGGAGGATATTTTCCCGATTTACTGTTGCAGCCAGTTCAAAAGTAGTTGAAATAGTAAACTCCATTGCTGTGACAATAAAGGATGAACATAGTTTTGTGAAGGATGAACATAGTTCTGAAGGGGATGAACAAAGAAAAGGATGAACACAGTTCTATGAAGGCTTAACATAGTTCTGAAAATGCTGAACATAGTTTTGTGAAGGCTGAAAATAGTTCTATGAAGGATGAACATAGTTCTATGAAAGCTGAACATAGTTCCGTGAAGGCTGAACATAGTTTTGTGAAGGCTAAACAAAGCTCAAAAAACGGCTGATCTTTCTTCCATCTAAAAACTGAAATTCAATGATGAATGTCTCTTTGTATGAATATGTGTTGGATCTATGCATTTAGTTTCCATAGTTGTGTGTGCATTAAATAATGATTGAAAACATTCATTGCAATTTTGCATATGGCTAACTCTTTTTGTGCAAAGGATGGTAAAAGGAAATAATAAAATCTCTACGGTTCGGATTTATTCACTACCAATGATTTTATTTCCCATCAACTCAAACAAAAAAAATATGGAGAAAACGATAATTCCATGCATTTCTTATATTTTTCCATTTTACATGAAAACAAGCGCAGATTTGATTTTGATTGTCTTTTCTCTTTCAAGCATCTTTAAAAAACATTGGAAAATTTGGATTCAGGGCACAAGATCGACATTGGATCTTCCTATTGCCAGTATATTGAAATCCCTGTGCTTAATGATGCATATTTTATTTTTAGGATTGATTTTCTGTTACAAGTTTACAAATTTTATTTTTGGATGTTCAAAAGTTTAGAAATGGGAAAGGGAAATGAAAATGATTAAGCATCACCAGAACCCCCTAACTATCATCGATTTGCAGTAAACATAATGTTATAATCTCAAACGTTGTCGTAACCAACAACACTGCACAGACAAAACTAGCTCGAGCACCTTCAGGCACTTCTATCGACTCAGAAAAATAAGCGTGTGGCTGCCTATGGTCACGTTAACATCATAAATTCACATGCATAAAATCCAACTGACAAAAAATTCAAATTTGCATTTATCTATAAGTCTGTATTAAATAACAAGATGTTGTGTATGCCAATTAATAAAGAGAAGACATGAGAATAGCGAGGCACAAGAATGAATTTGAACTTTTGATATTTTTTTTTTTTTGCTTGTGAAGTTTGAGAGTGCAACGTATGAATTTACAGTAAAGGTCTAAGAAACACATCCACTATTAGCTCTAGAGGCTCGAGACAATCATCTATTATGGAGTGGAGGAGTCATTCACGAATAGCAGGAGAAGATCGATACCTATGTGGAAGGTATGCATATATTTTATATTAACGTTGATTTATGATCTAACGAGAGTTGCAAGTGCTGTCGCAGCTGGCTGTTGCATCCGTTGTTCCAGCCACTGTTGCAGCCATTGTCGTAGCTAGTTGTTGCATCCAGTTGTCGCATCTAGGTGGTGTTGCAGCTGGCTGTTACAGCTATTAAATTTTTTTAATTTTGATTGTTTTGTTCAATGTCGAGACATGAATGCCCATGAATGCCCATGAACGCATATACAGATAAATTTAATTTTTAGTATTTTTGCCATTTTTCTTTATTTTTGCATTTATTTTATTTTGGTGTTTTGTAAAAATAAAACAAAAACAAGAAAAATATATAAAATTATAAAAATTATTTCTTTTGTTTTACATTTTGCAAAAGAAAAAAAAAGAAAAAAAAAATATACATATTTGCAAATGGACTTTCTTACATTCCCTAAAACAATACAAATGCATGAATTTTCATTAGAGGAATTTTGGGGTCTAAAATGGGCCTCCTAAGGAAAATAATAAAATAATAGTTAAAATAATAAAATAATATTGATTAATTTTGGAGGAAGAAAGAAAAAAACTACTTTTTATGTTTGTATTTTCGACATATCTCCCTGTGTTTTTACTCAAATTTTGATCAAGAGAGCTCGTTGGATGCGTAATTTGATTCCGCATCCAACGAGTACCCACACTGCATACGTTTTACAGACCCCTCTACCCCAAAAACAAGAAATACCTGAAAAAACATGATGATGATGTATGTTTCATTTTTAGAACATCTTTAGGAGTCTAAAACTTAGACCACAGAAAGTACAGTATGTTTCATTTTTAGAACATCTTTATAAATTTCATTTGGACCTTTGTAGCCCAAGATATAGAAATTATCCCCGGGTGTCCTGTTTAGGGAAGAATTCTGGAAGAGATTGGAACCATAACTTGGAAGGATCATATCTCCCATAATATAGTGAATATGAGGCTGAATTTTGGACACAAAATAAATAAATATTTTATATTTGGGATTTGAAATTTCCAGATCTTAAGACTTATCCAATATCAAAATATAGCGAATGTATCAAAACTTATCAGTTTTAGTATTTTACGGTTTTTCCAGGTGAGGGTCAAACTAGGGTTTGACTTTTCTAGAGTTTCACCCAACCAAAAATATTGATCCAGGTCTCTAAACTTCAATTTTTATAAGGATAGCAATCCTATGCCGGGCTTACTCAAAAATTCCTTTTCTGAAAGAAGCCCTAATTTCCCGCACCAAAAACTCAAAATGCTCGGAATTGAATTCTGCTTCGATAGAAAGATGCACCCTTTAATGGAGAGCCAACCTGACATAATTTTTTTGATGGATTGTGGAGAGAGAGACCCAAAATTTAAGAAGCTCTAGATTCTATAGCTGCACAATGTCTTCTTCTGAGGTTAGATCTGATTCTATGTTAGATTTTTATCATTCAAGCTAGCATTACGATTTTAGGATCTTTAACTGAGAGAGTAACATGCACAACAATAAACAAAAGAGACAAGAGACACAAAGAATTTTCCTCGGGGAAACCATAAAGGATAAAACCCCGCAACTTCCTCAGAGATAGAATCAACACCAACAGTAAAACCTGAAAACATAAAGATGATCTCTCGACAGCAGTAGTCCCTCTCTTGTCCCAACAACTTCTCCTCTCACTCATGCACCTCAATGAGTGAGTGTGTGTGTGATAAATGGAGATGCTCACTCTCTATTTATATTCTTTCATTCACTTGAAACCCACTCCAACATGTCGGCCTCACTTAACAATTACTTACTAGAGCCGACATCTCTAGGAGTGTCTAATAACCCTAGTGCCCCACAACTTGTGGGGAATTTTCCTCCTTCGACCAACAAGGAGGTTTATCCTTAACACAATGGTGGGGACTATTTCCCCGACTTACAATGACTCACCTAGGGTCGACTTCTCTAGGATAGTCTAACAACCCTAGGGCCCCACAACTACGGGGACTTGAACACTTGACAAATAGGAGGGTTACCCACAATGAATTGACATGACTTGTTTACATTATAGAAACTTCCCAGAATAAACATCAAGGTATGAGATGACTCAAATACATTACAGACGCATCCCAGAATAAACATCGGGGTATGACATGACTCAAATACATTACATACACATCCCGAAATAAACATCAGGGTACAATACATAAGATATACGGATGAATACATTCTGAAGTTACAATTACATCAACAATAAGTTTATACAACATGTGACTAGATTTTTCCATAAGGTTTCACAACTACTCTAGACGCTAACGAATGCAGTAATTGACTCAAAGATACCACAAGAAGGAACATTGCAAAGAGCAGTCGAAGAAGACATCGACATAAAGGCACGACAGGTGCATATTTTACCACATGTGATAATGATAGGAAATGAAGATGCAAATGCCACATTATGAGGGAATGACCTAATTGGTCTTGATTTTAAGGTTCTCCCAATGTCTATGCTGGCACACATTCATAACACAACAAGTGAGGAAATCAGGGATTGAGAAGAAACATCTCATGATCAAGTAGTCCGTTATAAACAAAAAGTACAAAGCACTAAAAAGGAGCTTCAATGACTCAAAGAGTAACAAGAGGTCATAATAAATGAAAGAACAAAATATTTCATAGAAATACAAAGACTGAAGCATGCGGTCTCCTTGGCTTGCGAAGAGGCATCTGAATTTATTCAAGAGATGCTTGTGGAACCAAAGGAATTGTAGTTAGGAAAAGTTGTTGTAGACCTTTGAAAGGAAAACAAGGAGTTACAAGACACAACAATACCCTGAACACCTCCCAAACAAGATGCAAAAAGAAAAGAAGTGATTGAGGATGCAGCGACAAAGATCATGGAACTAGAGAGGAGTATTGGGAAATCACATAAGACATAACAAAATTTTCGGGGAATTTAGTACAAGATGACCAGTTGCATCAACTGAACATGCAACTTAGTGAAGTAGAATCACAAATCGAAGCATTAAGGGGATCACTGAAGATGATGCCTCCATTATATCAAGTAACAAAAGCACTAGAACTGAAAGAACTACATCATCGGGTTAACAAGGAGCGCACAAGGAAGCAATGTATAACAACGCACTTGGATGAATTCACACTTTTCAAGAAGAATTCACATAATAAAATCGGTGCTTTCTCTGCTATCCTTTATAAATTATCAATAATGCTCACCCTAATTAGGGTTATGATGCACATATCCCATGAAATTTAAAGGTTCCTTTGGCAAGGAGGAAAACAAATGAAAATAAATTCCACTTAGTTAAGTAGAACATTATTAGGGATCCAAAGGATATCAATGGGATGGGATTTAAAGAACCCTCCTTTATGAATGTAGTGATGGGAACCCAATGTTATTTGGTTTTTAATTACATACTAATTGGAATGGTGGAAAAAGTCTCTCGTTAAAAAATATCATGTTTAGAATTGCAAAATATGTATTAACAACCTTCCATACCCTAATAAAGTCTCATGTATTTGGGATCTGATCAAATTGATAGTTTGCATCTAGTTCAATCCCAAGTCCATTGCGGTTGTTGAAAATGGGAAGGATAAACAATGTAATGAGAAATATTTCTATTAAGTGATCATATATCTTCCACCCTGTGATAAATTGGATGAGAAATCAAGGGATCAATTCAACGTATGAAATTTTAGTTTGGTCTTTATATGATATTCAATGAGTAGTATGCTCTCTCGCACCTCCTTGAAATATGTCTCTTTTGGTTCATGTTATGTTTTCCCACACTTAGGGATGTACACCCCATCTAATGTATTTGAACATGATTCTAGAATATGGGGAAAATTTGGAAACATTGTGAATAAAGGATGTCAAGCTCATCTCTTATCCATTATGCACTCTCCTATATCAAGCATCTAGAAGCAAATATGAACAAGGGATGGAATCCATAATTGAATAACATTTTCTAGACAATGGTATACAACAAAATTATTACAAAAAATGATCTCCATTAGCGAGGGATAAACAAAACATCCTAGCATGTTTTGTGTAGATCAAGCATCAAAACCTATAGAAATATATTTTTCAAAAGAAACTTTACCAAGAAAGTGTGGCAATATAGAAATTTGTATTTCAAGAAATTATTTCCAAATTGAATTCCCCCAACAACTAGATAAGAGGAATTAAAAATAGAGGGTCATTTAATAACAATCCAATCCTTAATAGATCTTGGAATACCTACCTAAATATACATGTTAGAAAGTATGTCTAACAAGTAGCAAAGCTATTTTTCAACAAGAATTGGAACCTTTAAGTTGCACAATAGCCAAATATCAAAGACTAAAGGAAATGTGATTAGAACCAAAGAATAAAAAGGTCATCAATATTACTTGTAATATGTTGAGGATAGGGATTGGTTAAGAAATGTCATCTTAGACTTACTAATCGAGAATCAGGTTGTCCAAACAACAATGATGGAAAATAAGGAAGACATAGGATGTGTTTAAATAATGGTCATCACAAAAAAATTAGCAAACATTATTCTTTGAGAGATAAACTAAATGAAATATAGGGGTGGAAATTCTAGGAGATCAATTTTTATGCTCGAGAAACTCAAGAACAAAGTTTCAGATGAGAATTACGTATCACATAAACAAGAAAAATATTATGACCTTTTACAAGGAAATATGGTTGCAATATATTCAAATATTAGAAATTTGAGTGTCCTCAACTATTCCTCAATCATCATCCAATTCAAGAAAATGCATCCTCCAAATTATTGATAAGCTCAACAAAATCAAGAAAGAAATTCATAGGTTCAAGGGAGATGCAATTCCTACAGTCATGTCCCCTCCCATCACTCGAACCCACAAATGAAACATGACTAATGTATGGGGTGTTATAATTAATCCACGTGACCATATTATGAATTTATTAACATTTAATGTATGTGCAAATTCATATTAAACATACACAACATAATCAAACTCTATCAATGTACACACACACATCATGCTTATACTAGCATGTACTTATCACAAACATACCAATAAAACCACACATATAAATAAATCATGTTCATGTTATTCATAGGCATCTAATTGAACAATTCATACAATGTCAACCCATTCAATATAACAAAATTAACAATCATTCATAACCCATAAATTAGGAATAGTTAGAGAAAATAATAAACACTTATCTTTTAAATGAAATTTCCTGAGAAACTGGCTATGGGAGAGCAATGTTCCACCCAACCGTAGGTCTCTATTCAACCTATATTGTTTCAGATGATAAACATTCAATCTAAGTCAACACACAGTTGGGCTTGTCAATAAATTAGGGAGGCGGGGAAGGATATAGATAATTGAGTGAGCTTAACATCATAGCTACATGCATCTCTATTTGTCTTTAGACAATCTTGGAACCCACAACAAGAATTCCCCCTTCTCTTCTACAGAGTCCCTCAAGCACCCCTACCTCCATTTCTCTTTAGGGTGGGCATAGAAAAGTACAAAATAATAAACTTATAGAGTTTCTTTCATTTAATAAGTTTATTAATCAATTCCTACATGTGGTCCAACTCATGCTTGGATCCACCCTTGGATTTTTTTTCCAGTTCTCTCCATGTGATTGCTAATCACGAAATTCCACTTTCGAGATTCCAAATTTGGGTCTTCGTATTGATTTTTGGTCTTTTGCGAATCTAAATTTCACCCCAAGTTTTATATCTATGGATTCCCCACACTCGATTTCACTCCTCACGTGAATTTTTGGGTGTTTTTCACAAATCAAAATGTGGATTCTTTCCAAGTTGTGATTTCTATAATTTTCACTATTGAGAATACATAGCAAGATTGAAATTGACGTCTAGTTGTTCAATAATGGACTGGGGATGATATAAAATGAATTCCCATGAGGAAAAATGACTTTTCGGTCAAGTAAACCATGCCCATACTCAACCAAACGAATTTCTAAGTTTTGACCATGTTCCATTAATTTCATGAGCTACTATCTTACAAAATTAGTAAATGTCGGCATAGGTAGTCAATATGGTTTCTCAAGATTAAATTTGGAAACATAGGGCTCAATCCCACAACCCCTCACCTCTCCCTAGTGGATACACACAACCCCCTCATATAAGTTCCTTCTGTATACAACTTTTAATATTCTATTTGAATTAAAAATATTTACATGCTTTTACAGTTTTCCATAGCTTACTAGAACATGGATAAAGAAATATAAAATACTTTCCTTTTAAAAGTAGAGTATTCACTATTGTGGCCTTGTCCTTGAGGTCCATGCTAGGAATCGAACATTGCATATACCCAATATTTACATCTAAATCCAATGCATTATAATATTCAAAATGGGGGTGTTACACCTACATATCTCAAGGAATTTCAACAAGAAAATTGTTTCATATGAAAATCTTGCCTTTGGATTGGAAAAAGGTTTTCTAAAAAAAATCGGTAGGATCTTCTTACATCCCCTAGGTTTATACCCTCCAATGTTAAATGCATGAAAAATGAAATCAAGAAGACAACATATCTGGAGTATCGGTATCTATGTGAGGAAGAATAAGGAATTTAGTGGAGATTTGCCTCCACATATGTTAGAGTTCCTAGAAAGCAAAAAAAATTGAAACATGGAGTTCCCTTTAACAAATGCAAGTGGGATTTTGGGTCATGAAACCATTCAAGGAATCAAGAATAGTTGGGCTCAAGGTCAATTTCTTTGCTATATATAACACTTTTAGGTAAGCCTCCATAAGTTTCTCTAGTGAATCGTTGTTTTTGTGGTTGAAATTTGTCTTTGGGTTCAGTTTTGGGAGAATTGGTACCCATGCGGAGTTGTTTCCTTCCTCTCTTTGTTTATTTTTACCTTACTCTCTATCTATAACTATTGAAGAATCAAAGTACATTGGTTCTCTCTACAACTCTTTGAATGATATTTGAGTTCTTTGACTTCATCAATCTATCAATGTTAGTGGTTTTGAATTCATACTTGGATGTTATTCATATTGATCTTTGGCTCATATTATCCATATTCACTTTCTTTGCCTAGGGTTTTGTGAGTATTAGTAAGTAGTGAAGGCTTCATGGTCATACCTTATGGGCTCCCTGTATTTTATTAGTGTGCTCTTTGATTGGAATTACCTAGGAACTCGATTCTATTGGTTCTCTATTTGACGAGTCTTTAGCTTCATGACTCAGTCTCATTTAGTGTTTTCAATTTCAAGCTTAGATTTTATGCATGTTCTGTGATCCATATTATCCTTTTTTATTATGTTATTTTAGGATTTTGGAAATGTCATTTGGGAAAAAATATTCCCCTATCAACCTTTGCACACATCCCCTATTTCCTCTTCAATTATAAAATATTTGGTTTGTCCTATGACATTCCAAACCCACCCTATAAAAGGGCTCTAAAATTTTCATGGTTGAACAATTTTACATGTGGTTCCTTTTGATATTTGGGCTACAATTTAATGTTTTGCTGAAATTATGGACAATTATAGTCATTAATCCTATCAAAGGAACATTCATGAAGAATATGAAGGGTTATTCGATGCCATGAGGACTTCACATATGGGAACACGACTTACATATTATCTGTCACTTCTAAATTTCATGAATTGGAGCACCATAGGGTTTCATAGAATTAAATTATGATGGATAACTTGGTTAGAACTAAGAGACAAATGCATGCTTTAGAGGAATAATGTGCTATGTTAAAATCCATGCTCATAAATATTATTTCAAGGGTTCTCTCTCCTCAACCTCCAATTTAATATCTCTAAACATGGACAAGCAATGATCTCATCCTCCGAGCCAAGCCTAGGATGAGTCTATGAGCAAGATTGTTTTATATAAGTTTTGTAGATTCCAATGAATTGTAATTTTTCTTTATGTTTAGGAGTCTTTTTTAGAGTATACTCTATTAGGATTCTTTAGGAATCATTTTATCAATATTGTAAGAAATGCCATACATATTTATATCTTAGAATTTTTATAACGATATAGAGTATATATTTTTTGAATGACTCTTTTTAATCATAGTTGTGGACTTTGATTGAGGCTTATTTTAATGCAAAATTTATTCTTTTAATATTAAAAATTTAATAATTATATATTTTTTTATCATTTTTTCCAAAGGTCCAATAATCTAGCATTGATTTCAATAAGGGTAATTATCATTTTAATAACCATTACATAGGTTCTCTCTTATTTTTTAAATATTTAACAAAAATCCTAAATAATGCAACTTAGTGTCCAATATATTTTTTGTGGTGATGATTACATTTCAATCTACCCTATTAACACTTCCTATAATTTTAAAGCAAAACTACACCTTCATAAGAATATTCATAAGACTTATATTTTAAAAACAAACAAAATATAACATACATACATACTGAACTTAATTAGTTCAATAACATAAACTACACTAACATAAAAAAAATTGAAATTTTCATCACTTAATTTTACAATATGATTTCAAAAGTTATCATATCTAATAAACTCAATTATTTGAAAGACATCTTTCTTTATATTTATTTTCAAACATAAAAACTGCATTGCTATTTATTCATCACTTCATTATGCATACTATCACATATATATTTCAAAAAACAACATACCAAAAATAATTTATTTCATGTTTATTTTCAATTGTAAAAAGTGTGAAATTATTTATTCATCAATTCAATATACATGCATATGTTAAAAACAATTTAGAAAATGAGTTAATATCCATTAAACTTCAAATGCCATTTAAAAACTATACCAAAAGATATTGATATTTCATTGAAATAAATAACAAATTTACATTAAAAAAAACATAAATTATCTCCACCTTTTTTTGCATGAAGTGAATGCAATACCAACACACAAACATAGATGTAAATTAAAAATAAAAAATACTTAAAATTCAGGATGTCTTTCTCGTTTTGTTTTGTCCAAATAAAATAGTGAAAGCAAACTACAAACCTTTCACCATTAAATTCAATATCAACAATTTCAAAAATCAAAAGGCCATGCAACCAACATGATACCTTTTCAAATACCATAAAGCCACCTAACTTGAAAATGAGGTTATCATCCCATTAAAAGAAAACTACAAACATTCCACTATTAAACCAAGAACAACCAACATCTTTTCACTATTAAACCTAGCACAACCATTTCAAAGATCAACTAACTTCTAATGAGGTTTTCATCTCCTTGAACATAGTATGGATTTGGGGGATCATGCTTATGTTTATCTTTATATCTTATAATAATGATGTAAGACCATTGGGACTTTTTTCTATATATTTTTCATGGAGCAACCTTGAGCTGTGGATTTATAATAACTCCTTCAAGTCAAACAAAAATATTCTAATGAGTAACAATCATAAAACATTCCATGCAAAAATACAATAATAAAAATAACTTAAATTGTAAAAAATAATATTAATAAATTCAGTTCTAATTCAAAATATTTTATTATTGTTATGTCTAATTACATTTAAAAACTAATAATTTTTAAATTTGATTTAAAATTAATATAAAATAAAATAATTCTTGTAAAAAATATTAAAAATATAAATTTTGGTAAAAATAATTATAATTTTTATTAATTAAAATACAAAAATATTACACTTATGACTTATAATTTATCACATATACATACTTTTTATTGGGATTTGAGTTTATCTTTTTCTATTCATATTTGGTCCATCCATACCTATCATCAAATTGATCATTTATTTTTATAACTAATACATCATATATCTTATATATAATCTTATAATTTCAAAACCATACAATAAGATAATATATTAGCTATTCATACATATCCTATAATCTCAATTAAATCACACCTACATTTTATATCCAACTTATGTATGATCCTGTAATCTAAAAACATGTATACATATATCATAAAACTAAAAAAAAAAGTGCTGTAAATACTACCTTGGCATTGGCATTGAGTAGTAGGCCATGGAAGTTCGCTACCTTGGCATTGGCATTGAGTAGTAGGCCATGGAAGTTCGCTTTGAGGTTTCCCTTTGCAACGATGAGGATGCTTATGCAGAACAATTCAATTTAACAATAATTAGCTAAGTAGCCTCTTTATTTATTTATTTACATATATATGTTTTTGTTGAATAATTTAATTTAATAATAATTAATTAAATAACCTTTCTATGTATATATTTATTGATTATTATTTTCAAAATTTTATCTAGTTTATACAATCTTAATCATTTGTATTTGTAATTTTAAAATTTTTTCTAAAATTCTAAACCAAACATTCAAAAATAATATAAATATAACTATAATAATATCAAATATAAATATATCTCTATCTATAGAAACTTTCATGCACTTCTTGATACACTTCTCTTTTATCAAGATCTTCTTCAAGCAAACCAACTCCAAATGTTGAGGTTTACGTTGATTATGAATATCTCCATCATATAATCTTCCTCCTCGTTTTGCAATTTGCCTTTCTACACCTCTAATAATGACTAACATACTCTCCTCGGACCACCCTTCTTCGATTGCATTTGCTCCACTTATACCCATCTTCATAAACTTTATGTGTCAATACAGCATGCATGTCCTCACAAACTTTATGTGCTGAATTATTCTCATGAGTTGATACTTTCCAGATTCAATAAATAAATTCATATAGCTCTAAAACCAAATTTTAAGAAATAAAAAATTTAATTTAATTTCTTTTAAATATTGATACATAGAAGTAATAGAATCTGAAAAAAAGTTAATTCTCAATATGCTTAAAGATGAGAAGAGTAAATGTTACATGTTCACACTATAACCAAACTAGACAAGTCATTATAATAATCAATCTAATCTCAAAAACTTAATTCTCAATATGCCTAAAAGTGAGAATGATAAGTGTTGCATGTTCATACTGTAACCAAACCAGACATGTCATTAAATAAATTAATAATCAATATAAAGATATTATTACAGTTTACTATGGATGATTTATGCAGTATCTAAATTTTATATAGAAATTATTACAGTTTATTATGAGTGGTTGGTGCAATAAATAAACTTTATATAGAGATTATTACAGTTATTATGGGTGGTTCATGCAGTAAATTAAAGTAAAGATAGATGTATAATTTTTTTTTTTTTAAATTGATTGTTATTTAAAAATCAAAGAAAAATATATATTATATATCTAAAATAGAACAAAAACTTGTAAACTTTGATATGCTGGTAACTAAAACCAAACCAAAAAAGCATTCATTAGTTTTATAGATTCAATGACATATAACTATGATTTATGTTGGTTCAAAAAAAATTAATGGCAAGGTCCTTTTTAGTACTCTAGAAGTTGAGCACATACAACATCATATATAAACTAGAACAAATTATAAAATTTACCATATATATATAAATCACCACAGAAGATAGAGTTTATATAATTGAAAAAAAAACATATTTACATTGTGAGTTTTTCAATAGACATGACCTAATTCAAGATGATGATTTAAAATAAAATATGATAAAAAAAAACAATCAAATATCATTAGGAGTGCTGGTGGAGATGTGCCTCAAACAAAATTAGCCACCAAACAAAAAATAACCCAACTACCTAAAAACCAGATACCTAAATACCTACCAAAAAATACTAATAATATATATATATATATATATATATAATAAAAAAGTACAACTATCTTAGCCACAAGAAAAAGCACCCTTAAACCAACACCAAAGTATCCATTTAATTGAAATTAAAA
>LPNX011024961.1:65842-105852 GCA_001517045.1 Pseudotsuga menziesii | reverse complement strand
GAGGATCCTCTGAACTTCCCGATCGGCTCCATATGTAGCATCAAAGCGGGCCGTGGCAATTGCATCAACCTCGTCAATAAATATGATAGCAGGTGCATTTTCTTTAGCCAGGCGAAACACATCACGAACCATCCTGGGCCCGTCCCCCAGGTACATCTGAACGAACTCAGAGCCAACGACTCGAATGAAGGCAGCAGTGGTGTGGTGGGCAACAGCCCTAGCAAGCATGGTTTTCCCCATTCCTGGAGGGCCATAAAGAAGAACGCCCCGCGGAGGGTCAATACCAATCTGCCTATAAAGCTCGGGATTTGTCAATGGAAGCTCTACGGCTTCCCGAATCTCCTGCTTCTGCATGTCGCACCCTCCAATATCGTTGTAGCTTACATCCGGTTTCTCCGACTGGGAGAGAATGGCGATTGACGAGGCTGACTCGGGGGGCAGGACCTGCACAACGGCTTTCGAATGGCGGTGGAGGGCCACCGACGCGGAGGGCTTTAGGAGTTCTCTGTTGATTGTGCTTAGAATTCTCACACAGTAAGGCGCGCCCGACGTTTTTGTAATGATTCCGTGGTTCTCATCTACCATCTCCAGGAAATTCCCGATCGACAGAGGGACCGATTGGATCTTCTTCACCTCCTCCTGTGCGATCGCGNGCCCGACGTTTTTGTAATGATTCCGTGGTTCTCATCTACCATCTCCAGGAAATTCCCGATCGACAGAGGGACCGATTGGATCTTCTTCACCTCCTCCTGTGCCATCGCGAGTTCTTTATTCAGGTTTTTCATTTCGTCCTTGAGGTATTCTTCTTGAATGTCAAGGAACTCAATCTCTTTATGTGAGTTTTTCCACTGGATGTACACATCTTCTTCTTCGTGCATGCAGTCTGAATGGTCCGAATGGGAAAGGGGATCAGAAGCGAGACTCATGTCAATGTCGGCCACCGAATTTGGATCTTGTGGCACCATGATTGATGCAGCGAGTTTTTCTATTCTCTTCTCTTGCTTTACCCCGCCCCCGAAGAAGAAAATAGAGCCGAGCCGATTTCGATTGCTCTTCCCCTTTCCCTGAGAACTGAAGATGCTTTCTCAACAGAATTACAGAAGCCTTCTCAAAAGAATAGAATTGAAACTCTGTAAAATGGAAAATGCACTTCATGGTAAACGGAATAACGGCATAAATTTATAAGAGTTCATGTTATCTAATTGATTTTTAAAGCCGACAAAGATATACATGCATTGGCAATTATAAGCCGACGATCACTGGCCAAGCATGCACATTTAAGCCATGGCCACGAGGATCACTAGCAAAAAATATACAGTCATGAAACATGTATGTGAAATATTGATAATGTTTTTTAACTAAAGAATGCATCAATTAATTACTTGTATTTAATAGTTAAGTTAATATAATAACTACTTAATTTATGGTTGTTAATTTTTTAGTTGGAGTTAGGCTCATAGTTGTATTATCATTGAGTTAAGCTAATAATTGTATCTAATAGTTAATTTAAAAGTTAATATAAAGCTTAGAATAAAACTTATGCACATTAACTCGACTTACTTAAATTTGTATTGATTATGGATTTCTTTATTTACGGGCCTCATCCTTGAATCTCAAAAACTCTGAGGTTAATATGAATACAAGCACCCTTTTAATAGAAGCCATTTTCTCCAATTCAACATCAAATTAAAATATGAATACACCTTACCACCTCGATACCTACCCAATGGTTAATTCCACAAATTTCTCTCACATCCTCTGCATGAAATTAACTCACTAGGCTAATTTTATGGTTATACACTACTATACTACAACAAACATGCTGAAATAACAAGCATTACAAACCTATATATGGAATAAAAAAATTTATTATTGTTAGGCTTTCCAACTTGGACCAAAACTTCCTCTAAAGTGTCAAATACAAACGATCACGTGCTACTTTTCAAAACAACATAGACCCACTTTACATCATTCCAACTTAGGCACAACAATCATTCCAAATGTTTAACAACACCGCCAAAGGTACCATCGCTCCTTCATAACAATCATATGCTTAAAAATAAAAGCCAATTTTACGAACTTAGACCAATCAAATTCTTCCCATGGCGCATCACTCTTCCTTCCCCTGTCAAATCAGTGTTCTTTATCTTTCACCTTTTCAACTCCGGTCTCCATGGCCATGTTTGTTTTGCATTATATGTTTCTAGCCATCTATGACCATTTCCCATTTTTCAATTTAAAATATCATGAAAAAATATATGACCAAAATCACACACCCAAAGCATTTTGTACTTAAGTTTTATTTTGCCAATTCTTTTTACAAATTGTAATTTGTTATGTTCTCGCTAGGGAATATATATGAATCGGTTAGGTGGATTAATTCCATAGGCATATTTAATTCTTTTATTTTTCAAATGTTTTTACTGTATTTTGATTCATTTTTATTTTTTGAATTATTTAAATACTGATTTAACTTAGCTTCTATTGGTCTTTTGCAGGTGGCGTATGCTTCGGACTTTGTGCCCCAAGACCTAGTGGCGAGATGACCTAAGCATTCCCATTGACATGTATTGGAAAATGATTTTTACTTTTTTTAGCAAAGAGCCCAACATTTTGCAAATAAATAGTCCACAAATATCTGGAATTTATATAACCAATTTGTTGTTTTCAACGCATCTTGAATCTCTCAATCCCTCCACTAATGGGTGCTTGCATTGATTGACAAAGAGGCTCGACACTTGGTAGCCAAACACAATGTTAAATTCATCCCTGGAAGGAAATTATCATAAGAGTACCCACCCATCATTGGAATTTTCTACTACTAGTTTTTCATTTCAATCTATTTGTTGTTGTTTAGACCAATCATTTGGTTCAGACGCAGGGACGCAGAGGAGTAGCCGTTTTAGTTTTTAACGGAGCAAAAATATTTGATTTTAAATCTTCACATTAAGTGTATGGTGGAACATGACAGTTGTAAATTGGAACTGGAGATACATTTGCATGGCCACCAAGTGTCTCATGGAAGTGGTGGAATTAGACAACTGGAATGAAATAAATATGCATATCACCATCTAAGAGATTTGGGAATAGATGTCGCTAAGTCTTCGTGCCCGCCTTATCTTTGGCATTGGACACACAAAGACATGGATGATTTGTTGCAGCATTCATCTCTAAGTAGTCCATCATTCAATCCTCGATATACTAATATTGGTTCAATTTTTTTGTTATGCATCGTTTTACAAGATTGAACATTTAGTAACTATCATTTTTAAGAATCTATAGTTAATAACCTTGTGAGGAATTCGAATGGTTCTTAGCGAATATCATGAAGATAACGTGTTTGACTATACTCGAACAAAGAGGTTACAACTTGTTGATACTGAAGGTTCCCTGATTCTAATGAAGAATTTAAGGCTTTCAACTCCAAACATCCGGCTGCCCACAATTCCTTCAAAGATGTCAATGATTCTATACTTCGGCAGCTCTTCTAACTCAGAACACCCACTAACACTTCGGCCTCCAGAGCCGAGGCTTTGTGCACTTCTCCAAATCCTGATGCTCTTCAGCTTCACACATCCCTCTACCCATGACTCCAAAGATGTCAATGTTTCCATACTTGGCAGCTCTTCTAAACAACCCACGAACATCTTGGATTCTAAGCTTTGTCACGTGCTCCAACCCCCATATGCTCTTCGGCTTCACACATCCCTGTGGTCTAATATTTGTCGCATGCTCTAACCCCCGTATGCTCTTCGGCTTCACACATCCCTTTTCCCACAACCGCTCTGAAGATGTCAATGTCTCCATACTTGGTAACTCAGACAATTCATGAACATCTAGGATTCTAAGCTTTGTCCCCTGGGACAACCCCCGTATGCTCTTCAGCTCCTTACATTCCGCTTTCAGCCACGGTTCCTCCAAAATCTTTTGAATTCAATTAAGACATTGTTTTTCCATATGGTAATTGGAAGTAATTGAAGTTGGCTAAACATTCTAGGTTTTAGTGAAGGTCATTTTTCCGTAATACATACTTATTTTGAAAACCTAGTGGTCTGTATTGGTAATCTCTCTTAAAAGAGTTGGAAGGTGTTGGAGCTGCGTGATATCTGTAGATATCCGAAATCAGTGGTGGTATGAACTTTTCCAAAATATTGCGTCAATCCATGACTTTTCCAGTGACGGAATCACTTTTGCAATGAAGGCCCCAATAACATTGGTTGTTTAATGTGTTTTGCAATGACGCCATAGAACCAATTTTGCAATGTAAGCCGCAATATTGTTTAATGGGTTTTGCAGTGACCCGACATATGTGGATGTTTAATGGGCCTTAAGAGCCTTGCATTAATTAATGGTTATTTAGTGTTTGTTTTGAATCTTGATAGCTCAAAACATTATCTGTTTGCACAAAACTCTATGTTGTTGAATAATGCACAATAATGCACAACTTCGTCCGACTAAAATATTAACCACTTCATTTCTTACAAAATTGACCTTGACATCTATTTACACCTTGTCACCTTGTCAAAGTGGCGTTGAATCTTGAAATACGAAGTTCTTCAAAAAGGTGCCATTCTGGAAGGCTAGTGGATGTGGCGTGGGGTCTTGAAATGCCAATTTATGCTCATTTGTTGATTGATACACCATAACACTGAAAAAAGTACCTTCCCACATTTCCTTATACTTGTCATCATTAGGCATTTCGGTATACTTGTCATAATGTAAAGATGGGGATGTGATAGAGTTCAAAACGTTGAATTTCCTCACAAGGGAAGAAACAACCGATAAATACCATGAAATCGTAAGAAATAAAGTGGATCATGGCATCCTTTAGATGATACCTTGAAAATCTTAACAATTTATTTCCATCTCTTTAGTTGTGTTAGGTTATCCCAACTCTATGTAACATGGATGGGGATGCATCAAGAGTGAGAACCTTCTAAAATTTGATCAATTGAATACTTTCCATTTACAACGTAGTTAAAAATAGAGTTGTCTTGTATGAGTCTTTCTTACAACTTAGTGAGAACCTTCTAAAATGTGATCAATGTAATACTTTCAATTTCCAACTTAGTTAAAAATAGAGTTGTCTTGTATGCATCTCTCTTACAACTTAGTTAAAAATAGAAAGTCTCTCTTACAACTTAGTGAGAACCTTCTAAAATGTGATCAATGTAATACTTTCAATTGACAACTTAGTTAAAAATAGAGTTGTCTTGTATGAGTCACTATTACAACTTAGTTAAAAATAGAGTTGTCTTCTGTGAGTCTCTCTTAGAAGTTCAATCTGTCATGTCTTGATACTCAACAACAACTCATTCCTAAAAGGTTTTTATCATTTTCCTACATATAAAGGCTACTTATAGTTGCCTCCTCTCTCCTAGTATATAATGCAATAGGATTCACAAGTTTGATGTGCTCACTCATTATCATTAGCTCAACCTCTATAGTTGCCTCCTCTCTAGTGTATATAATGCAATAGATCAACCTCTATAGTCGCCTCCTCTCTAGTACATACTATATACAATGTAATAGGATTCACAAGTTTGACTTTCTCACTCCTTATCATTAGATCAACCTCTATCTCATGGTTCCTATATTTATTCATCTCTTCAAATATGTAAACTCAAACTCCATTTCATAGTTGCCTCCTCTCTAGTATATATAATGCAATAGTTCTTCAAATATGTAACCTCAAACTCCATTTCATAGTTGCCTCCTCTCTACTATATATAATGCAATAGTTTCTCTATTTCAAACATGTAACCTCAAACTCCATTTCATAGTTGCCTCCTCTTGCCTCCTCTCTAGTATATATAATTCAATAGGATTCACAAGTTTGATGTGCTCACTCCTTATCATTAGCTCAACCTCCATCTCATGGTTCCTATATTTATTCATCTCTTCAAATATGTAACCTCAACCTCCATTTCATAGTTTCCTCCTCTCTAATACATATAATGCAATAAGATTCACAAGTTTGATGTGCTCACTTTTTATCAAATATATATAATGCAATAGGATTCAGAAGTTTGATGTGCTCACTCGTTATCATTATCTCAGCCTCCATTTCATGGTTCCTATATTTCTTCATCTCTTCAAATATGTAACCTCAACCTCCATTTCATATTTTCCTCCTATCCAGTATATATAATGCAATAGGATTCACAATTTCATAGTTTCCTCCTCTCTAGTATATATAATGCAATAGGATTCACAAGTTTGATGTGCTCACTCCTTATCATTAGCTCAACCTCCATCTCATGGTTCTTATATTTCTTCATCTCTTCAAATATGTTTATTGATCCTCTCAATTAATAATTTGCATCAATGTTATTTTAAATATAGAGCATATAATTTGGCCAAAAGTCTCCAAGATAACATTTCACCTACGTACTCCATGACTTGTGACTTGCTAGCACATAGTTGTCAATGTATTCATCAACTTTGTTCTAATTTTCCTCTAATCATTTCACCATCTCGGTTTTTAATTCAACATTCTAATCATCAACCATTCTAAATTATGAGAATACTTTATTTAATGAATCTGGAAGCATAGATGGAATAACACAAATCCAGGTCGGATCAATGGGCCAAGCAAGAAATCCATCCTTATTGATGTTCAGAGAAAAGCTAATTCACAATATTTATTTCATACATTTATAGATAGTGTACTACGTATATTTACCTTGTTGAATGGTTCTGTATCGAGCAAGATAAATATGCCTTGCAGAATGGTTCTGTATCGAGCAGCCCTATATCTAGCTTACAATTAGTCACTCTGAGGTTAACAACATTGACCCGCTTTACATCATTCCAACTTAGGCACAACAATCATTCCAAATGTTTAACAACACCGCCAAAGGTACCATCACTCCTTCATAACAATCATATGCTTAAAAATAAAAGCCAATTTTACAAACTTAGACCAATCAAATTCTTTCCATGGCGCATCACTCTTCCTTCCCCTATCAAATCAGTGTTCTTTATCTTTCACCTTTTCAACTCCGGTCTCCATGGCCATGGTTGTTTTGCATTATATGTTTCTAGCCATCTATGACCATTTCCCATTTTTCAATTTAAAATATCATGAAAAAATATATGACCAAAAGCACACACCCAAAGCATTTTGTACTTAAGCTTTATTTTGCCAATTCTTTTTACACATTGTAATTTGTTATGTTCTCTCCAGGGAATATATATGAATCGGTTAGGTGGATTAATTCCAGAGGCATATTTAAATTTTTTTATTTTTCAAATGTTTTTACTGTATTTTGATTCAATTTTTTTTTTGAATTATTTAAATACTGATTTAACTTAGCTTCTATTGGTCTTTTGCAGGTGACGTATTCTTGGGACTTTGTGCCCCAAGACCCGGCGGTGAGATGACCTAAGCATTCCCATTGACATGTATTGGAAAATGATTTTCATTTTTTTGAGCAGAGAGCTCAACAGTTTGCAAATATCTCGAATTTATATAACCAATTTGTGCTTTTCAACACATCTTGAATCTCTCAATCCCTCCACTAATGCATGCTTGCATTGATTGACAAAGAGGCTCGACACTTGGTAGCCAAACACAATGTTAAATTCATCCCTGGAAGGAAATTATCATAAGAGTACCCACCCATCATCGGAATTTTCCGCTACTAGTTTTTCATTTCAATCTATTTGTTGTTATTTAGACCAATCATTTGGTTCAGACGCAAGGACGCAAAGGAGTAGCCATGAAAAAGGAGTAGTCGTTTTAGTTTTTCACGGAGCGAAAATATTTGATTTTAAATCTTCACATTAAGTGTATGGTGGAACCGAGCAGTTGTAAATTGGAACTGGAGATACATTTGCATGGCCACCAAGTGTCTCGTGGAAGTGGTGGAATTAGACAACTGGAATGAAATAAATATGCATATCACCATCTAAGAGATTTGGGAAGAGATGTCACTAAGTCTTCGTGCCCGCCTTATCTTTGGCGTTGGACACACAAAGACATGGATGACTTGTTGCAGCATTCATCTCTAAGTAGTCCATCATTCAATCCTCGATATACTAATATTGGTTCAATTTTTTTGTTATTCATTGTTTTGCAAGATTGAACATATAGTAACTATCATTTTTAGGAATATATAAGAATCTATAGTTAATAACCTTGCGAGGAATTTGAATGGTTCTTAGCGAATATCATGAAGATAACACGTTTGACTGTACTCAAACAAAGAGGTTACAACTTGTTGATACTGAAGGTTCCGTGATTCTAATGAACAATTTAAGGCTTTCAACTCCAAACATCTGGTTGCCCACAATTCCTTCAAAGACGTCAACGATTCTATACATCGGCAGCTCTTCTAACTCAGAACACCCACTAACACTTCAACCTCCAGAGCCAAGGCTTTGTCCACTTCTCGAAACCCTGATGCTCTTTAGCTTCACACATCCCTCTGCCTACGACTGCTCCAAATATGTCAATTTTTCCATACTTGGAAGCTCTTCTAAACAACTCACGAACATCTTGGACTCTAAGATTTGTCGCATGCTCCAACCCCCCTATTGTCTTCGGCTTCACACATCCCTGTGGTCTAATATTCGTTGCGTGCTCCAACCCCCGTATGCTTTTCGGCTTCACACTTCCCTTTTCCCACAACCGCTCCTAAGATGTCAATGTCTCCATACTTGGAAACTCAGACAACACATGAACATCTAGGATTCTAATCTTTGTCCCCTGGTCCAACCCCCGTATGCTCTTCAACTCCTTACATTAATCTTTCAGGCACGGTTCCTCCAAAAGATTTTGAATTCAATTAAGACATTGTTCTTCCATATAGTAATTGGAAGTAATTGAAGTTGGCTAAACGTTCTAAAATATTGCGTCAATCCATGGAGGTATGAACTTTTCCAAAATATTGCGTCAATCCATGACTTTTCCAGTGATGGAATCACTTTTGTAATGAAGGCCCCAATAACATTGGTTTTTTAATGTGTTTTGCAATGACGCCATAGAACCAGTTTTGCAATGTAAGTCACAAAATTGTTTAATGGGTTTTGCAGTGACCCGACATATGTGGATGTTTAATGGGACTTAAGAGCCTTGCATTAATTAATGGTTATTTAGTGTTTGTTTTTAATCTTGATAGCTCAAAACGTTATATGTTTGCACAAAAATCTTTGTTGTTGAATAGGGTTTATTCAGGGGTTAAGTTGTATAGTCTTTATCTCTAGCTTATACTCAGTTAATACTTATGCAAGTATAATTTCAATTTCCTGGAAATGAAGAAACTGGATCAATGTTATCTGTGTTATTCTCTTTTTGGTTGTATGGCTTGTATTATGATGATTTCTGCATGTTATATTTCAATTGAACTTCGTGAATGATGTTCTTCACATATTTAATTTCAATTTCTTCAAATTTATAAAGAAACATCTGAGTAGCCTGCATATATTAGTGTATGATATTTCTCGGAATTAAGATTTTAGTTCTCTTATTTGATTTATACTAACTAAACTGCAACTGTTGCATCTTGACTTCCTTTAAAAAAACTGGAACTGCAGCATCTTTTAAAAAAACTGGAAGTATTTAACCAAGTATTTAACTTCCTTTAAAAAAACTGGAATTGCAGCATCTTTACCAAGTATTTAGAGGTAATATTTTGTGTTGTACAACTTGGCATTTATTTATACTGCAGAAAAGCTTGGCATTTATTAACTCCTTTAACAAAACTCCTGGATCAAGACCGAGCTTGGCATGACATAAATATACATCTTTCCTCACACAAAACTACAAGGTGGCTAGTAATCAATGCCTTGGCAATTTCTTTACATACAAATGCACAGCGCCATTTATTTACAAAGAAAAATAAATGACCAAGTATTAACTGCCTTTAATAAAACTAGAGCATGACCATTTATTTAAAAGGTTAACTTTGCATTTATTATAGCATAAATATACATCTTTCTGCTACAAAATTGCAAGGTAGCAAGTTGAACAGCGTCATTTATTTACCAACAAAAATGCACATCTTCCGTGCGAATTCTACAAATTTACAGTCACGACTCATGACTCACACCTTTTTAATTTAAAAACAATAATGCACAACTTCGTCCGACTAAAATATTGCACCACTTCATTTCTTACAAAATTGACCTTGACATCTATTTACGCCTTGTCACCTTGTCAAAGTGGTGTTGAATCTTGAAATACGAAGTTCTTCCTAATCTGGAAGGCTAGTGGATGTGGCGTGGGGTCTTGAAATGCCAAGTTATGCTCGTTTGCTGATTGATACAGCATATCACTAAAAAAAGTACCTGCCCACATTTCGCTATACTTGTCATCATTAGGCATTTCGGTATACTTGTCATAATGTAATGATGGGGATGTGATAGAGTTCAAAACATGGACTTTCCTTGCAAGAGAAGAAACAACCGATAAATACCATGAAATCGTAAGAAATAAAGTGGATCATGGCATCCTTTAGATGATGCCTTGAAAATATTAACAATTTATTTCCATCTCTTTAGTTGTGTTAGGTTATCCCAACTCTATGTAGCATGGATGGGGATGCATTAAGAGTGAGAACCTTCTAAAATGTGATCAATTGAATACTTTCCATTTACAACTTAGTTAAAAATAGAGTTGTCTTGTATGAGTCTTTCTTACAACTTAGTGAGAACCTTCTAAAATGTGATCAATGTAATACTTTCAATTTCCAACTTAGTTAAAAATAGAGTTGTCTTGTATGCGTCTCTCTTACAACTTAGTTAAAAATAGAAAGTCTCTCTTACAACTTAGTGAGAACCTTCTAAAATGTGATCAATGCAATACTTTCAATTGACAACTTAGTTAAAAATAGAGTTTTCTTGTATGAGTCACTATTACAACTTAGTTAAAAATAGATCTGTCTGCTATGAGTCTCTCTTAGAATTTCAATCTGTCATGTCTTGATACTCAACAACAACTCATTCCTAAAAGTTTTTTATCATTTTCCTACATATAAAGGCTACTTATAGTTGCCTCCTCTCTCCTAGTATATAATGCAATAGGATTCACAAGTTTGATGTGCTCACTCATTATCATTAGCTCAACCTCTATAGTTGCCTCCTCTCTCCTAGTATATAATGCAATAGGATTCACAAGTTTGATGTGCTCACTCATTATCATTAGCTCAACCTCTATAGTTGCCTCCTCTCTAGTGTATATAATGCAATAGCTCAACCTCTATAGTCGCATCCTCTCTAGTATATACTATATATAATGTAATAGGATTCACAAGTTTGATATGCTTACTCCTTATAATTAGCTCAACCTCTATCTCATGGTTCCTATATTTCTTCATCTCTTGAAATATGTAACCTCAAACTCCATTTCATAGTTGCCTCCTCTCTACTATATATAATGCAATAGTTCCTATATTTCAAATATGTAACCTCAAACTTCATTTCATAGTTTCCTCCTCTTGCCTCCTCTCTAGTATATATAATGCAATAGGATTCACAAGTTTGATGTGCTCACTCCTTATCATTAGCTCAAACTCCATCTCATGGTTCCTATATTTCTTCATATAGTGCTTATCATTACCATTTTGAACTTGTGGTAAAACATCTCATTTTGTAAATAACTTGATAAACATCACTACTTCTTGAGTCTTTGCCTCGTACTTTGCTTGGGAATCCACATGATTGTTACTCCACACTTATTTTCCCATACAAGTTTGTTCAAACACATGTATTCAAAAAATCATTTTCTGTTTCCATGATTTAAAATTCAAATAGTTCGACTCCAACATTATATAAGTTAAACTAGCCATTTTTATAAAATTCAAATACCCCAATCAGTGCTAAAACTTTGTTCCATGACAATAAAATAATAGTGACACTATCTTTTCATTCAAATTTTAAAATTAATATAAAACACTAACGAACTTGTCAAGTTATATAGCTTGGCATAGATTGCTTCAAAGTATTCTTCAGATTGATTTGAATCTTTAACTTGAGTTTCTTATTAAGTGGACGGATTCATTGATTTTCCCTTCAATTCCCATAATAAAACACTGCTCAAAATAAGCGCTTATTTCCTCCAAAATGGCTTCCTTCTAGTTGGCATGGTGGCTTCTCTGAAGAAAAGAAATGTTACACCCAATGTTATGGGAAGTGTTTTGTGTTTGGATATAAGGTTTACAGATGCATCTGTAAACCTTAAAAATAATTAATTGCAATTTTAATAAACAAGAAGCCAACGCAAATGCAATGTCGGGAACATTGCCACCTCGTGGCTCTTGTTTTCAATACAAAACTAATACTAATTAACTTCTTTTTTTCCACTTCTTCTTACACATTTATAATTTGTTTCCAATAAAGAACCAAAACTAATTAACTCTTTTCACAATTTGGAATTTAATTGAGTCCACTAACAAGAAATTATATCTATATATATATATATATATATATGATTCTTTCATGGGCATGTGGGGATAGTCCTCCTCGAAAGCATAATTTTGTCTGCGGGTTGTTGGATATAAGTGTGAGATATTCCCTTCAACTATATGCTAAACCTATACCTCACTAGTAATTTTTTATACCATTGTTGTTATAGTTATTACCACAAGCACAATCAACTTGAAGTGAAATTAAATACCTTAGTAGTAATTTTTTATACCATTGTTGTTATAGTTATTACCACAAGCACAATCAACTTGAAGTGAAATTAAATACCTCACTAGTAATTTCTTATGCCATTGTTGCTCCAAAAAACTAGTTACTACCTCAAGCACAATCAACTTGAATTGAAATTATACCTTACTAGTAATTTCATATACCATTGTTGCTGGAAAAACTAGTTTCCACCATAATCATAATAAATAGAATGGACTTTTTATAGGTTTTCTCAAGAAATGAAAATATTATAGATTTTGGTGATCTTATGGAGGTTTATCCGTTGTTCTATTTCAAGCACTCCTTTGTTGGCAATCTATTGAAAAATTGTTGCACCTTTAAACTTATGATTGCTTGGAAGAATATTCATTTTTTAGCGCTCTCTACCTCCTACAACTTCATCATTAGATCTGAACTTCAAGGGGATTCTCCTAGTTGATAGACTAAAAAAATTTGTCATTTGGAAAAAAAATTGTCCTTTCAACCATGAACTCGCTTATTCTTCTCGCCGCTTCATCTTTTGGAAAGCATTTACCCTTCTCTCACTATTTTCTCCACTTCAAAACTCCTCTTCTAGTTGTGTACTTATTTTCTTCTCCTTTCTCATTTGTGCCTTCAACCACTTTTTACATATTACCAATATCTTGTACTCTACATGCTCATCCCTAATGTCAGTAGTAGATCCCCCCATTGTACGAAATTAATTCTTTCCACAACTTGGGAGAATTACCTCGATCACTCCCCCATCAACACGAGGGTTTCACTCCTCCATTCTAATCAAGTTCAACGAAAGATCCATATTCATCCATCTCAACCTTGATCCACAATGGGATTTCTTTTAGCAACCTACCTCTTACTCTGTTCTTGAGATGTTCTTCATCTTTAGATATAAACCGGTGATTTTCTGCCGCAAATTCCAAAATGTATCCCTTCAAAGTACTTTATACCCATAAATTGGCACGCCTAGTTAACAAACTATCTAGTCCATAAAATGCTACTAGGCGTTCTCGAGTCCATTGTAAGGATCTTCACTGTTGATTGTTGCATTTTGAGGCTTCCACAAGTTGGACTCAAGAACTTGGAGTAGAATTCTTGGGTTGGGTGCAAGAATGACTAAGCCTTAAGTGTAAAATATTATTCCTCATGTATTGAGGTGAATACTTTGATATGTCAAAGTGATGGTGTTGTACAGTCTTGTTGGACAAGTCTAAGGACTTGTGTGTCAAGTCAAATCCTCATGTGTTGAGTTGGACCTCCAGTGCAAAGGTGATGGTTTGCACGTCGAAGCATTCAATGTTGTGTGATGTATTAATAACCATGGTCACTAGACATTATTAAGTCTCCTCAAGGGACTAGCAACCTCTAGAGTGAATCACTTTAGAATATGACCACTTGGAACAAAAGTAATATAATATGATCACAACATTAGACAAATCTTCTTAGTATAATATGATATAATATATAAATTAAAGTTAGAACATATGGACCATGCACATAAAATAAGAGAAAATTATAAATGCATAAGAGAACGAGATAATTCAAATTGCTCATGAGAAGACTTTAGTAGAATAAAGAGAACTCCATTTGTTAGGTTTTAGAACATTAACAATGTATAACTCAGTTATTTAAAGAAGAAGTCACAGTGGTCACTTCAATAAATCAATCAACATTATTTCAGTTAAGAAGATTTAACTAAAGTGTTAATAAATAAAAATTAGTTAACCAAAGTGTTTTTGCATGACGACCCTTTAGTTAAACTAAAATACAACACTTTAGAAAAACTAAAAGATGTCACTTATGTTTATTAAGTGTTTGCATGATAACACTTGAGTAATTGCATTACGACACATGACACAATATCTCAACTAAGTTCTCAAACAATGAGTTAGAAGGAGAGTTCATCCTGAAGTCAATTGAGCATGACTTAAATTTCAAATATGAGAGGTATTGTTCATTGTGTGTGCAGGATTGAAGAAACCGAGGTGTAGATCAATTATCCAATAAGAGCATTCTCTATAGTTTGCATGGTATCCTAATTCCCATGTATTGATTCACTACATCTTGCATGGCACTGATTTTGGTGACTTATTAATGTGTTGGACACATTGCAATGTTCATCTGATTGATATCTCTTTTCTGTTTCTTGGTATCTACACCTAGGGTGTTTTGTTCTCTCTTATCTTGCACCTCGGTTGTCGAAAGCAATATTCTATTGTAAACGTCATTCTCTATTATTTATCAGAATTATAATCTAAATATTTCTTAGGGTTTTCATCCTCATAGTTTTGAGGGTTTTCATCCTCATAGTTTTGAGGGTTTTCCCCAAGGTACATCCTGTGTTATGGTTGAATGTTTTATGTGTATGAATTGTTCATTGTTTTCAAGTATTCAGTACTTCCACACTTAAATAATTAAATATCCACTTAGGTGGATGCCACTTGTTTTTTGAGCCCCTTTGGTGGTTTTGTAACTCCTTTTTGGATGTTACACTTGGTTTTGTAACCCCCATTTGTACAAAAGCACCCTCACTAGCTATTTTTATCCTTGGCACCTCAAAAGTTGGGTAACTCCTTGTGTAACCCCTCCTTTGTTATTTTGGGAAGATGCCTTGGTTTGTGTAACACCTCACCTCACTAATTTTGATTCCTCTTCAAGGATTATATACCCGTAAATGAATTTGAGTTGGGTGGAGTGACTTGGAGCCACTCTCCTTGAATTCGAATTGCTTAGGTTTAATTAGAGTTAACCTCTTTTGGTTGAGTTACCCCCCTTGGATTGAATCAAGTTAGCTTACATTGGTTTGATTTGACCACCTTGAGTTAGAATTACCTTATTTGGTGTATAAATCCATGGCTTATCTCCTTGTTTTGCATTTTTTATGGTTATTTTTGGATGGTTTTTAATTATGGTTGGCTATTATTGGTTATTCATACCTTTGATGTTGAGATCTTGGTAAACTTACGAGCTTGGGAGACCATGTATGCTCTGCTTTGTGAATGAAATTTGTGCATGAAGCACTTTGCTCTTGTATGATATTTGTGGTAATCCTATACAACTCTGGAATATTTCCTATATGTCCACTTCTTGTCTCCATATTGGACCTACACATAAATCCGAATGGTTAATGGAGATGTCCTGAGAGACTTGGGTGGTGAACGCATTACCATTGTATCTGGTAGTGAGATGGAGGAGAAAGTAGGTGGTGAGGATTTGAGTTGTGGATTCTCAAATACATATGTGGGATATTCTTGAGTGCACCTATGCTTTTGGATCAATGGCCTCATCTCAGGGGTGACATGTCCAAGAGGATTTGTCTTGGAAGTGCCTATGGATGGGTGTATTGTGGTTTGGTTGATGCCAGTTGCACATTATTAAGATAAGTGGTTTATTTGATGTAAATTCATTGGTTTATATTTTTTTCCATTATTTCCATGGCTTAACTATTTTTTGTTCATGAGCATGGTAGTTGTGTCAATGGTTGGATGTGGATTTGTGGTTTAAATCCTTGGAAATTGGTGATTTCTCCACTATTTGAGATATGATCTTCATGGAAACTTGAAAATATGGTCATTCATCTATTATAGGTTGTATATTACTCTTCAAGAGAACCCTACATGGCTAACTAAATCAATAGATAAATTTACAGTTGAAGTTGCTCTTTTTTCAACCTCTAGTTGAGGAAATCTTGCTCGAAAATTGGAAATTCCTCCGTGTTTTGGGATTTGGTTATATTGTCAACTTGAAATATGTTATTTATGTGTTTAAATTTTTTATCTTACTATGAAAATTCTCCCTCGTTTCTTGATCATAAATGTAGATAAATTTGTAGTTCCAATTGCTTGGTTTTTGGAACTCTAATTGAGGCATCTTACTTGGAAATAGGGGTTTTCTCCTTGTTTTGAGATCCGATCTTAATGGAAGATTTAAATATGTTTGTACATGTCTTATATTCTGTATCATACTCTACAATTTTGTCGCCCATGGATGATCATATTTTTTCTATGATTCCACAGTTGAGATTATTGAGTTTTGATCACTAATTGATGGGTTTGTCTACTTGGAAATTGGATTGAACTGATAGTTTCTGTTTAAATATGATTATCAGATGTTGTATGGACGTATATGAAATATCAAGTTCACCCTTGTTGGATGTCGAGTTCTACGTATATATCATATTCTTTTTATTTGGGACTCACAATTGGGGTTTCAAAGATTTTGATGCTTATCACATGATCCAATAGTGATTTTAATAGCAGTAGTACATCTGATCTTTGTATGAATTAATGGACGGTATCTGGTAGCTTTATATTTTCCATTTTACATTATTGAATGTTTTTAGGTTTTAGTTTCATATATGACCTGATAAGTAATGTAAAATTGTTAATAAAACTGTCATAAATTAGATTGATAGGAGAGCCATAAATTGCATTGTTTTATGATGAAAAGATCTAGTTTGTGATTGTTTGAAAATAATTCTCTAAATACGATTAGTTAGAATTGTTGTATTGATTCTAGTCACCTTTAATATTTTAATAATTCTAAGGTCCAAGTTTATTAAATTTTGAAAATATCGTTGCATTATCATGCTTGCAGAGTGTTGCATATGCATGAGCTCTTGGAGAGTTCTATAAAAAAAATTAAAGTACCGCAATTATTTTAAAGGGTGTATGTTTCTTTTAAATGGATTGATGGCATGTTATCCTAGCCTTTGGTTGATCATAATTCGTTTTGTTGTACATTTACTTATCCTTCCCTTGGTGTTATATATTCCTGTGAACTTGGTTTCAGGTTTGGGTACATTACAACTGGCATCAGATTTTAGGTTCTAAAACTGCGATTGTTGATCCTTATACATAGTTATAAATCTTATGTATATGTGCATATGGAGTTTATAAATTAGTTTTTTTAAATAAATTTAACATCTCTTATATTAATGGAAGAATTATAATGTTTATAAAATATTAAACTTTATGTGGATATTAAACTTTATGTATTAATTATTAACGTTCTTTAAGATTATGTAAGGAAAATCTATCATGCTTGATATCCATGTATTCCTTAACGCCTCACATTTTCCTTTTACGAGTCCCTTGATTTAAAATAATATTTTCTAAAAAAAATTGATTTTTGGAATAATCAATAATGTGGTTATGTGCTGTTATCTATTGCCCATAATGAGGTTAAAGTATTCAACATTATGTAATAAAAAACATAAAATAATCTATAAGGTTTACATGGATATTAAACTTTATGTATTTACAGTAAGGAAAAAAATCAATACCCATGTCCCAAAGAAAGTAGACATGTGATTTCTCTTGCAAAAGGGAATGACCTTAACCAACTCCATTACTGTAGGGAAGAAAATGCATACCCATGTCCCAAATAAAGTAGACATGTGATTTATCTTGGAAAAGTAAATGACCTTGATAGCTTTTCAATTAATTGTGTTGGCCAAAATTGGGTACGACCTCATGTTCTCTATTTTAGTATTGAATACTATGTTCGTAATATTGAAAATTGATTCAGGGGTGGCAAGTGCGGGGGGGATCCTCTTGGATCCCAGAGGACATGTTGAATAAACCTTCGCTTGGGACCTTGGACATAGGACCAACAACGAGGCTGAGTCATTGGCTCTCCTGCAGGGACTATAATCGTTAGTCAGTAAAGACCTCCACAAGGTAATGATCTTTTGAGACTCTCGGCATGTTATTTTCAAGTTGATTAATGATTACTCCTCCGGTTCATTTAATTTTCGTCGTCTGTATGACAAAGCAAAGCCACTCATGTCTAAATCCTATGAGCTATTCCATATTCTTCACCACAATAACTCTACAGTGGACGCCCTGGCAAACATGGGAGCCTCCCTATCTCAAGGTCATTACAGTATTAACGGAAACACCCCTTACACCAAATTCATCCCCTAATGGTTTTTCGGGCTTAATCTTTCCTCCCACAAGGCAAGTGGTCTTCCCCCTCTTCACTCCTAGAAGTGGCTCTTATTATCCTTAAAGGCTTTATTGAGGATCTTCCCCTTATTTCACCTTATCCCTCCACCACTTTTACTTCCTTCTCCCCCTCCCCTTATCCCTCCATCTTCACCTTACTCCTTTCCCTAGCTTTCCTCTTACGCCCCTCCGTTATCCCTCCCCTCACACTTCCTTTCACCGCCTCGCGCCAACCTTCCACAGCTGCCTCCTGCCCGAAGGGTCTCCTCATTCATTGCGCTATCCTGCCATATCTCTTACACCCACCGCGTGGATTTTTATCTACCTGGATCCTCTCTCTGGCAACGTTGGATTTATGGCTCACCACCCCCGGGTTAATTTCCCCTCCTCCTCGCACGCTCCAAGTCTTTTCGGTCATCTCGTTATGTCTTCTCCTCGAAGCAGCTTGCAAGCTCATTTCTCTCCTTCTCTTGGCTCTGTCTATCATGAGATCCCTCTGAAGCGCATTCTCTTGGATGTAATTGCAGGTGTAGGTGAAGGGTGGCTATAGGAAATTCCATGGGAAGCTCTCCCGCTCACTAGGACTTTCGTGAAGGAAAGGCTTTTCCTCGCGGCCTTCTCCTCTTGCTCCTATAGCACCGTTACATGCTCTTCGTTGTGGTTTGCGAACATTGATTCTGGCTCCAGTCCCCCGTCCGATGCTCAGTCTCTCACTACTGAGAAGAGCATGATTTTGGGCTGTCACTGTTCAGGGTGGAAGGAAGGTGTAGTGGGCACCTTATCCTATCGAAGCAAGGAGGGTGCCTCCCTCCAGTACGAGATTAAAGTGCTCAAGTATATCCTTAGTGGCCTCTCTGCTGAGAATCAGGCTTGCGTGTTAGCAGGCTTAGTCCGTGCCCTGCATAGCAACTTCACGTATCGAACTATCTCCAGGAATCGGCAGAATGTCTCAGGCTAATGAAAATGTTGGCATTATGGACGTAAAGAAGAATCTCAGGCATCTTTACGAGATGATAGCAATAGGAATAATGGATAATAAGGAAATAACACAGGATTTCAAGAGCATGGGGGAAGTGGTGAGTTATACCTCTCTGCAAATTAGCAATCATGATGCAAGGATCAATGAAACCGAGAGCAATCTAAGGGAGATAATGGGTAAGGTTGATAGAATTCAGGAAGATCTCCAGCGTCTAGTAAACATGAATCAGGGTAGCAAGGTGAACGAAACCCCTGCAGCTGCAGCGCACCCCATGGAGGAGGAGTCAGTGGTTCAGCCCATGAAGTTCAAAGGCAATCCTTAATCGGTTCTCTTTTAAATATGTTAATATGTTTAATTGTCTTTTGCTTTGCAGTCAGTTTATAAGGGTATACACTACCCCAGGCACTAGTTGTTCTGCAAATTCATCATGTGTAGTTTTTTGGACATCTCTTTCGATAAGTTTTGTGTGCAGCATTTTTGAACTGCAAGATTTCTATGTTCCCGCTATATTCTCTGTAAAGAATGGCTGTGCATAGCCTGTTTTATAAAAAAACTTTTTAGCTTCTGTTAAAATATATATATATATATATATTGAAAATTGATTAGCCTGTGGGGGTACAGTGAGCCATATTGTTAAAAAATTGTAAATTATTGTAAATGGAATGGCACAAGTTCAAATCCCCAATCTTACCTATGTTCTATATGTCATCCTTGTACTACACCTAGGTCTATAATTGTTGAGAATGGGATTGGACCCCTAAACCCCGTCTCACACGAGTACCAGCCCCGTCCTAGCTGCATATTCTGCATCAATATTAAATGAACAATATCAATGTTATTAAAATTTCATTATACATGAGCATAGATCAATTTTAAACCCAAATCTATCAAGCACTCGGAGGGACCAAATTTCTTAAAATGTAATTTTCTTTAATCTTAATATTTTTACACATCCATAAAATTTACAACGAAATTTTTTTATACTATACCATAAGCTATCAAATTTAAAAAACAAAATTATTTAATAAACAAAATCATCTTCTATGAAATTTGTTAATTCAAAATACGAGGAAAAGTGTGCAATATCTCAACTAAGTTCTCAAGCAATGAGTTAGAAGGCAAGTTCATCCTGAAGTCAGTTGGGCATGATTTAAATGTCAAATATGAGAGGTATTGTTCATTGTGTATGAAGGATTGAATAAACCGACGTGTAGATCAATTATCCAATAAGAGCATTCTCTATAGTTTGCATGGTATCCTAATTCCCATGTACCGATTCGCTACATCTTGCATGGCACTGATTTTGGCGAGTTATTAATGTGTTGTACACATTGAAATGTTCATATGATTGATATCTCTTCTCTGTTGCTTGGTATCTACACCTAGGGTGTTTTGTTCTCTCTTATCTTGCACCTCAGTTGTCGAAAGCAATATTCTATTGTAAAAGTCATTCTCTATTATTTATCAGAATTATAATCTAAAGATTTGTTAGGGTTTTCATCCTCATAGTTTTGAGGGTTTTCCCCAAGGTACATCCTGTGTTATGGTTGAATGTTTTATGTGTATGAATTGTTCATTTTTTTCAAGTATTCAGTACTTCCACACTTAAATAATTAAATATCAAAGCTAAAGCAAAATTCAACACTTAGGTCGATGCCACTTGTTTTTTGAGCCCCTTTGGTTGTTTTGTAACTCCTTATTGGAGGTTACATTTGGTTTTGTAACCCCCATTTGTACAAAAGCACCCTCACTGGCTATTTTTATCCTTGGCACCTCAAAAGTTGCGTAACTCCTTGTGTAACCCCTCCTTTGTTATTTTGGGAAGATGCCTTGGTTTGTGTAACACCTCACCTCACTAATTTTGATTCCTCTTCAAGGATTATATATCCATACATGAATTTGAGTTGGGTGGAGTGACTTGGAGCCACTCTCCCTGAATTCAAATTGCTTAGGTTTAATTAGAGTTAACCTCTTTTGGTTGAGTTACCCCCCTTGGATTGAGTCAAGTTAGCTTACATTGGTTTGATTTGACCACCTTGAGTTAGAATTATCTTATTTGGTGTATAAATCCATGGCTTATCTCCTTGTTTTGGGTTTTTTATGGTTATTTTTGGATGGTTTTTAATTATGGTTGGTTATTCTTGGTTATTCATACCTTTGATGTTGAGATCTTGGTAAACTTATGAGCTTGGGGGACCATGTATGCTCTGCTTTGTGAATGAAATTTGTGCATGAAGCACTGTGATCTTGTATGGTATTTGTGGTAATCCTATACAACTCTGGAATATTTCCTATATTTCCACTGCTTGTCTCCATCTTGGACCTACACATAAATCCCAATGGTTAATGGCGATGTACTGAGAGACTTGGGTGGTGAACGCATTACCATTGTATCTGGTAGTGAGATGGAGGAGAAAGTAGGTGGTGAATATTTGAGTTGTGGATTCTCAAATACATACGTGGGCTATTCTTGAGTGCACCTATGCTTTTGGATCAATGGCCTCATCTCAGGGGTGTCATGTCCAAGAGGATTAGTCTTGGAAGGGCCTATGGATGCATGTATCATGGTTTGATTGATGCCAGTCGCACATTATTAAGATAAGTTGTTTATTTGATGTAAATTCATTTGTTTATATTTTTTTCCATTGTTTCCATGGCTTAACTATTTTTTGTTCATGAGCATGGTAGTTGTGTCAATGGTTGGATGTAGATTTGTGGTTTAAATGCTTGGAAATTGGTGATTTCTCCACTATTTGAGATATGATCTTCATGGAAACTTGAAAATATGGTCATTGTTGAGCACCTTATATGTAGATAAATTATTACCAACACACAGAGCATACGAGATTTATTGTCAACCCGAGAAAGTATTGTATTTCAAAGGATAAATGCACAGTATATGCGTTAAACACCAAATCATTGTAATTGAACACTCTTATCCTCTAACAACTATGTTCATCCCAAGAATCTTTGTAATCCTATTCATCTCTAAGTACTACAAATTACCTATAATTCAGGAAAATGATCTAAGATGCAAACAACAATTGCAGATAAAAAGGAAATCCTATTCACAACCCAAAACAAGAAAACTGCCTATTCAATCCGATTACTCTTGAAAGCCATAAACATAAATCAAATATTAATCTAGGAATTCAATTGCAAAGGATTAAGTTCATCTATTCTAAGGAATTGATTTGCATGAATGAAAATCAACAATCATAACAGGAAAGATAAATTGCAAGGATTCGTAGGATAACAACTTGAAACTATAGGATGAACCAAGCTGCGTACAACTACCACTCAAATTGCATAAAGGAAGTTCCCTACCCAGCCGACTGTCACTCTATACCACTTACCAATCTTAAGAAAAAGAAATCACAATTATACTGTAAATCAACACTACTATAGTTGCGTACGAAGGAAATAAGATGAACAAAACATCACACAATACTGAATTGAAAAAGTCCTAAATTAACTCAGCAATCTCTATGGAAGACGGGCCCAGCCTTCACACAAAGATGCTGGATGAACAACGTGCAACTCTCTTAAATCAGAGGTAACTCCTTTATATTAAAGAATGAAAGATTACACAAGCTGCTTCTCCTGCTAATACAATGAAATGAATTATATATTTTCCAACCCCCTGGGTCAAAACAGCTCCCCATATTTATACATGCAGATCATAACCTTCGATCCTATTAAAGGGCAGCCATGAAGATCTCTGATCTTTAGGCGCCCTAAATATACTAGCTATTAAAAAACGTGGTATGATAATGACATGGAAAATGCGAGAAGGCTATTGACTTTCCCAGGAGTAGCGATCTCTCCAGATCACAATTATATTTGAGCAGCAATGTAGCGTGTTCTGTTACAGCTGCACTGTACAGCTCGGTATAAGATATTACATTAAAACCACGTGCCTTCATTGATGGTCGGGGGATGAGGGTCCTTTTAAGCAGCGAATATCCCTTTCTTTGATATTTGTTCAGCCCTCATCCACCTGCAGTTCACTTATCTCAAACTACCTTCATAAATCATAACATGTTAGCACATTTGAGATATACACAGCTTTAATTATCACAATCATAAGCATTAATAAGATAAAGCAATGATCATTCATACCTTGGTAGTTTGGGGATGAAAGTGAGGACAACAGGTCTGATTAGCATGCTAAATGATGTAAGACAGGGGAAGAAAAGGTGATTGAAGGTGGTTAAAAAGGGGCAATTTCTAGGCTCAACATCTCCCCCCAACTATCCTGTTGCGTGTCCTCATGCAACAACCTGCATCATTCGGAGTCTGAGTCCTGTACTGAGCTGTGTTCATGGAGGGAGGAGAAGTTGTAGGGAAACTCAGGCACCTCATCTTCCTTTAAAAATCCTCTGTGAGTAACCCAATACTTCCAGCACCGCTGCTCCTCTGCCCTAGTCAGCGAAAAATCTATATTATATGGTTTTGCTGCCCACCAAATGAGGGGGAATTTGAATTTCAAACCCAACCAATCAACTCCACACTCCCTCATGATTCCCACATAGCCCTTGACTCTGGAAAGTGCCTGCTTGAAATTTTTGAAACAGTAAGGATCCCGGCTTCTAAGTGCCGAGGAGGCAGCCTGCTATCTATGTTTACTCCCTTCCAATGCTACCTGCTGATATCTGGAAATGTAATTGGTGCAGGTGGAGATCACTTCTTCTTGCAGTCTCATGATATGCTGTGCCTGGGGGGGTCTTGAAAGAAAAATTCTGTACCGTGCCAAAAGAATGCCAGGATTCTGGGGTTCACTTCGAATCCATAAGTTAGCGTGGCTTTCATGATGGGAAAAGGTCTGAAAAGACCTTTACCACTGAGCGTGATTGCTCACAAAAGAGGCAAAGGCTCTTAGCTGAACATCCCCTGCGAATGGAATAGGGTTTGAGTGGCGGTCCAGGGGGCAAGCCATCTCATGCAGGTATAACTCACACAGCAGGTTCTGCTCCTCAAAGTTGCTTCCAAAGAATGTTTCTAAGAACTTTGCTGAGGTTGTGATTTCAAACGATCTCCCCTCCTATACAGCCTTCAATTTAAACCAGACAAATTGCTCAAATAGGAACACTGGATAAGAGGAAGAGGGTTTCCTGGTGCCCATGAGCTCTTGAGAGAGTGTGTACATCTGTTCTTTCTCCTGCTGCATGGATTGAAACTTTTTCAATTCTCTCAACTTGTTTTGCAGCTCTTCTTCCTGAACTCTGTGGCCCATGCATTCTTCGGCCCACTTCTCTTCCAGTGCTTTAATAATTTTTCTATGCTCACTCAAAGCAATCATGCCCTTCTGGAGTTTTTCCATTTGGATTTTCAATTTGGTCACTTCCAGCCTCAGGGTGGAGGCTTCTGTTGTGAGGTCCAAAATTTCCTTTTTGTAATGCTTTCCTTGCTCCGAGTTTAAATCAATGAAATATTTAAGAGGTAGAAGCAATGGTTCTTGTGGGGTAGTGTCCTCCAACATATCCAAATTTACTATGAGAGTTGCTGGTTCTTGTGTAACAGCAACATCCTTTAGACTCTCTTCAGCAGCTACATTCATAACTTTTAGAGACACTGGTTCTTGTGTGATAGTGTCTTCCTCTTGGTCAACCTGCATTTTTGAACTTGGTTCAAGAGTTGTTGGTTCTTGTGTAGCAGCAACATCCCCTGGATTCTCTTCAAAAGTTGCATTCATGGATTTTAGAGACACTGGTTCTTGTGTGACAGTGTCTTCCCCTTGGTCAACCTGCATTTCTGAACTTGGTTCAAGAGTTGCTGGTTCTTGTGTAGTAGCAACATCCCCTGGATTCTCTTCAAAAGCTGCATTCATGGATTTTAGAGACACTGGTTGTTGTGTGACAGTGTCTTTCCCTTGGTCAACCTGCATTTCTGAATTTGGTTCAAGAGTTGCTGGTTCTTGTGTAGCAACAACATCCCCTGGATTCTCTTCAAAAGCTGGATTCATGGCTTGTGAGGACACTGGTTCTTGTGTTGCAGTGTCTTCTTCTTCCTTCTGCCTCTGAGATTGGATACCTTCCTCATTGTGCAGTTCCTCCTAAAGGATTTCGATGTCACCTGAGGGCTGTGTTTGTACCTGTTCATCCTCACTCCACTGTATATCCAGTCCAGGGTTATCTTCTAATTGCAATTCAGGAATCCTTGCTGCAACTTCCAAGGATGATGGTTCTTGTGTAGCACCATCCTTGCTTACCTCTTCATCCTCCTGTTGTTGCAATTCTTCTTCTCTGAGCTCTATATCATGGGAACATTCTGGGGTTACAGTGCAAGTCTCTTTATTCAGTTCCAGAGTGTCCTCCATCCTAGGTTCTTCTCCCACTTGCTCGGCCGATTGGACAAGTATATTCAGATTTGCTGGTTCTTGTGTTGCATCCCCCTATTCAAGCTCATCAATGTCCTGCCCTTGTGGCTCAGCTTCTACAATCTCTATGTCCTGGGAGCATTCTGGGGTTATAGTGCAATCTTTGTCCTTGACATCATGCATGATTTCATCATTTTTCTCCTCTGCCACAGAATTAGTGGCAACTTCAACAAGGATGTTTAAAGATGCTGGTTCTTGTGTGGCAGCATCTTCTTTTTCTGCATTTTCCTCTGTTGTGGGTGTTGACTGTGGTGCTGTGCAGGTGCGCATTATGATCTTGTCGCCTACCTTTTTGAAGATTTCCCTACAGGTGGGGCAGATCACACACTCATCTTCCTTGCCAGGCTTAGTAGAGTTCGATCCCTCCAACTGGTCTGCAGCCTCCACTAATGTATACATTTTCCTTTCACCTAATTTTCTGCAGGTTTCCTTCCATGTCTCCAATTCCCTTCGAAGTACTTGGACTTCCTCCTTTAATAGTGTGTTCTCATCCAGAAGTCCTTCAATCCTGGGTTCTTCCTCAACTGGTCTTTGTGGAGCATCTATTGGCCTCGGTACAAAGATTGGGAACTCAGCCTGTGCTTCTAGGGTTTCCCATCGTTTTTTGGCTACCTCTGCTGTTGCAGCTGTTTTAGTTCTTTTCCTTCTGATAGGTGAAGTTATGTTAAGTTCGTAGATTGATCTTTTCTTTCTCCTTTTTGGTGTTTTCTTTTGTGAAGCTGGGATATCGGGTTTTACAGTCGAGGTCGAAGGAATATTTTCTTGCTCCTCAGGCTGTTCTTCCACAATTAAAGTTCCTCCTTCCCACTCAAATGAGGATTCAATAGTTACTGGCTCGATATTTTCTTTAATTGCCCCAGCTCTGTCACCTTTAGGTTCAACTGTCGCAGCACTTGGTGCTGCTCCAGTTTCACCTTCTGCTGGCAGAGCTGTCCTGTTGTCTATGTTCTCCATAAGGATTTTATGTACACCCTCCTCCAATTGCTCTGGCTGTGCCTCTGGTTGCGGTTCTTCTGATATAGTTTCATCCCCCCACCCCAACTATATTGGAGGAACTCCGATCCTCCTGCTGTGGTTGGACCTGTTTCTGTTCTATTTGGACACCCAACAAGGGAGCTGGTTCCTGAGCTCGAGCTGTGAATTGTTCCCAAGTTATATTATGCTGAGCAAGGGTTCTTGAAGTTATTAATTTTGATGAGACCATGGTGGGTCAGGGAGGCAAATGGGTGTTTAGCGGCTTGGACAAACGCCACCATATGACGCAAGTCATGGAGCAAATAGTATGGAATGTTCAATAAAATGCCATGGCGGAGATGAGAAAGTAAAGGAAGGTTGAAATTATAAACAGTTTGGTACCTACCTTCACAAGTGATGTACTTCTTGAGGAAGACAGCAACCTGATCCCATGGTCGCGGCAATGAGTGCAGCATAATCCCTCTTCTGGATGATTGAACTTGCTCCCCCTCTCATAGAAATGCTTCCCGTGCGCTCGTTGTGGGAACTCGTCATCCAAACCATGCCTTTCCCACCTGCGAGATAGCAGTAACCTTAGATATAATAGCTTCGGAGACTTCTATGCGCAGCCCCCACACTTCAGAGTGAGTTTCTACGAGGTTTAAGGAAAATTGCAGGGCTGCTTCCTGGTTAAAGCCATCCAGTCGCTCAAAAAACTCGAGCCAGCCGGCGGCTTGAAAGATGGCCAGAACTGCGGGATTTTTCCTAAGTTCCTGTGTATCCAAAGGTTCATGGCGAGCTGGAATCCCCATAATCCTGGCGGCAGACTGATATTGCTACTTCGCAGCTTACAGAAACCAAGAATGGAGGTTGCAGCGCAAAGGATGAACGAATCGCTGAGCGGAGACATTGAGTAAATGGGCAAATTTGGAAAGTTCAGCTCGGAAAAATGTTCGAAATTTTTATTTCAAATTGGGGAAGGTGGTGGTTATTAGTTTTACGTCGCACGGGGGAAGGATTTAATTAGCTATAATGGTGATACGATTAAAGGTACGACTGATATCGCTAAATCATATCAATATTTAATCAGGTGAAAATCAAAGCCATACCTTGTGAGACTATGCGTGAGATATCCTTCAGAGAATGGTGGAACGTGCGGTTGCCGACGCTGCGAAGCCGAACTCGTGTGTTGTCATTAAATTGATCATAATGACAAGGATAATGCAATAATTTCTTCCGTTGGTTAAATACAAACCATCTCATCGCCAGGGTCAGAATTATGAACAAAGCGGTCGTCTTATGGCCCAGTTCGTCGGCATACGTCGGATGAATCAGAGCCATATCTAGCAAGTTGAAGCAATTCTTCTGTTAATACTGGAGTTACCTCTGCAAATTTCCAAAAAAACGGCCTTTAACGCATGAAAACATCCACCAAATGAAGCGGAATTTCAGCTGCCAGGAATGATATCACAGCCAATGAAAAATGTGTTGCAGCCACCGGGAAAGGTTTGCGGCCGCCGGGAAATATGTCACAGCCACCAAGAAAAGTTTGCGGCCGCCGGGAAATGTGTCGCAGCCGCCGGGAAAAGTTTGCGGCCTCCAGGAAATATGTCACAGCCACCGGGAAAAGTTTGCGGCCGCTGGGAAATATGTCGCAGCCACCAGGAAAAGTTTGCGGCTGTCGGGAAATTTGTCGCAGCCACCGGGAAAATTTTGCGGCCGCCGGGAAATATGTCGCAGCCACCAGGAAAAGTTTGCGGCCGTCGAAAAATATGTCGCAGCCACCAGGAAAAGTTTGCGGCCGCCGGGAAATAGGGCTTGACGGTCATCGGCAAAAAGTCACGGCTTCCAGGAAAAAGGGCTTGACGGTCATTGGGAAATATGTTGCAGCCAACGGAAAATGGTTCACGGCCACCGGGAAATATGTTGCAGCTGACGGAAAATGGTTCACGGCCGCCGGGAAATATGTTGTAGCCGTCAAGAAATTTATTTTGAAGGAAAAGGAAATGCAGCACAGGAATGCATAAGAAAACAACTCCGCTCGACAGGCCCAATATGGTCATTCCCCTGGCGCTTCCCTGCAAATTTTTGAAAAATAACGACAACGAAAAGATCAAATGCAAAAGGAAAAAAAACAATATAAAATGCAGTAGAAAAAAACATTATTTACGTACAGTGATTCAAACACGATTTACAGTCTAAGGATTGGCAAAGGCAGAGAGAAGTTCCTGCCCTGACATCAGCTGATAATCTGGATCGGCGACAATTTGCGAAATGAATGCATCTCTCGAAATAGGATTACGATACAGTTGCAGCCTGTGGCCATTGGAAAATAATGGTATGCGATTTTCATCAATGGTCATAAGACGGACAGTGCCATTGTCAAATACCCTGTCGACCAAATAAGGACCCAGCCACCTTGTACGTAATTTACCTTTAAAATCCTTTTTGAACCTGGAGTCATATAGTAACGCCCAGTCTCCTTCACAGAAGATTTTTTTTTTAATAAATCGGTCATGCCAATTGGATCTCTGTTCCTGAAGCAACGCAGTCTGATCCACTGCAACTAACTATTTCTCGTCTAATTCATTTAATTGATTCAATCTTCTCTTCTGGGCCTCTGTTACATCCAGATTCAATTCGGTGGCTGTCTTCAGGGTTTTGATCTCAAACTCAATCGGAAAGATAGCACTCTTCCCATACACTAAATCATAGGGAGAGAAACCTGTGGTGCCGCGCCAAGTCATACGATATGCCCATAGTGCTTTCGGAAGCCTGTCAGCCCAATCCCTTCGATGGCTCTTAACTATTTTAGTAAGGATGGCTTCAATGACCTTATTAGTACTCTCCACCTAACCATTAGCTTGGGGGTGGTAAGGTGAAGCCACCCTATGCTGCACATGATACTTCCGGAGCAAGGATTCAAATTGGTGTGACATGAATTGCGGACCCCCATCGATAACCACTTCCTTTGGTTACCCAAAGCAGGTAAAAATTTCACTGTACAGAAAATCCATCACCGCCTGGTCGTTAGCCTTGGCCAAAGCTACAGCCTCCACCCATTTGGTCATATAATCAGTACAAACCATAATGTAAACTTTCTATCTGGAAGGAGGACTGATAGGGCCAACAAAATCCAGTGCCCATCTATCAAATGGTTCAACTATTACTTGAGGTTGTAGAGGCATCTGGTCTGTTCTATTAGGCTGGCCCATCCTTTGGCAGCTGTCACAGGATTGAACATACCTTTTAGCGTCCCTAAACAGAGTCGGCCAGTAGTAGCCCATCCGTAGCACCTTGTGCCCCGTTCTTTTGTCTACAAAGTGTCCTCTGCAAGGCTCGTCATGATAGGCTTTTAGTATGGGAAAGATCTCATCTTCTCTTACACGTCTTCTAATCTCAAGATCCGGTCCTGTGTAGAAGAGATGACCATTTAGCCAACAATACCTGGCACTTTGCTGAATGATTTTTCTTTTTTCTCGTTTAGACATATGTGGTGGGAGCTTTCCTGCAACCAAATAATTAGCGATATCTACATACTAGGGAGAGTGAGCTGAAAGTGCGAATAGATGTTCATCTGGAAAAGAGTCCTCAACAGGAAAACTATCATCACTGTTAGTAAGACGGGATAAGAAATCAGCAACGACATTTTCTTTTCCAGGTTTATCTATAATAGTAATATCAAATTCCTGCAATAACAAGAGCCACCTGGTCACTCTGGCATTGGTGACAGGTTTGTTCATCAAGTATTTAATGGCAGAGTGGTCAATGTGCACAAATGTGGGATACCCAGTAATGTAATGTTGAAATTTATTAATAGAGTAAACAATAGCTAGGAATTCTTTCTCAGTAACAGTGTAATTAAGTTCAGCAGGTTTTTACTAACATAATAGATGGCATAAGGTACTTGACCATCCTGCTGTCCTAATACTGCCCCGATGGCGGTATCAAAGGCATCTGAGGAAATATGGAAGGGTAGGGCCCAATTAGGTCCCCTTAAAATAGGAGTTGTGGACAATTTTTCTTTAAGCTTATCAAAAGTTTTCTGGCATGCTTCACTCCACACAAACTGTGCATCTTTCCTTAACAGAGAGAACAAAGGAGAAGCCAGTTTGGAGAAGTTTTCTATAAATCTTCGATAATATCCCGCATGTCCTAGAAAACTTCGCACCTCTTTCTGAGTTGCAAGGGTAGGTATATTTTTTATCACCCTGATTTTTGAAGGATCTACCTGAATGTCATTGGCAGAGATGAAATTCCCTAATACCACCCCCTCACTCATCATCATATGGCACTTTTTGGTGCTTAATGAGAGCTGAGTCTGTTCACAATGAGTTAAAACCTTCTTTAAATTTTCCAGTGCTTACTCAAAATCCCTACCATAGGGAGTAAAATCATCCATAAAGATTTCCATACTATCATTGACTAATTCAGAGAATATGCCAATTACAGCTCTTTGAAACGTTGTCGGTGCGTTACATAGACCAAAGGGAAGCACTCTGTAGGAAAACGTTCCCCAGGGAAAAGTGAAGGTGGTCTTATCCTGATCCTCAGGAGAAATCTGAATTTGGTTGTACCCACTGAACCCATCTAGGAAGGAGAAGAACTTCTTCCCTGATAGGGTATCAAGTACTTGGTCAATAAAGGGCAGAGGGAAATGATCCTTTTGGGTAGCTTTGTTCTTGGGCACAATTACGAGTGGGGAAACCCACTCACTATCCGAAATAGGATATATAAATCCTGCTTCCAAGAGTTTATGGATTTCTTCCTTCACTATATCCCTCAGGTTGGGGTTCATGCGTCGTTGGGGTTGACACACAGGCCGGGAGTCACTTTTAATATAAATGTGATGTGTGCACAGATTAGAGGGAATACCCCTCATGTCTGTGTATTCCCAAGCGAACGCCCCCTTGTGTTCTTTCAAGAGGCTGATCAGGCGCTTATGTTCTTCTAAGGAGAGACTAGGATTGATATTCAAAGTTCTTCCAGGCTCTACCTCAATAGGAATTCTTTTTTAATTTTCTAAAACTGGGATTATGGTTGTGTCACCAACTAGTGCTTCTTCCGTAAGATTTTCTTGTTCTTCCTTGCCCAGAGTAATATTCAAGATTTGATAGACCTCTCTATCCACTGAAGCGGGTTCACTAATAAAATTACTAATAGTATCATCTTCTGTTTCTTTTTTAAACGTTAAGGCCTTCCCTAGAGTTAATAGTGGCTGAACATCCTCCTCCTCCTCCTCCTGCTCTATCCAAAGGTAGGTTTCAGCCTCTAATCTTGGCCGAGCTGGAGGATACAGGGTGAGGATTTTAGTCTCTGTACCATCAGATATAGTCATGGACCCTGATCGACAGCTGATGTAAGAATCAGCTGTGGCCAACTAAGGCCTCCCCAGGATCAATGGATGTCCCCCCAACTGCAATTTTGGTTGTAATACCAAAAATTCAGCAGGGTACTCCCATGAATCTACTGAGATGACAAGGTCGTCCAAAATTTATTCGGGTCTAATGGTGGATCTGTCCGCCAATTCTAAAATGGTAGGGGTTAGTATAAAATTAGTGAGCCCAAGCTTCTTTACAGTCTCCATTGTTATGACATTTATCGCTGCCCCTAAATCTACTAGCACGTTGGATATTTGTGTCTGTCCTACCTGTACAGTGACAGTAGGATTGCCGAGGTCGGCATACTTTGTCACAGGGGTCTTTCCTGTTATCAAGGCAGATAAATTCCCTATGACGTGAACAGTGGGAGGATCTCTAGGTTTCCTTCCTGGTTTCTTAGTGCACAGGTCCCGAACAGTTCTAGCATAAATAGGCACATCTTGAAGGGCTTGAAGAAGGGGGATTTTGACATAAAGGTTTCTTAACTCTCCTAAGAGGTTAAACTGAGGTTGTCCCCATATTCTTGGTAGCATTAATCTCTCAGGATATGGTGGTTGTCTTATCAGCTGGGTAGGCTGCGTATTGTCAGATTCATCGTTTGATGTTTCATTCGTTCCATGCTCAGCATATTCAATGATAGGGACTGTATCGGATGGATGCTGTGAACTCCTTTCTTCCTTATGCACAGAAGGTGGAGCATCTTCTGCAATTACGGGTTCTACTATTTTCCTAGATCGTAAACGAATATCATTACAAGGTACAGGGGAAAGAGAGTAGGCCGGCATATTGACAGTCTCCAATTGATGGACTGTTTTATTATTCGGGTTAGGATTAGGTTGGGCAGGTAGCTGAGGTCGTATCGGTATATTAGGGACAGAATTATTCTGCAACTGCAGCTGCGACTGCTGAGGTGGGTATTGCGTATATTGAGGGAATTGAAAGTATTGAGGAGAATATGATGATTGTTGAGGTGGAGGCGGTTGAGGAAACTGGTTCCCAGGATGGAAATTCCTCCATCCAGGAGACCATGACGTAGGTTGGTGTGGTGTTTGTGTCCAAGGACTCCATGAGTTAAAAATTTTCATTGCAGGTTGGGAGGAATTCCACTGAGCATAATTTGAAGGGAATTGTGTATTCAAGTTTTGCATGTTATTATTCCAATTGCCCATATTATTCAAAAATGGAAATGATTCTAGAGTCGTACCTTGATTTTGAGGCTGCCAAGGTTTCTTCTATGCAATGAAATAGGTTGATTCCACTTCTGGAGTTGATGCCTGTAGAACAGCCTTCACTTGGGGAAGTGAGGGACATTCTTTCATGTCGTGGTTCAGTTCACACAGCTGACATACTTCTACTTTATCAAGTGGGTATTCTCTCAGTGGATGATTCTTTCTACATCGTGGGCAGAACACTCCTAGTGTGAGATCCTCCACTGCATGTTTTTGTTTTTCCTTCAGGACATCGATCTCTGAGGAGATGGAACTCATCATTTCTGTCTTGAAATTTTCAAGGAGATTACCTATCTCTACATGGGTGGCTCCTCCATTGGATGACTTCTGAGTTCTGTCAAATACATCACGTTCTAGCTTATCCCGTTTGTCATGCTTATTGTTCCTGGAAGAGCCCCTGGAGTATCTCTTACATAGTTCCACAATCTTTCCAAAACATTCTTTGGAGATATCTCCCTTTCCTAGCAGATTTAACATATCTAAGAAATCATCCCTGATCCCATGAAGCAAGATTATCTTGAGCACGTCCAGCCCCATGTTCGTCTACCCATCCCTCTGCACATTGTACAGTAGCCTCTCCACGAAATCCTCCAGACTTTTGTCCTCCTTCTGCACCATTTTGAATAATTCTTCTCTTTTATCCTTGGTGTTGCAATATTTTTTATATTTTTCCAAGAACACCTGTTTCATTTTATCCCAATTAGCAATAGTTCCTCCCCTAAGGCTCATGAACCAGCATAATGCGTTGTCCTTCAGGGTGGCAGGGAAAAGTTTCATCTTTTGCACATCGGTGACATAATCATAGCTGCGACAGAGAATATCGAATTCAAAAAGGAATTCGTCGGGATCTTCTGCCGCCTTTCCATGGAAGCGAGGTAGCACCAATGGTGACATATTCTTCATAGGGGCTGCCCCTGCTGGCTGCTGAATTGGGAATTGTAGTGTAGCCATCGTTCCTTCATGCAGGGATTGATTGTCATGATGATAGTTTTCCCCCATTGCCTCTTCCTCGTCAGAGTCGTGTCTGTTACTCATCTCCTCTTCTATTTTCTCCTCCTCTGTTTCCTCCTTTTTGTTCGTTCCCACGTTCTTTTCTTCGTTCTTCTCTTTGTCCTTCTCCTGTTCCTCATTCTTTCCCTTGTTTCTCCACTGATCAGCAGTCTTTTGGTGAAACTGTGTCCACTCTTCTTCAGTTACAACCTTCCCGAAAATGTGGTATGTTGGACCTCTACCAGCAGGTCCAGTTGTAACAGCTGTGTCCTTCTCTGCAGGTATATTCGAGGAAGTCGCGGATGCTCATGTATTCTCCACCATGGACCCTGACGCTGGCACCCCAGGATCAGCAGGGTTTCTTCTGATACGAGTTTCTTGCTGGAAAGCCCTAGTAGACGAATCAGTTCTGTCAACAAGATCGTCGATAAATGTCCTTCTGCCCAATGGTGTTCCTCGACCACGACCCAAGCCACCTGCACTGTTAGTATCTTGTGGGGTTTTGGGAGTTGGGAGTTGATCGCGTTTTACCCTCCTCGTATTCATGCAACCCAAATCATTTCAGCAAAAAGAATAGAAAATACTGGCTAGAAATAATTACCAGATGCAACTAATGATAGTGTTTAATTTTATCCTTCCCCAGCAACGGTGCTAAAATGTCGAGCACCCTATATGCAGATAAATTATTACCAACACACAGAGCATACGAGATTTATTGTCAACCCGAGAAAGTATTTTATTTCAAAGGATAAATGCACAGTATATGCGTTAAACACCAAATCAATGTAATTGAACACTCTTATCCTCTAACAACTATGTTCATCCCAAGAATCTGTGTAACCCTATTCATCTCTAAGTACTACAAATTCAATTACCTATAATTCAGGAAAATGATCTAAGATGCAAACAGTAATTGCAAATAAAAAGGAAATCCTATTCACAACCCAGAACAAGAAAACTGCCTATTCAATCTGATTACTCTTGAAAGCCATAAACATAAATCAAATATTAATCTAGGAATTCAATTGCAAAGGATTAAGTTCAGCTATTCTAAGGAATTGATTTGCAGGAATGAAAATCAACAATCATAACAGGAAGATAAATTGCAAGGATTCGTAGGATAACAACTTGAAACTATAGGATGAACCAAGCTGCGTACAACTACCACTCAAATTGCACAAGGGAAGTTCCCTACCCAGTCGACTGTCACTCTGTACCACTTACCAGTATTAAGAAAATGCAATCACAATTATACTGTAAATCAACACTACTACAGCTATGTACGAAGGAAATAAGATGAACAAAACATCACACAATACTGAATTGAAAAAGTCCTAAATTAACTGAGCGATCTCTGTGGAAGACGGGCCCAGCCTTCACACAGAGATGCTGGATGAACAACGTGCAACTCTCTTTAATCAGAGGTAACTGCTTTTTATTAAAGAATGAAATATTACACAAGTTGCTTCTCCTGCTAATACAATGAAATGAATTATATATTTTCCAACCCCCTGGGTCGAAACAGCTCCCCATATTTATACATGCAAATCATAACCTTCGATCCTATTAAATGGCAGCCATGAAGATCTCTGATCTTCAAGCGCCCTAAATATACCAGCTGTTACAAAACGTGGTATGATAATGACATGGAAAATGCGAGAAGGCTGTTGACTTGCCCAGGAGTAGCGATCTCTCCAGATCATAATTATATTTGAGCAGCAATGTAGCGTGTTCTGTTACAGCTGCACTGTATAGCTCGGTCTAGGATATTACATTAAAACCATGTGCCTTCACTGATGATCGGGGGCTGAGGGTCCTTTTAAGCAGCGAATATCCCTTTCTTTGATGTTTGTTCAGCCCTCATCCACCTGCAGTCCACTTATCTCAAACTACCTTCATAAATCATAACATGTTAGCACATTTGAGAGATACACAGCTTTAATTATCACAATCATAAGCATTAATAAGATAAAGCAATGATCAGTCATACCTTGGTAGTTTGGGGATGAAAGTGAGGACAACAGGTCGGATTAGCATGCTAAATGATGTAAGACAGGGGAAGAAAAGGTGATTGAAGGTGGTTAAAAAGGGGCAATTTCTAGGCTCAACAGTCATTCATGTGTTATAGGTTATAGATTACTCTTCAAGAGAACCCTACATGGCTAACTAAATCAATAGATAAATTTACAATTGAAGTTGCTTTTTTTTCAAGCTCTAGTTGAGGAAACCTTGCTCGAAAATTGGAAATTCCTCCGTGTTTTGGGATTTGGTCTTATTGTCAACTTGAAATATGTTATTTATGTGTTTAAATTTTTTATCTTACTATGAAAATTCTCCCTCGTTTCTTGATCATAAATGTAGATAAATTTGTATTTCCAATTGCTTGGTTTTTGGAAATCTAATTGAGGCATCTTACTTGGAAATAGGGGTTTTCTCCTTGTTTTGAGATCTAGTCTTTATGGAAGATATAAATATGTTTGTACATGTCTTATATTCTATATCATACTCTACAATTTTGTCCCCCATGTATGACCATATTTTTTCTATGATTCCACAGTTGAGATTACTGAGTTTTGATCACTAATTGATGGGTTTGTCTACTTGGAAATTGGATTGAACTGATAGTTTCTCTTTAAATATGATTATCAGATGTTGTATGGATGTATATGAAATATCAATTTCACCCTTTTTGGATGTCGAGTTCTACATATATATCATATTCCTTTTATTTGGGACTCACAATTGGGGTTTCAAAGATTTTGATGCTTATCACATGATCCAATAGTGATTTTAATAGCAGTAGTAGGTCTCATCTTTGTATGAATTAATGGATGGTATATGGTAGCTTTATATTTTCCACTTTACATTATTGAATGTTTTTAGGTTTTAGTTTCATATATGACCCGATAAGTAATGTAAAATTGTTAATAAAACTGTCATAAATTAGATTGATAGGAGAGCCATAAATTGCATTGTTTTACAATGAAAAGATCTAGTTTGTGATTGTTTGAAAAGAATTCTCTAAATACGATTAGTTAGAATTGTTCGATTGATTCTAGTCACCTTTAATGTTTTAATAATTCTAAGGTCCAAGTTTATTAAATTTTGAAAATATCGTTGCATTATCATGCTTGCAGGGTGTTGCATATGCATGAGCTCTTGGAGAGTTCTATAAAAATAAAAATAAAAGTAACACAATTATTTTAAAGGATGTATGTTTCTTTTAAATGGATTGATGGCATGTTATCCTAGCCTTTGGTTTATCATAATTCATTTTGTTGTACATTTACTTATCCTTCCTTTGGTGTTATATGTTCCCGTGACCTTGGTTTCAGGTTCGGGTACATTACAACTGGCATCATATTTTAGGTTCTAAAACTGCTGTTGTTGCTCCTTCTACATAGTTATAAATCTTATGTATATGTGCATATAGAGTTTATAAATTAGTTTTTTTAAATAAATTTAACATCTCTTATGTTAATGAAAGAATTATAATGTTTTTAATATATTAAACTTTATATGGAATGTATTAAGTATTAATGTTCTTTAAGATTGTGTAAGAAAAATCTATCATGCTTGATATCCATGTATTCCTTAACGCCTCACATTTTCCTTTTATGAGTCCCTTGATTTAAAACAATATTTTCTGTAAAAAAAAATTGATTTTTGGAATAATCAATAATGTGGTTATGTGTTGTTATCTATTGCCCATAATGAGGTCAAAGTATTCAACATTATGTAATAAAAAAACATGAAATAATCTATAAGGTTTACGTGGATATTAAACTTTATGTATTTCTTTCCCTAATGATGATTGTTAAAGATTTCACTTCATTCCGGATTGCATGAAATACTTACACATAATTATGTGATCTCCTCCTGCAACTCACTATGGAATTGTTGTTATAGTGCTTTCTCATTTTAATTGGATTATTACAATTTTTTTAATGTAACTAGAACTTATAGTTTTTGTTACTAACGAGACTATTGAAACTTACTCATCTTTTTAAAATAAATATTGGACTTCATTATGAGGGATTATTGTGAACATTTAAACATGAGTGGGTTCAAGATAGAGTAAAGTTTCATGTGTATTTAATATCAATTCTATTACCATGTTGTTGATACCTCTTAATATCAGTTGGAACACTATGTATCCTTTGGCTAATAGTTTCAATAGCATGAAGACACCACTAATAATTAATCTTTTTTTTTAACAAAATCATTGATACTTCTTGATATCACTTGGAACACTATGCATTTTTTGGCTAGTCACCAATAGTATGTAGAAACCATTAATAATTAATCTTTTTTTAACAAAATCTAATGTGAATTGGAACAATTGTAATACAAAAATCAATGATACTTATTTGTGATTCAAACATATCTGATTTGCCTTAAGAATGGAAAGAAACCATGATTTCTTGAACTCTCATCCATGAACATTGATATGATCACTAGTAAACCATAAACCATTATTATCCCTCATGTTGAAATGAACCTTCCATGTAAACATAGGTTTTCATTAGAACACAAGTTTAGAACAACATCAAAACTATTACAATGTTAAATAATATTTATTTGCATATATCTCACTTTGATATCCTTAATCAACTGCACATTAACATTTTTTCACTATAACGAGTCCTCCACCCAACTCCATTACGGTAAGGAACAAAATGCATACCCATGTCTCAAAGAAAGTAGACATGTGATTTCTCTTGCAAAATGGAATGACCTTACCCAACTCCATTACTGTAGGGAAGAAAATGCATACCCATGTCCCAAATAAAGTAGACATGTGATTTATCTTGCAAAAGGAAATGACCTTGATAGCTTTTCAAATAATTGTGTTGGCGAAAATTGGGTACGAACTCATGTTCTCTATTTTATTATTGAATACTATGTTTGTAATATTGAAAATTGATTAGCCTGTGGGGGTAGAGTGAGTCATATTGTTAAAAAATTGTAAATTATTGTAAATGGAATGGCACAAGCTCAAATCCCTACGTCTATAATTGTTGAGAAAGGGATTGGACCCCTGAACCCTGTCTCGCACGAGTACCAGCCCCGTCCTAGCTGCATATTCGTCATCAATATTAAATGAACAATATCAATGTTATTAAAATTTCATTATACACAGGCATAGATCAATTTTAAACCCAAATCTATGAAGCACTCGGAGGGACCAAATTTCTTAAAATGTAATTTTCTTTAATCTTAATATTTTTACACATCCATAAAAATTTACACTGAAAAAATTTTTATACTATACCATAAGCTATCAAAATTTTAAAAAACAAAATTATTTAATAAACAAAATCATCTTCTATGAAATTTGTTAATTCAAAATACGAGGAAAAGTGTGCAATAATATTTAGACTTCCTCTCATGTCAATCACTTCTATGTGTAATAATCTTTCAACATTCTTTTATGATTACTAAAATTTAAAATAAAAATAATAATACTTCAAATTTTGTATTTTTAAATAATTCCTTTTATAAAAATAAAACTAA
>LPNX011024961.1:45981-57261 GCA_001517045.1 Pseudotsuga menziesii | reverse complement strand
CTTCAACTATATGCTAAACCTATACCTCACTAGTAATTTTTTATACCATTGTTGTTATAGTTATTACCACAAGCACAATCAACTTGAAGTGAAATTAAATACCTCATTAGTAATTTTTTATACCATTGTTGTTATAGTTATTACCACAAGCACAATCAACTTGAAGTGAAATTAAATACCTCACTAGTAATTTCTTATACCATTGTTGCTCCAAAAAACTAGTTACTACCTCAAGCACAATCAACTTGAACTGAAATTATACCTTACTAGTAATTTCATATACCATTGTTGCTGGAAAAACTAGTTTCCACCATAATCATAATAAATAGAATGGACTTTTTATAGGTTTTCTCGAGAAATGAAAATATTATAGATTTTGGTGATCTTATCCACCATAATCATAATAAATAGAATGGACTTTTTATAGGTTTTCTCGAGAAATGAAAATATTATAGATTTTGGTGATCTTATGGAGGTTTATTCGTCGTTCTATTTCAATCACTCCTTTCTTGGCAATCTATTCAAAAATTGTTGCACCTTTACACTTATGATTGCTTGGAAGAATATTCATTTTTTAGCGCTCTCTACCTCCTTCTACAACTTCATCATTAGATCTGAACTTCAAGGGGATTCTCCTAGTTGATAGACTAAAAAAAATTTTCATTTAAAAAAAAATTTGTCCTTTCAACCATGAACTCGCTTATTCTTCTCGCCGCTTCATCTTTCGGAAAGCATTTACCCTTCTCTCACTATTTTCTCCACTTCAAAACTCCTCTTCTAGTTGTGTACTTATTTTCTTCTCCTTTCTCATTTGTGCCTTCAACCACTTTTTACATACTACCAATATCTTGTACTCTACATGCTCATCCCTAACGTCATGAGTAGATCCCCCCATTGCACGAAATTAATTCTTTCCACAACTTGGGAGAATTACCTCGATCACTCCCCCATCAACACGAGGGTTTCACTCCTCCATTCTAATCAAGTTCAACGAAAGATCCATATTCATCCATCTCAACCTTGATCCACGGTGGGACTTCTTTTAGCAACCTACCTCTTACTCCGTTCTTGAGATGTTCTTCATCTTTAGATATAAACCGGTGATTTTCTGCCGCAAATTCCAAAATGTATCCCGTCAAAGTACTTTATACCCATAAATTGGCACGCCTAGTTAACAAACTATCTAGTCCATAAAATGCTACTAGGCATTCTCGAGTCCATTGTAAGGATCTTCACTATTGATTGTTGCGTTTTGGGGCTTCCACAAGTTGGACTCAAGAACTTGGAGTAGAATTCTTTGGTTGGGTGCAAGAATGACTAAGCCTTAAGTGTAAAATATTATTCCTCATGTATTGAGGTGAATACTTTGATATGTCAAAGTGATGGTGTTGTACAGTCTTGTTGGACAAGGCAAGGACTTGTGTGTCAAGTCAAATCCTCATGTGTTGAGTTGGACCTCCAATGCAAAGGTGATGGTTTGCACGTCGAAGCATTCAATGTTGTGTGATGTATTAATAAACATGGTCACTAGACATTATTAAGTCTCCTCAAGGGACTAGCAACCTCTAGAGTGAATCACTTTAGAATATGACCGCTTGGAACAAAAATAATATAATATGATCACAACATTAGACAAATCTTCTTAGTATAATATGATATAATATATAAATTAAAGTTAGAACATATGGACCATGCACATAAAATAAGAGAAAATTATAAATGCATAAGAGAACAAGATAATTCATATTGCTCATGAGAAGACTTTAGTAGACTAAAGAGAACTCCATTTGTTAGGTTTTAGAACGTTAACAACGTATACCTTAGTCATTTAAAGAAGAAGTCATAGTGGTCACTTCAGTAAATCAATCAACATTATTTCAGTTAAAAAGATTTAACTAAAGTGTTAATAAATAAAAATTAGTTAACCAAAGTGTTTTTGCATGACGACCCTTTAGTTAAACTAAAATACAACACTTTAGATAAACTAAAAGATGTCACTTATGTTTATTAAGTGTTTGCATGATAACACTTGAGTAATTGCATTACGACACTTGACACAATATCTCAACTAAGTTCTCAAGCAATGAGTTAGAAGGCGAGTTCATCCTAAAGTCAATTGAGCATGACTTAAATGTCAAATATGAGAGGTATTGTTCATTGTGTATGCAGGATTGAACAAACCGAGGTGTAGATCAATTATCTAATAAGAGCATTCTCTATAGTTTGCATGGTATCCTAATTCCCATGTACTAATTCGCTACATCTTGCATGGCACTGATTTTGGCGAGTTATTAATGTGTTAGACACATTGCAATGTTCATCTGATTGATATCTCTTCTCTATTGCTTGGTATCTACACCTGGGGTGTTTTGTTCTCTCTTATCTTGCACCTCGGTTGTCAAAAGCAATATTCTATTGTAAACGTCATTCTCTATTATTTATCAGAATTATAATCTAAAGATTTGTTAGAGTTTTCATCCTCATAGTTTTGAGGGTTTTCCCCAAGGTACATCCTATGTTATGGTTGAATGTTTTATGTGTATGACTTGTTCATTGTTTTCAAGTATTCAGTACTTCCACACTTAAATAATTAAATATCAAAGCTGAAGCAAAATTCAACACTTAGGTGGATGCCACTTGTTTTTTGAGCCCCTTTGGTGGTTTTGTAACTCCTTTTTGGAGGTTACACTTGGTTTTGTAACCCCCATTTGTACAAAAGCATCCTCACTGGCTATTTTTATCCTTGGCACCTCAAAAGTTGGGTAACTCCTTGTGTAACCCCTCCTTTGTTATTTTGGGAAGATGCCTTGGTTTGTGTAACACCTCACCTCACTAATTTTGATTCCTCTTCAAGGATTATATACCCATACATGAATTTGAGTTGGGTGGAGTAACTTGGAGCCAGTCTCCTTGAATTTGAATTGCTTAGGTTTAATTAGAGTTAAGCTCTTTTGGTTGAGTTACCCCCCTTGGATTGAATCAAGTTAGTTTACATTGGTTTGATTTGACCACCTTGAGTCAGAATTACCTTATTTGGTGTATAAATCCATGGCTTATCTCCTTGTTTTGGGTTTTTGATGGTTATTTTTGGATGGTTTTTAATTATGGTTGGCTATTCTTGGTTATTCATACCTTTGATGTTGAGATCTTGGTAAACTTATGAGCTTGGGAGACCATGTATGCTCTGCTTTGTGAATGAAATTTGTGCATGAAGCACTGTGATCTTGTATGGTATTTGTGGTAATCCTATACAACTCTGGAATATTTCCTATATGTCCAGTTCTTGTCTCCATATTGGACCTACACATAAATCCCAATGGTTAATGGCGATGTCCTGAGAGACTTGGGTGGTGAACGCATTACCATTGTATCTGGTAGTGAGATGGAGGAGAAAGTAGGTGGTGAGTATTTGAGTTGTGGATTCTCAAATACTTACGTGGGATATTCTTGAGTGCACCTATGCTTTTGGATCAATGGCCTCATCTCAGGGGTGGCATGTCCAAGAGGATTTGTCTTGGAAGTGCCTATGGATGGGTGTATTGTGGTTTGGTTGATGCCAGTTGCACATTATTAAGATAAGTGGTTTATTTGATGTAAATTCATTGGTTTATATTTTTTTTTCATTGTTTCCATGGCTTAACTATTTTTTGTTCATGAGCATGGTAGTTGTGTCAATGGTTGGATGTAGATTTGTGGTTTAAATGCTTGGAAATTGGTGATTTCGCCACTATTTGAGATATGATCTTCATGGAAACTTGAAAATATGGTCATTTGTGTGTTATAGGTTGTATATTACTCTTCAAGAGAACCCTACATCGCTAACTAAATCAATAGATAAATTTGTAGTTCCAATTGGTTGGTTTTTGGAACTCTAATTGAGGCATCTTACTTGGAAATAGCGGTTTTCTCCTTGTTTTGAGATCCAATCTTAATGGAAGATTTAAATATGTTTGTACATGTCTTATATTCTGTATCATACTCTACAATTTTGTCCCCCATGGATGATCATATTTTTTCTATGATTCCACAGTTGAGATTACTGAGTTTTGATCACTAATTGATGGGTTTGTCTACTTGGAAATTGGATTGAACTGATAGTTTCTCTTTAAATATGATTATCAGATGTTGTATGGATGTATATGAAATATCAATTTCACCCTTGTTGTATTTCGAGTTCTACATATATATCATATTCTTTTTATTTGGGACTCACAATTGGGGTTTCAAAGATTTTGATGCTTATCACATGATCCAATAGTGATTTTAATAGCAGTAGTAGATATGATCTTTGTATGAATTAATGGACGGCATATCATAGCTTTATATTTTCCATTTCACATTATTGAATGTTTTTAGGTTTTAGTTTCATATATGACCCGATAAGTAATGTAAAAATGTTAATAAAACTGTCATAAATTAGATTGATAGGAGAGCCATAAATTGCATTGTTTTACGATGAAAAGATCTAGTTTGTGATTGTTTGAAAAGAATTCTCTAAATACGATTAGTTAGAATTGTTGGATTGATTCTAGTCACCTTTAATGTTTTAATAATTCTAAGGTCCAATTTTATTAAATTTTGAAAATATCGTTGCATTATCATGCTTGCAGGGTGTTGCATATGCATGAGCTCTTGGAGAGTTCTATAAAAAAAATTAAAGTATCACAATTATTTTAAAGGATGTATGTTTCTTTTAAATGGATTGATGGTATGTTATCCTAGCCTTTGGTTGATCATAATTCGTTTTGTTGTACATTTACTTATCCTTCCTTTGGTGTTACATGTTCCCGTGACCTTGGTTTCAGGTTCGGGTACATTACAACTGGCATCAGATTTTAGGTTCCGAAACTGCGATTGTTGATCCTTCTACATAGTTATAAATCTTATGTATCTGTACATATGGAATTTATAAATTAGCTTTTTAAATAAATTTAACATCTCTTATGTTAATGGAAGAATTATAATGTTTATAAAATATTAAACTTTATGTGGATATTAAACTTTATGTATTAAGTATTAACGTTCTTTAAGATTATGTATGGAAAATCTATCATGCTTGATATCCATGTATTCCTTAACGCCTCACATTTTCCTTTTACGAGTCCCTTGATTTAAAACAATATTTTCTATAAAAAATTGATTTTTGGAATAATCAATAATGTGGTTATGTGTTGTTATCTATTTCCCATAATGAGGTTAAAGTATTCAACATTATGTAATAAAAAACATCAAGTAATCTATAAGGTTTACGTGGATATTAAACTTTATGTATTTCTTTCCCTAATGATGATTGTTAAAGATCTCACTCACTATGGAATTGTTGTTATAGTGTTTTCTCATTTTAATTGGATTATTACAATTTTTTTAATGTAACTAGAACTTATAGTTCTTGTTACTAACGAGACTATTGAAACTTACTTATCTTTTTAGAAATAAATATTGGACTTCATTATGAGGGATTATTGTGAACATTTAAACATGAGTGGGTTTAACATAGAGTAAAGTTTCATGTGTATTTAATATCAATTCTCCTACCATGTTGTCGATACTTCTTAATATCAGTGGGAACACTATGTATCCTTTGGCTATTAGTTTCAATAGCATGTAGACATCACTAATAATTAATCTTTTTTTTTAACAAAATCATTGATACTTCTTGATATCACTTAGAACACTATGCATCCTTTGGCTAGTCACCAATAGTATGTAGAAACCATTAATAATTAATCCTTTTTTTTAACGAAATATAATCTGAATTGGAACAATTGTAAGACAAAAATCAATGATACTTATTTGTGATTCAAACATTTCTGATTCCCCTTAAGAATGGAAAGAAATCATGATTTCTTGAGCTCTCATCCATGAAGATTGATATGATCACTAGTAAACCATAAACCATTATTATCCCTCATGTTGAAATGAACCTTCCATGTAAACATAGGTTTTCATTAGAACACAAGTTTAGAACAACATCAAAACTATTACAATGTTAAATAATATTTATATGCATATATCTTACTTCGATATCCTTAATCAACTACACACTAATGTTTTTTCGCTATAACAAGTCCTCCACCCAACTCCATTAGAGTAAGGAAGAAAATGCATACCCATGTCCCAAAGAAGGTAGACATGTGATTTCTCTTGCAAAAGGGAATGACCTTAACCAACTCCATTACTGTAGGGAAGAAAATGCATACCCATGTCCCAAATAAAGTAGACATGTGATTTATCTTGCAAAAGGAAATGACCTTGATAGCTTTTCAATTAATTGTGTTCACCAAAATTGAGTACGACCTCATGTTCTCTATTTTATTATTGAATACTATGTTCGTAATATTGAAAATTGATTCAGGGGTGGCAAGTGCGGGGGGGGATCCTCTTGGATCCCAGAGGACATGTTGAATAAACCTTCACTTGGGACCTTGGACATAGGACCAACAACGAGGCCGAGTGGTTGGCTCTCCTGCAGGGACTATAATCCTTAGTCAGTAAAGACCTCCACAAGGTAATGATCTTTTGAGACTCTCGGCATGTTATTTTCAAGTTGATTAATGGTTACTCCTCCGGTTCAATTAATTGTCGTCATCTGTATGACAAAGCAAATCCACTCATGTCTAAATCCTATGAGTTATTCCATATTCTTCGCCACAATAAATCTGCAGCGGACGCCCTGGAAAACATGGGGGCCTCCCTATCTCAAGGTCATTACAGTATTAACGGAAACACCCCTTACACCAAATTCATCCCCTAATGGTTTGTCGGTATTACTCTTTCCTCCCACAAGGCAAGTGGTCTTCCCCCTCTTCACTCCTGGAAGTGGCTCTTATTATCCTTAAAGGCTTTATTGAGGATCTTCCCATTATTTCACCTTATCCCTCCACCACTTTTCCTTCCTTCTCCCCCTCCCCTTATCCCTCCATCTTCACCTTACTCCTTTCCATAGCTTTCCTCTTACGCCCCCCCCAAATCAATGTTATTAAAATTTCATTATACACGAGCATAGATCAATTTTAAACCCAAATCTATGAAGCACTCGGAGGGACCAAATTTCTTAAAATGTAATTTTCTTTAATCTAAATATTTTTACACATCTATAAAAATTTACACCGAAAATTTTTTATACTATACCATAAGCTATCAAATTTAAAAAACAAAATTATTTAATAAACAAAATCATCTTCTATGAAATTTGTTAATTCAAAATACGAGGAAAAGTGTGCAATATCTCAACTAAGTTCTCAAGCAATGAGTTAGAAGGAGAGTTCATCCTGAAGTCAGTTGAGCATGATTTAAATGTCAAATATGAGAGGTATTGTTCATTGTGTATGAAGGATTGAAGAAACCGAGGTGTAGATCAATTATCCAATAAGAGCATTCTCTATAGTTTGCATGGTATCCTAATTCCCATGTACTGATTCGCTACATCTTGCATGGCACTGATTTTGGCGAGTTATTAATGTGTTGGACACATTGCAATGTTCATCTGATTGATATCTCTTCTCTGTTGCTTGGTATCTACACCTAGGGTGTTTTTTTCTCTCTTATCTTGCACCTCGGTTGTCGAAAGCAATATTCTATTGTAAAAGTCATTCTCTATTATTTATCATAATTATAATCTAAAGATTTGTTAGGGTTTTCATCCTCATAGTTTTGAGGGTTTTCCCCAAGGCATATCCTGTGTTATGGTTGAATGTTTTATGTGTATAAATTTTTCATTGTTTCCAAGAATTCAGTACTTCCACACTTAAATAATTAAATATCAAAGCTGAAGAAAAATTCAACACTTAGGTGGATGCCACTTGTTTTTTGAGCCCCTTTGGTGGTTTTGTAACTCCTTTTTGGAGGTTACACTTGTTTTTGTAACCCCGATTTGTACAAAAGCACCCTCACTGGCTATTTTTCTCCTTGGCACCTCAAAATTTGGGTAACTCCTTGTGTAGCCCCTCCTTTGTTATTTTGGGAAGATGCCTTGGTTTGTGTAACACCTCACCTCACTAATTTTGATTCCTCTTCAAGGATTATATATCCATACATGAATTTGAGTTGGGTGGAGTGACTTGGAGCCACTCTCCTTGAATTCAAATTGCTTACGTTTAATTAGAGTTAACCTCTTTTGGTTGAGTTACCCCCCTTGGATTGAGTCAAGTTAGCTTACATTGGTTTGATTTGACCACCTTGAGTTAGAATTACCTTATTTGGTGTATAAATCCATGGCTTATCTCCTTGTTTTGGGTTTTTGATGGTTATTTTTGGATGGTTTTTAATTATGGTTGGTTATTCTTGGTTATTCATACCTTTGATGTTGAGATCTTGGTAAACTTATGAGCTTGGGGGACCATGTATGCTCTGCTTTGTGAATGAAATTTGTGCATGAAGCACTGTGATCTTGTATGGTATTTGTGGTAATCCTATACAACTCTGGAATATTTCCTATATGTCCACTGCTTGTCTCCATCTTGGACCTACACATAAATCCCAATGGTTAATGGCGATGTACTGAGAGACTTGGGTGGTGAACGCATTACCATTGTATCTGGTAGTGAGATGCAGGAGAAAGTAGGTGGTGAATATTTGAGTTGTGGATTCTCAAATACATACGTGGGCTATTCTTGAGTGCACCTATGCTTTTGGATCAATGGCCTCATCTCAGGGGTGTCATGTCCAAGAGGATTTGTCTTATAAGTGCCTATGGATGGGTGTATCGTGGTTTGATTGATGCCAGTTGCACATTATTAAGATAAGTGGTTTATTCGATGTAAATTCATTAGTTTATATATTTTTTCCATTGTTTCCATGGCTTAACTATTTTTTCGTTCATGAGCATGGTAGTTGTGTCAATGGTTGGATGTAGATTTGTCGTTTAAATGCTTGGAAATTGGTGATTTCTCCATTATTTGAGATATGATCTTCATGGAAACTTGAAAAAATGGTCATTCATGAGTTATAGGTTGTAGATTACTCTTCAAGAGAACCCTACATGGCTAACTAAATCAATAGATAAATTGACAGATGAAGTTGCTTTTTTTTCAAGCTCTAGTTGAGGAAATCTTGCTCCAAAATTGGAAATTCCTCCGTGTTTTGGGATTTGGTCTTATTGTCAACTTGAAATATGTTATTTATGTGTTTAAATTTTTTATCTTACTATGAAAATTATCCCTCGTTTCTTGATCATAAATGTAGATAAATTTGTAGTTCCAATTGCTTGGTTTTTGGAACTCTAATTGAGGCATCTTACTTGGAAATAGGGGTTTTCTCCTTGTTTTGAGATCCAATCTTGATGGAAGATTTAAATATGTTTGTACATGTCTTATATTCTGTATCATAGTCTACAATTTTGTCCCCCATGGATGATAATATTTTTTCTATGATTCCACAATTGAGATTACTGAGTTTTGATCACTAATTGATGGGTTTGTCTACTTGGAAATTGGATTGAAGTGATAGTTTCTCTTTAAATATGATTATCAGATGTTGTATGGATGTATATGAAATATCAAGTTCACCCTTGTTGGATGTCGACATCTACATATATATCATATTCCTTTTATTTGGGACTCACAATTCGGGTTTCAAAGATTTTGATGCTTATCACATGATCCAATAGTGATTTTAATAGCAGTAGTAGGTCTGATCTTTGTATGAATTAATGGATGGTATATGGTAGCTTTATATTTTCCATTTTACATTATTGAATGTTTTTAGGTTTTAGTTTCATATATGACCCGATAAGTAATGTAAAATTGTTAATAAAACTGTCATAAATTAGATTGATAGGAGAGCCATAAATTGCATTGTTTTACAATGAAAAGATCTAGTTTGTGATTGTTTGAAAAGAATTCTCTAAATACGATTAGTTAGAATTTTTGGATTGATTCTAGTCACCTTTAATGTTTTAATAATTCTAAGGTCCAATTTTATTAAATTTTGAAAATATCGTTGCATTATCATGCTTGCAGGGTGTTGCATATGCATGAGCTCTTGGAGAGTTCTATAAAAAAAAATTAAAGTAACACGATTATTTTAAAGGATGTATGTTTCCTTTAAATGGATTGATGGTATGTTATACTAGCCTTTGGTTGATCATAATTCATTTTGTTGTACATTTACTTATACCCCTTTTGGTGTTATATGTTCCCGTGACCTTAGTTTCAGGTTCGGGTACATTGCAACTGGCATCAGATTTTAGGTTCTAAAACTGCGGTTGTTGCTCCTTCTACATAGTTATAAATCTTATGTATATGTGCATATAGAGTTTATAAATTAGTTTTTTAAATAAATTTAACAACTTTTATGTTAATGAAAGAATTATAATGTTTATAAAATATTAAACTTTATATGGAATGTATTAAGTATTAATGTTCTTTAAGATTATGTGAGAAAAATCTATCATGCTTGATATCCATGTATTCCTTAACACCTCACATTTTCCTTTTATGAGTCCCTTGATTTAAAACAATATTTTCTATAAAAAAAATTGATTTTTGGAATAATCAATAATGTGGTTATGTGTTGTTATCTATTGCCCATAATGAGGTTAAAGTATTCAACATTATGTAATAAAAAACATCAAATAATCTATAAGGTTTACGTGGATATTAAACTTTATGTATTTCTTTCCCTAATGATGATTGTTAAAGATTTCACTCCATTTCGGATTGCATGAAATACTTACACATAATTATGTGATCTCCTCCCACTTGAAATAATGTTGCAACTCACTATGGAATTGTTGTTATAGTGTTTTCTCATTTTAATTGGATTATTACAATTTTTTAATGTAACTAGAACTTATAGTTTTTGTTACTAACGAGACTATTGAAACTTACTCATCTTTTTAGAAATAAATATTGGACTTCATTACGAGGGATTATTGTGAACATTTAAACATGAGTGGATTTAAGATAGAGTAAAGTTTCATGTGTATTTAATATCAATTCTCTTACCATGTTGTTGATACCTCTTAATAGCAGTTGGAACACTATGTATCCTTTGGCTAATAGTTTCAATAGCATGTAGGCACCACTAATAATTAATATTTTTTTTTAACAAAATCATTGATACCTCTTGATATCACTTGGAACACTATGCATTTTTTGGCTAGTCACCAATAGTATGTAGAAACCATTAATAATTAATCTTTTTTTTAACAAAATCTAATCTGAATTGGAACAATTGTAATACAAAAATCAATGATACTTATTTGTGATTCAAACATTTCTGATTCCCCTTAAGAATGGAAAGAAAGCATGATTTCTTGAGCTCCCATCCATGAACATT
>LPNX011024961.1:7335-39023 GCA_001517045.1 Pseudotsuga menziesii | reverse complement strand
GTAAAATGGAAAATTCACTTCATGGTAAACGGAATAACGGCATAAATTTATAAGAGTTCATGTTATCTAATTGATTTTTAAAGCCGACAAAGATATACATGCACTACTATACTACAACAAACATGCTGAAATAACAAGGATTACAAACCTATATATGGAATAAAAAAAATTATTATTGTTAGGCTTTCCAACTTGGACCAAAACTTCCTCTAGAGTGTCAAATACAAACGATCACGTGCTACTTTTCAAAACAACATAGACCCACTTTACATCATTCCAACTTAAGCACAACAATCATTCCAAATGTTTAACAACACCGCCAAAGGTACCATCGCTCCTTCATAACAATCATATGCTTAAAAATAAAAGCCAGTTTTACAAACTTAGACCAATTAAATTCTTCCCATGGCGCATCACTGTTCCTTCCCCTGTCGAATCAGTGTTCTTTATCTTTCACCTTTTCAACTCCGGTCTCCATGGCCATGTTTGTTTTGCATTATAGGTTTCTAGCCATCTATGACCATTTCCCATATTTCAATTTAAAATATCATGAAAAAATATATGACCAAAATCACACACCCAAAGCATTTTGTACTTAAGTTTTATTTTGCCAATTCTTTTTACAAATTGTAATTTGTTATGTTCTCGCCAGGGAATATATATGAATCGGTTAGGTGGATTAACTCCATAGGCATATTTAAATTTTTTATTTTTCAAATGTTTTTACTGTATTTTGATTCATTTTTATTTTTTGAATTATTTAAATACTGATTTAACTTAGCTTCTATTGGTCTTTTGCGGGTGGAGTATGCTTGGGACTTTGTGCCCCAAGACCCAGCGGCGAGATGACCTAAGCATTCCCATTGACATGTATTGGAAAATGATTTTCATTTTTTTTAGAAGAGAGCCCAACAGTTTGCAAATAAACAGTCTGCAAATATCTAGAATTTATATAACCAATTTGTGGTTTTCAACGCATCTTGAATCTCTCAGTCCCTCCACTAATGGATGCTTGCATTGATTGACAAAGAGGCTCAACACTTGGTCGATAAACACAATGTTAAATTCATCCCTGGAAGGAAATTCTCATAAGAGTACCCACCCATCATTGGAATTTTCCACTACTAGTTTTTCATTTCAATCTATTTGTTTTTGTTTAGACCAATCATTTGGTTCAGACGCAGGGACACAGAGGAGTAGCCCTGAAAAAGGAGTAGTCCTTTTAGTTTTTAACGGAGCAAAAATATTTGATTTTAAATCTTCACATTAAGTGTATGGTGGAACAGGACAGTTGTAAATTGGAACTGGAGATGGATTTGCATGGCCACCAAGTGTCTCATGGAAGTGGTGGAATTAGACAACTGGAATGAAATAAATATGCATATCACCATCTAAGAGATTTGGGAAGAGATGTCGCTAAGTCTTCGTGCCCGCCTTATCTTTGGCATTGGACACACAAAGACATGGATGATTTGTTGCAGCATTCATCTCTAAGTAGTCCATCATTCAATCCTCGATATACTAATATTGGTTCAATTTTTTTGTTATGCATCATTTTGCAAGATTGAACATTTAGTAACTATCATTTTTAAGAATCTATAAGAATCTATAGTTAATAACCTTGTGAGGAATTTGAATGGTTATTAGCGAATATCATGAAGATAACGCTTTTGACTGTACTCGAACAAAGAGGTTACAACTTGTTGATACTGAAGGTTCCCTGATTCTAATGAAGAATTTAAGGCTTTCAACTCCAAACATCCGGCTGCCCACAATTCCTTCGAAGATGTCAATGATTCTATACTTCGGCAGCACTTCTAACTCAGAACACCCACTAACACTTCGGCCTCCAAAGCTGAGGCTTTGTCCACTTATCCAAACCCTGATGTTCTTTAGCTTCACACATCCCTCTACCAACGACTGCTCCAAAGATGTCAATGTTTCCATACTTGGCAGCTCTTCTAAACAACCCACGAACATCTTGGATTCTAAGCTTTGTCGCGTGCTCCAACCCCCGTATGCTCTTCAGCTTCATACATCCCTATGGTCTAAGATTTTTTGCGTGCTCTAACCCCCGTATGCTCTTCAGTTTCACACATCCCTTTTCCCACAACCGCTCCGAAGATGTCAATGTCTCCATACTTGATAACTCAGACAATTCATGAACATCTAGTATTCTAAGCTTTGTCCCCTGGGCCAACCCCCGTATGCTCTTCATCTCCTTACATTCATCTTTCAGCCACGGTTCCTCCAAAAGCTTTTGAATTCAATTAAGACATTGTTCTTCCATATGGTAATTGGAATTAATTGAAGTTGGCTAAACATTCTAGGTTTTAGTGAAGGTCATTTTTCCATAATACATACTTATTTTGAAAACCTAGTGGTCTGTGTTGTTAATCTCTCTTAAAAGAGTTGGAAGGTGTTGAACATTATACGTAGTTGGAGCTGCGTGATATCTGTAGATATCTGAAATCAGCGGTGGTATGAACTTTTCCAAAATATTGCATCAATCCATGACTTTTCCAGTGACGGAATCACTTTTGCAATGAAGGCCCTAATAACATTGGTTGTTTAATGTGTTTTGCAATGACGCCATAGAACCAGTTTTGCAATGTAAGCCGCAATATTGTTTAATGGGTTTTGCAGTGACCCGACATATGTGGATGTTTAATGGGCCTTAAGAGCCTTGCATTAATTAATGGTTATTTAGTGTTTGTTTTGAATCTTGATAACTCAAAATGTTATCTGATTGCACAAAACTCTCAGTTGTTGAATAATGCACAATAATGCACAACTTCGTTCGACTAAAATATTAACCACTTCATTTCTTACAAAATTGACCTTGACATCTATTTACGCCTTGTCACCTTGTCAAAGTGGCGTTGAATCTTGAAATACGAAGTTCTTCAAAAAGGTGCCAATCTGGAAGGCTAGTGGATGTGGCGTGGGGTCTTGAAATGCCAATTTATGCTCGTTTGCTGATTGATACAGCATAACACTGAAAAAAGTACCTTCCCACATTTCGCTATACTTGTCATCATTAGGCATTTCGGTATACTTGTCATAATGTAAATATGGGGATGTGATAGATTTCAAAACATGGAATTTCCTCGCAAGGGAAGAAACAACCGATAAATACCATGAAATCGTAAGAAATAAAGTGGATCATGGCATCCTTTAGATGATACCTTGAAAATCTTAACAATTTATTTCCATCTCTTTAGTTGTGTTAGGTTATCCCAACTCTATGTAACATGGAAGGGGATGCATCAAGAGTGAGAACCTTCTAAAATTTGATCAATTGAATACTTTCCATTTACAACGTAGTTAAAAATAGAGTTGTCTTGTATGAGTATTTCTTACAACTTAGTGAGAACCTTCTAAAATGTGATCAATGTAATACTTTCAATTTCCAACTTAGTTAAAAATAGAGTTGTCTTGTATGCGTCTCTCTTACAACTTAGTGAGAACCTTCTAAAATGTGATCAATGTAATACTTTCAATTGACAACTTAGTTAAAAATAGAGTTGTCTTGTATGGGTCACTCTTATAACTTAGTTAAAAATAAAGTTGTCTGCTATGAGTCTCTCTTAGAAGTTCAATCTGTCATGCCTTGATACTCAACAACAACTCATTCCTAAAAGGTTTTTATCATTTTACTACATATAAAGGCTACTTATAGTTGCCTCCTCTCTCCTAGTATATAATGCAATAGGATTCACAAGTTTGATGTGCTCACTCATTATCATTAGCTCAACCTCTATAGTTTCCTCCTCTCTAGTGTATATAATGCAATAGCTCAACCTCTATAGTCGCCTCCTCTCTAGTATATACTATATACAATGTAATAGGATTCACAAGTTTGATTTGCTCACTCCTTATCTTTAGATCAACCTCTATCTCATGGTTCCTATATTTCTTCATCTCTTCAAATATGTAACCTCAAACTCCATTTCATAGTTACCTCCTCTCTAGTATATATAATGCAATAGTTCTTCAAATATGTAACCTCAAACTCCATTTCATAGTTTCCTCCTCTCTACTATATATAATGCAATAGTTCCTCTATTTCAAATATGTAACCTCAAACTCCATTTCATAGTTCCCTCCTCTTGCCTCCTCTCTAGTATATATAATTCAATAGGATTCACAAGTTTGATGTGCTCACTCCTTATCATTAGCTCAACCTCCATCTCATGGTTCCTATATTTCTTCATCTCTTCAAATATGTAACCTCAACCTCCATTTCATAGTTTCCTCCTCTCTAATACATATAATGCAATAAGATTCACAAGTTTGATGTGCTCACTCTTTATCAAATATATATAATGCAATAGGATTCACAAGTTTGATGTGCTCACTCGTTATCATTATCTCAACCTCCATTTCATGGTTCCTATATTTCTTCATCTCTCCAAATATGTAACCTCAACCTCCATTTCATAGTTTCCTCCTATCCAGTATATATAATGCAATAGGATTCACAATTTCATAGTTTCCTCCTCTCTACTATATGTAATGCAATAGGATTCACAAGTTTGATGTGCTCATTCCTTATCATTAGCTCAACCTCCATCTCATGGTTCTTATATTTCTTCATCTCTTCAAATATGTTTATTGATCCTCTCAATTAGAAATTTGCATCAATGTTATTTTAAATATAGAGCATATAATTTGGCAAAAGTCTCCAAGATAACATTTCACCTACATACTCCATGACTTGTGACTTGCTAGCACATAGTTGTCAATGTATTCATCAACTTTGTTCTAATTTTCCTCTTATCATTTCACCAACTCGGTATTTAATTGAACATTCTCATCATCAACCATTCTATATTATGAGAATACTTTATGGAATGAATCTGGCAGCATAGATGGAATAACACAAATCCAGGTTGGATCAATGGGCCAAGCAAGAAAGCCATCCTTATTGATGTTCAGAGAAAAGGTAATTCACAATCTTTATTTTATACATTTCTAGATAGTGTACTACGTATATTTACCTTGTTGAATGGTTCTGTATCGAGCAAGATAAATATTCCTTTCAGAATGGTTCTGTATCGAGCAGCCCTATATCCAGCTTACATTTAGTCACTCTAAGGTTAACAACATAGACCCGCTTTACATCATTCCAACTTAGGCACAACAATCATTCCCAATGTTTAACAACACTGCAAAAGGTACCATCACTCCTTCATAACAATCATATGCTTAAAAATAAAAGCCAATTTTACAAACTGAGACCAATCAAATTCTTCCCATGGTGCATCACTCTTCCTTCCCTTGGCGAATCAGTGTTCTTTATCTTTCACCTTTTCAACTCCGGTCTCCATGGCCATGTTTGTTTTGCATTATATGTTTCTAGCCATCTATGACCATTTCCCATTTTTCAATTTAAAATATCATGAAAAAATATATGACCAAAAGCACACACCCAAAGCATTTTGTACTTAAGCTTTATTTTGCCAATTCTTTTTACACATTGTTATTTGTAATGTTCTCTCCAGGGAATATATATGAATCGGTTAGGTGGATTAATTCCAAAGCCATATTTAAATTTTTTATTTTTCAAATATTTTTACTGTTTTTTTATTCAATTTTTTTTTTGAATTATTTAAATACTGATTTAACTTGGCTTCTATTGGTCTTTTGCAGGTGACTTATGCTTGGGACTTTGTGCCCCAAGACCCAGTGGTGAGATGACCTAAGCATTCCCATTGACATGTATTGGAAAATGATTTTCATTTTTTTGAGCAGAGAGCTCAACAGTTTGCAAATATCTCGAATTTATATAACCAATTTGTGCTTTTCAATGCACCTTGAATCTCTCAATCCCTCCACTAAGGGATGCTTGCATTGATTGACAAAGAGGCTCGATACTTGGTAGAAAAACACAATGTTAAATTCATCCCTGGAAGGAAATTATCATAAGAGTACCCACCCATCATCGGAATTTTCCGCTACTAGTTTTTCATTTCAATCTATTTGTTGTTGTTTAGACCAATCGTTTGGTTCAGACGCAAGGACGCAAAGGAGTAGCCGTTTTAGTTTTTCACGGAGCGAAAATATTTGATTTTAAATCTTCACATTAAGTGTATGGTGGAACCGGACAATTGTAAATTGGAACTGGAGATACATTTGCATGGCCACCAAGTGTCTCATGGAAGTGGTGGAATTAGACAACTGGATTGAAATAAATATGCATATCACCATCTAAGAGATTTGGGAAGAGATGTCACTAAGTCTTCGTGCCCGCCTTATCTTTGGCGTTGGACACACAAAGACATGGATGATTTGTTGCAGCATTCATCTCTAAGTAGTCCATCATTCAATCCTCGATATACTAATATTGGTTCAATTTTTTTGTTATTCATCATTTTGCAAGATTGAACATTTAGTAACTATCATTTTTAAGAATCTATAAGAATCTATAGTTAATAACCTTGCAAGGAATTCGAATGGTTCTTAGCGAATATCATGAAGATAACGCGTTTGACTGTACTCGAACAAAGAGGTTACAACTTGTTGATACTAAAGGTTCCCTGATTCAAATGAAGAATTTAAGGCTTTCAACTCCAAACATCCGGCTGCCCACAATTCCTTCAAAGATGTCAATGATTCTATACTTCGGAAGCTCTTCTAACTCAGAACACCCACTAACACTTTGACCTCCAGAGCCGAGGCTTTGTCCACTTCTCCAAACCCTGATGCTCTTTAGCTTCACACATCCCTCTTCCCACGACTGCTCCAAAGATGTCAATGTTTCCATTCTTAGCAGCTCTTCTAAACAACCCACGAACATCTTGGACTCTAAGCTTTCTCGCATGCTCCAACCCCCCTATGCTCTTCGGCTTCACACATCCCTGTGGTCTAAGATTTGTTGCATGCTCCAACCCCCGTATGCTCTTCGGCTTCACACATTGCTTTTCCCACAACCGCTCCTAAGATGTCAATGTCTCCATACTTGGAAACTCAGACAACTCACGAACATCTAGGATTCTAAGCTTTGTCCCCTGGTCCAACCCCTGTATGCTCTTCAGCTCCTTACATTCATCTTTCAGCCACGGTTCCTCCAAAAGCTTTTGAATTCAATTAATACATTGTTCTGCCATATAGTAATTGGAAGTAATTGAAGTTGGCTAAACGTTCTAAAATATTGCGTCAATCCATGGAGGTATGAACTTTTCCAAAATATTGCGTCAATCGATGACTTTTCCAGTGACGGAATCACTTTTGCAATGAAGGCCCCAATAACATTGGTTGTTTAATGTGTTTTGCAATGACGCCATAGAACCAGTTTTGCAATGTAAGCGGCAAAATTGTTTAATGGGTTTTGGAGTGACCCGACATATGTGAAAGTTTAATGGGACTTAAGAGCCTTGCATTAAGTAATGGTTATTTAGTGTTTGTTTTGAATCTTGATAGCTCAAAACGTTATATGTTTGCACAAAAATATCTGTTGTTGAATAGGGTTTATTCACGGGTTAAGTTGTATAGTCTTTATCTCTGGCTTATACTCAGTTAATACTTATGCAAGTATAATTTCAATTTCCTGGAAATGAAGAAAATGGATCAATGTTTTCTGTGTTATTCTCTTTTTGGATGTATGGCTTTTATTATGATGATTTTTGCATGTTATATTTCAATTGAACTTCGTGAATGATGTTCTTCACATATTTAATTTCAATTTCTTCAAATTTATAAAGAAACATCTGAGTAGCCTGCATATATTAGTGTATGATATTTCTCTGAATTAAGATTTTAGTTCTCTTATTTGATTTATAATAACTAAACTGCAACCGTTGGATCTTGACTTCCTTTAAAAAAACTGGAACTACAGCATCTTTTAAAAAAACAGGAAGTATTTAACCAAGTATTTAACTTCCTTTAAAAAAACTTTAACTTCCTTTAAAAAACATTGAACTGCAGCATCTTTACCAAGTATTTAGAGGTAAGATTTTGTGTTGTACAGCTTGGCATTTATTTATACTGTAGAAAATCTTGGCATTTATTAACTCCTTTAACAAAACTCCTGGATCATGACCAAGCTTGGCACGACATAAATATACATCTTTCCTCACACAAAATTGCAAGGTGGCTAGTAATCAACGCCTTGGCAATTTCTTTACATACAAATGCACAGCGTCATTTATTTACCAACAAAAATAAATGACCAAGTATTAACTTCCTTTAATAAAACTGGAGCATGACCATGTATTTAAAAGGTTAACTTTGCATTTATTATAGCATAAATATACATCTTTCTGCCACAAAATTGCAAGGTAACAAGTTGAACAGCGTCATTTATTTACCAACAAAAATGCACATCTTCCGTGAGAATTCTACAAATTTACAGTCATGACTCACGACTCACACCTTTTTAATTTAAAAACAATAATGCACAACTTCGTCTCACTAAAATATTGCACCACTTCATTTCTTACAAAATTGACCTTGACATCTATTTACGCCTTGTCACCTTGTCAAAGTGGCGTTGAATCTTGAAATACAAAGTTCTTCCTAATCTGGAAGGCTAGTGGATGTGGCATGGGGTCTTAAAATGCCAAGTTATGCTCGTTTTCTGATTGATACAGCATAACACTGAAAAAAGTACCTGCCCACATTTCGCTATACTTGTCATCATTAGGCATTTCGGTATACTTGTCATAATGTAAAGATGGGGATGTGATAGAGTTCAAAACGTGGAATTTCCTCGCAAGGGAAGAAACAACTGATAAATACCATGAAATCGTAAGAAATAAAGTGGATCATGGCATCCTTTAGATGATACCTTGAAAATCTTACCAATTTATTTCCATCTCTTTAGTTGTGTTAGGTTATCCCAACTCTATGTAACATGGATGGGGATGCATCAAGAGGGAGAAACTTCTAAAATTTGATCAATTGAATACTTTCCATTTACAACGTAGTTAAAAATAGAGTTGTCTTATATGAGTCTTTCTTACAACTTAGTGAGAACCTTCTAAAATGTGATCAATGTAACACTTTCAATTTCCAACTTAGTTAAAATTAGAGTTGTCTTGTATACATCTCTCTTACAACTTAGTGAGAACCTTCTAAAATGTGATCAATGTAATACTTTCAATTGACAACTTAGTTAAATATAGAGTTGTCTTGTATGATTCACTCTTACAACTTAGTTAAAAATAGAGTTGTCTGCTATGATTCTCTCTTAGAAGTTCAATCTGTCATGTCTTGATACTCAACAACAATCATTCCTAAAAGGTTTTTATCATTTTTCTACATATAAAGGCTACTTATAGTTGCCTCCTCTCTCCTAGTATATAATGCAATAGGATTCACAAGTTTGATGTGCTCACTCATTATCATTAGCTCAACCTCTATAGTTGCCTCCTCTCTAGTGTATATAATGCAATAGCTCAACCTCTATAGTCGCCTCCTCTCTAGTATATACTATATACAATGTAATAGGATTCACAAGTTTGATTTGCTCACTCCTTATCATTAGATCAACCTCTATCTCATGGTTCCTATATTTCTTCATCTCTTCAAATATGTAACCTCAAACTCCATTTCATAGTTGCCTCCTCTCTAGTATATACAATGCAATAGTTCTTCAAATATGTAACCTCAAACTCCATTTCATAATTGCCATCTCTCTACTATATATAATGCAATAGTTCCTCTATTTCAAATATTTAACCTCAAACTCCATTTCATAGTTGCCTCCTCTTGCCTCCTCTCTAGTATATATAATTCAATAGGATTCACAAGTTTGATGTGTTCACTCCTTATCATTAGCTCAACCTCCATCTCATGGTTCCTATATTTCTTCATCTCTTCAAATATGTAACCTCAACCTCCATTTCATAGTTTCCTCCTCTCTAATACATATAATGCAATAAGATTCACAAGTTTGATGTGCTCACTCCTTATCAAATATATATAATGCAATAGGATTCACGAGTTTGATGTCCTCACTCGTTATCATTATCTCAACCTCCATTTCATGGTTCCTATATTTCTTCATCTCTCCAAGTATGTAACCTCAACCTCCATTTCATAGTTTCCTCCTATCGAGTATATATAATGCAATAGGATTCACAATTTCATAGTTTCCTCCTCTCTAGTATATATAATGCAATAGGATTCACAAGTTTGATGTGCTCACTCCTTATCATTAGCTCAACCTCCATCTCATGGTTCTTATATTTCTTCATCTCTTCAAACATTAGAGGAAATTTCAACTCAAAATGGGCCTCCTAAAATGAACTAATAAAATAATAGTTAAAATAATAAAATAATATTTATTAATTTTGGAGGAACAAAAGAAAAAAACTACTTTTTTGTTTGTATTTTTGACATATCTCCCTATGTTTTCACTCAAATTTCGATCGGGAGAGCTCGTTGGATGCGGAATTAAATTCTACATCCAACGAGTACCCACTCGGCATACTTTTGATGGACCTTGCTACCCCAAAAACAAGAAATACCTGAACAAATGGAATGATGATGTCATCATTCCATTTTTTTAGGTATTTCTTGTTTTTGGGGTAGCGGGGTCTGTCAAAAGTATGCCAAGTGGGTACTCGTTGGATGCGGAATTTAATTCCACATCCAACGAGCTCTCCCATTCGAAATTTGAGTGAAAACACAGGGAGATATGTCAAAAATACAAACCAAAAAAGTAGTTTTTTTTTATGATACCTATCCCCAAATTTATATTAAAAAAATGTTTAAGACCTATATGGTATTTCAAATTTAAAGCAATTTCATTGGCTAACACATGATGACATGGAATTTGAATAAAAGTTAAAAGGCCCATTTTGAGTTGAAATTTCCTCTAATGTATGTTTATTGATCCTCTCAATTAATAATTTGAATCAATGTTATTTTAAATATAGAGCATATAATTTGGCCAAAAGTCTCTAAGATAACATTTCACCTACATACTCCATGACTTGTGACTTGCTAGCACATAGTTGTCAATGTATTCATCAACTTTGTTCTAATTTTCCTCTTATCATTTCACCATCTCGGTTTTTAATTGAACATTCTCATCATCAACCATTCTAAATTATGAGAATACTTTATGGAATGAATTTGGCAGCATAGATGGAATAACACAAATACAGGTCAGATCAATGGGCCAAGCAAGAAAGCCATCCTTATTGATGTTCAGAGAAAAGGTAATTCACAATATTTATTTTATACATTTCTAGATAGTGTACTACGTATATTTACCTTGTTGAATAGTTCTGTATCGAGCAAGATAAATATGCCTTTTAGAATGGTTCTGTATCGAGCAGCCCTATATCCAGCTTACAATTAGTCACTCTGAGGTTAACAACATAGACCTGATTTACATCATTCCAACCTAGGCACAACAATCATTCCCAATGTTTAACACCACCGCCAAAGGTACCATCACTCCTTCATAACAATCATATGCTTAAAAATAAAAGCCAATTTTACAAACTTAGACCAATCAAATTCTTCCCATGGCGCATCACTCTTCCTTCCCCTGTCGAATCAGTGTTCTTTATCTTTCACCTTTTCAACTCCGGTCTCCATGGCCATGTTTTTTTTGCATTATATGTTTCTAGCCATCTATGACCATTTCCCATTTTTCAATTTAAAATATCATGAAAAAATATATGACCAAAAGCACACACCCAAAGCATTTTGTACTTAAGCTTTATTTTTCCAATTCTTTTTACACATTGTAATTTGTTATGTTCTCTCCAGGGAATATATATGAATCGGTTAGGTGGATTACTTCCAGAGGCATATTAAAAAAATTTATTTTTCAAATGTTTTTACCGTATTTTGATTCAGTTTTTTTTTTTTAATTATTTAAATACTGGTTTAACTTGGATTCTATTGGTCTTTTGCAAGTGACGTATTCTTGGGACTTTGTGCCCCAAGACCCAGTGGTGAGATGACCTAAGCATTCCCATTGACATGTATTGGAAAATGATTTTCATTTTTTTGAGCAGAGAGCTCAACAGTTTGCAAATATCTCGAATTTATATAACCAATTTGTGCTTTTCAACGCACCTTGAATCTCTCAATCCGTCCACTAATATATTCTTGCATTGATTAACAAAGAGGCTCAACACTTGGTATCCAAACACAATGTTAAACTCATCCCTGGAAGGAAATTATCATAAGAGTACCCATCCATCATCGGAATTTTCCGCTACTAGTTTTTCATTTCAATCTATTTGTTGTTGTTTAGACCAATCGTTTGGTTCAGACGCAAGGACGCAAAGGAGTAGCCGTTTTATTTTTTCACGGAGCGAAAATATTTGATTTTAAATCTTCACATTAAGTGTGTGGTGGAACCAGACAGTTGTAAATTGGAACTGGAGATACATTTGCATGGCCACCAAGTGTCTCATGGAAGTGGTGGAATTAGACAACTAGAATGAAATAAATATGCATATCACCATCTAAGAGATTTGGGAAGAGATGTCACTAAGTCTTCGTGCCCGCCTTATATTTTGCGTTGGACACACAAAGACATGGATGATTTGTTGCAGCATTCATCTCTAAGTAGTCCATCATTCAATCCTCGATATACTAATATTTGTTCAATTTTTTTGTTATTCATCGTTTTGCAAGATTGAACATTTAGTTACTATCATTTTTAAGAATCTATAAGAATCTATAGTTAATAACCTTGCGAGGAATTCGAATGGTTCTTAGCGAATATCATGAAGATAACACGTTTGACTGTACTCGAACAAAGAGGTTACAACTTGTTGATACTAAAGGTTCCCTGATTCTAATGAAGAATTTAAGGCTTTCAACTCCAAACATCCGGCTGCCCACAATTCCTTCAAAGATGTCGATGATTCTATACTTCGGTATCTCTTCTAACTCAGAACACCCACTAACACTTCGACCTCCAGAGCCGAGGCTTTGTCCACTTCTCCAAACCCTGATGCTCTTTAGCTTCACACATCCCTCTTCCCACGACTGCTCCAAAGATGTCAATGTTTCCATACTTGGCAGCTCTTCTAAACAACCCACGAACATCTTGGACTCTAAGCTTTATCGCATGCTCCAACCCCCCTATGCTCTTCGGCTTCACACATCCCTGTGGTCTAAGATTCGTTGTGTGCTCCAACCCCCGTATGCTCTTCGGCTTCACACATCACTTTTCCCACAACCGCTTGTAAGATGTCAATGTCTCCATACTTGGAAACTCAGACAACTCACGAACATCTAGGATTCTAAGCTTTGTCCCCTGGTCCAACCCCCATATGCTCTTCAGCTCCTTACATTCATCTTTCAGCCACGGTTCCTCCAAAATCTTTTGAATTCAATTAAGACATTGTTCTGCCATATAGTAATTGGAAGTAATTGAAGTTGGCTAAACATTCTAAAATATTGCATCAATCCATGGAGGTATGAACTTTTCCAAAATATTGCGTCAATCGATGACTTTTCCAGTGACGGAATCACTTTTGCAATGAAGGCCCCAATAACATTGGCTATTTAATGTGTTTTGCAATGACACCATAGAACCAGTTTTGCAATGTAAGCCGCAAAATTGTTTAATGGGTTTTGCAGTGACCCGACATATGTGGATGTTTAATGGGCCTTAAGAGCCTTGCATTAATTAACGGTTATTTAGTGTTTGTTTTGAATATTGATAGCTCAAAACGTTATATGTTTGCACAAAAATCTATGTTGTTGAATAGGGTTTATTCAGGGGTTAACTTGTATAGTCTTTATCTCTGGATTATACTCAGTTAATACTTATGCAAGGATAATTTCAATTTCCTGGAAATGAAGAAACTGGATCAATGTTTTCTGTGTTATTCTCTTTTTGGATGTATGGCTTTTATTATGTTGATTTATGCATGTTATATTTCAATTGAACTTCGTGAATGATGTTCTTCACATATTTAATTTCAATTTCTTCATATTTATAAAGAAACATCTGAGTAGCGTGCATATATTAGTGTATGATATTTCTCTGAATTAAGATCTTAGTTCTCTTACTTGATTTATACTAACTAAACTGCAACTGTTGCATCTTGACTTCTTTTAAAAAAACTGGAAGTATTTAACTTCCTTTAAAAAAATTGGAACTACAGCATCTTTTAAAAAAACTGGAAGTATTTAACCAAGTATTTAACTTCCTTTAAAAAAACTTTAACTTCCTTTAAAAACCCTAGAACTGCAGCATCTTTACCAAGTATTTAGAGGTAAGATTTTGCGTTGTACAGCTTGGCATTTATTTATACTGCAGAAAAGCTTGGCATTTATTAACTCCTTTAACAAAACTCCTAGATCATGAGCGAGCTTGCCATGACAAAAATATACATCTTTCCTCACACAAAATTGCAAGATGGCCAATAGTCAACGCCTTGGCAATTTCTTTACATACAAATGCACAGTGTCATTTATTTACCAACAAAAATAAATTACCAAGTATTAACTGCCTTTAATAAAACTGGAGCATGACCATGTATTTAAAAGGTTAACTTTGTAATTATTATAGCATAAATATACATCTTTCTGCCACAAAATTGCAAGGTACCAAGTTGAACAGCGTCATTTATTTACCAACAAAAATGCACATCTTTCGTGAGAATTCTACAAATTTACAGTCACGACTCACAACTCACACCTTTTTAATTTAAAAACAATAATGCACAACTTCGTCCGACTAAAATATTGCACCACTTCATTTCTTACAAAATTGACCTTGACATCTATTTACGCCTTGTCACCTTGTCAATGTGGCGTTGAATCTTGAAATACGAAGTTCTTCCTAATCTGGAAGGCTAGAGGATGTGGCGTGGGGTCTTGAAATGCCAAGTTATGCTCGTTTGTTGATTGATACAGCATAACACTGAAAAAAGTACCTGCCCACATTTCGCCATACTTGTCATGATTTGGCATTTCGGTATACTTTTCATAATGTAATGATGGGGATGTGATAAAGTTAAAAACGTGGACTTTCCTTGCAAGAGAAGAAACAACCGATAAATACCTTGAAATCGTAAGAAATAAAGTGGATCATGGCATCCTTTAGATGATACCTTGAAAATCTTAACAATTTATTTCAATCTCTTTAGTTGTGTTAGGTTATCCCAACTCTATGTAACATGGATGGGGATGCATTAAGAGTGAGAACCTTCTAAAATGTTATCAATTGAATACTTTCCATTTACAACTTAGTTAAAAATAGAGTTGTCTTGTATGAGTATTTCTTACAACTTAGTGAGAACCTTCTAAAATGTGATCAATGTAATACTTTCAATTTCCAACTTAGTTAAAAATAGATTTGTCTTGTATGCATCTCTCGTACAACTTAGTTAAAAATAGAAAGTCTCTCTTACAATTTAGTGAGAACCTTCTAAAATGTGATCAATGCAATACTTTCAATTGACAACTTAGTTAAAAATAGAGTTGTCTTGTATGAGTCACTCTTACAACTTAGTTAAAAATAGAGTTGTCTTGTATGAGTCACTCTTACAACTTAGTTAAAAATAGAGCTGTCTGCTATGAGTCTCTCTTAGAATTTCAATCTGTCATGTCTTGATACTCAACAACAACTCATTCCTAAAAGGTTTTTATCATTTTCCTACATATAAAGGCTACTTATAGTTGCCTCCTCTCTCCTAGTATATAATGCAATAGGATTCACAAGTTTTATGTGCTCACTCATTATCATTAGCTCAACCTCTATAGTTGCCTCCTCTCTAGTGTATATAATGCAATAGCTCAACCTCTATAGTCGCCTCCTCTCTAGTATATACTATATATAATGTAATAGGATTCACAAGTTTGATATGCTCACTCCTTATAATTAGCTCAACCTCTATCTCATGGTTCCTATATTTCTTCATCTCTTGAAATATGTAACCTCAAACTCCATTTGATAGTTGCCTCCTCTCTAGTATATATAATGCAATAGTTCATCAAATATGTAACCTCAAACTCCATTTCATAGTTGCCTCCTTTCTACTATATATAATGTAATAGTTCCTATATTTCAAATATGTAACCTCAAACTTCATTTCATAGTTGCCTCCTCTTGCCTCCTCTCTAGTATATATAATGCAATAGGATTCACAAGTTTGATGTGCTCACTCCTGATCATTAGCTCAACCTCCATCTCATGGTTCCTATATTTCTTCATATAGTGGTTATCATTACCATTTTGAACTTGTGGTAAAAATCTCATTTTGTAAAGAACTTGATAAACATCACTACTTCTTGATTCTTTGCCTCGTACTTTGCTTGGGAATCCACATGATTGTTACTCCACACTTCTTTTCCCATACAAGTTTGTTCAAACACATGTATTCAAAAAATAATTTTCTGTTTCCATGATTTAAAATTCAAATAGTTCGACTCCAACATTATATAAGTTAAACTAGCCATTTTTATAAAATTCAAATACCCCAATCAAATACCCCAATCAGTGCTAAAACTTTGTTCCATGACAATAAAATAATAGTGACACTATCTTTTCATTCAAATTTTAAAATTAATATAAAACACTAACGAACTTGTCAAGTTATGTAGCTTGGCATAGATTGCTTCAAAGTATTCTTCAGATTGATTTGAATCTTTAACTTGAGTTTCTTATTAAGTGGACGGATTCATTGATTTTCCCTTCAATTCCCACAATAAAACACTGCTCAAAATAACCGCTTATTTCCTCCAAAGTGGCTTCCTTCTAGTTGGCATGGTGGCTTCTCTGAAGAAAAGAAATGTTACACCCAATTTTATGGGAAGAGTTTTGTTTTTGGATATAAGGTTTACAGATGCATTAATTGCATCTGTAACCCTTAAAAATAATTAATTGCAATTTTAATAAACAAGAATCCAACTCAAATGCAATGTCGGGAACATTGCCACCTCGTGGCTCTTGTTTTCAATACAAAACTAATACTAATTAACTTTTTTTTTTCCACTTCTTCTTACACATTTATAATTTGTTTCCAATAAAAAACCAAAACTAATTAACTATTTTCACAATTTGGAATTTAATTGAGTCCACTAACAAGAAATTTTATATATATATATATATATATATATATATATATATATATATATTATTCTTTCATGGGCATGTGGGGATAGTCCTCCTCGAAAGCATAAGTTTGTGTGTGGGTTGTTGGATATAAGTGTGAGATATTCCCTTCAACTATATGCTAAACCTATACCTCACTAGTAATTTTTTATACCATTACTGTTATAGTTATTACGACAAGCACAATCAACTTGAAGTGAAATTAAATACCTCACTAGTAATTTTTTATACCATTGTTGTTATAGTTATTACCACAAGCACAATCAACTTGAATTGAAATTAAATACCTCACTAGTAATTTCTTATACCATTGTTGCTCCAAAAAACTAGTTACTACCTCAAGCACAATCAACTTGAACTGAAATTATACCTTACTAGTAATTTCATATACCATTGTTGCTGGAAAAACTAGTTTCCACCATAATCATAATAAATAGAATGGAATTTTTATAGGTTTTCTCGAGAAATGAAAATATTATAGATTTTGGTGATCTTATGGAGGTTTATTCGTTGTTCTATTTCAATCACTCCTTTGTTGGCAATCTATTGAAAAATTGTTGCACCTTTACACTTATGATTGCTTGGAAGAATATTCATTTTTTAGCGCTCTCTACCTCCTTCTACAACTTCATCATTAGATCTGAACTTCAAGGGGATTCTCCTAGTTGATAGACTAAAACATTTTGTCATTTGGAAAAAAATTTGTCCTTTCAACCATGAACTCGCTTATTCTTCTCGCCGCTTCATCTTTCGGAAAGCATTTACCCTTCTCTCACTATTTTCTCCACTTCAAAACTCCTCTTCTAGTTGTGTACTTATTTTCTTCTCCTTTCTCATTTGTACCTTCAACCACTTTTTACATATTACCAATATCTTGTACTCTACATGCTCATCCCTAACGTCATGAGTAGATCCCCCCATTGCATGAAATTAATTCTTTTCACAACTTGGGAGAATTACCTCGATCACACCCCCATCAACACGAGGGTTTCACTCCTCCATTCTAATCAAGTTCAATGAAAGATCCATATTCATCCATCTCAACCTTGATCCATAGTGGGACTTCTTTTAGCAACCTACCTCTTACTCTGTTCTTGAGATGTTCTTCATCTTTAGATATAAACTGGTGATTTTCTGCCGCAAATTCCAAAATGTATCCCGTCAAAGTACTTTATACCCATAAATTGGCACGCCTAGTTAACAAACTATCTAGTCCGTAAAATGCTACTAGGCGTTCTCGAGTCCATTGTAAGGATATTCACTGTTGATTGTTGCATTTTGGGGCTTCCACAAGTTGGACTCAAGAACTTGGAGTAGAATTCTTGGGTTGGGCGCAAGAATGACTAAGCCTTAAGTGTAAAATATTATTCCTCATGTATTGAGGTCAATACTTTGATATGTCAAAGTGATGGTGTTGTACAGTCTTGTTGGACAAGGCTAAGGACTTGTGTGTCAAGTCAAATCCTCATGTGTTGCTCTGGACCTCCAGTGCAAAGGTGATGGTTTGCATGTCGAAGCATTCAATGTTGTGTGATGTATTAATAACCATGGTCACTAGACATTATTAAGTCTCCTCAAGGGACCATGCACATAAAATAAGAGAAAATTATAAATGCATAAGAGAACAAGATAATTCAAATTGCTCATGAGAAGACTTTAGTAGACTAAAGAGAACTCCATTTGTTAGGTTTTAGAACATTAACAACATATACCTCAGTTATTTAAAGAAGAAGTCACAGTGGTCACTTCAGTAAATCAATCAACATTATTTCAGTTAAGAAGATTTAACTAAAGTGTTAATAAATAAAAATTAGTTAACCAAAGTGTTTTTGCATGACGACCCTTTAGTTAAACTAAAATACAACACTTTAGATAAACTAAAATATGTCACTTATGTTTATTAAGTGTTTGCATGATAACACTTGAGTAATTGCATTACGACACTTGACACAATATCTCAACTAAGTTCTCAAGCAATGAGTTAGAAGGCGAGTTCATCCTGAAGTCAATTGAGCATGACTTAAAGGTCAAATATGAGAGGTATTGTTCATTGTGTATGCAGGATTGAAGAAACCGAGGTGTAGATCAATTATCCAATAAGAGCATTCTCTATAGTTTGCATGGTATCCTAATTCCCATGTACTGATTCGCTACATCTTGCATGGCACTGATTTTGGCGAGTTATTAATGTGTTGGACACATTGCAATGTTCATCTGATTGATATCTCTTCTCTATTGCTTGGTATCTACACATAGGGTGTTTTGTTCTCTCTTATCTTCCACCTCGGTTGTCAAAAGCAATATTCTATTGTAAACATCGTTCTCTATTATTTATCAGAATTATAATCTAAAGATTTGTTAGGGTTTTCATCCTCATAATTTTGAGGGTTTTCCCCAAGGTACATCCTGTGTTATGGTTGAATGTTTTAGGTGTATGAATTGTTCATTGTTTTCAAGTATTCAGTACTTCCACACTTAAATAATTAAATATCAAAGCTGAAGAAAAATTCAACACTTAGGTGGATGCCACTTGTTTTTTGAGCCCCTTTGGTGGTTTTGTAACTCCTTTTTGGAGGTTACACTTGGTTTTGTAACCCCCATTTGTACAAAAGCACCCTCACTTGCTATTTTTATCCTTGGCACCTCAAAAGTTGGGTAACTCCTTCTGTAACCCCTCCTTTGTTATTTTGGGAAGATGCCTTGGTTTGTGTAACACCTCACCTCACTAATTTTGATTCCTCTTCAAGGATTATATACCCATACATGAATTTGAGTTGGGTGGAGTGACTTGGAGCCACTCTCCTTGGATTCGAATTGCTTAGGTTTAATTAGAGTTAACCTCTTTTGGTTGAGTTACCCCCCTTGGATTGAATCAAGTTAGCTTACATTGGTTTGATTTGACCACCTTGAGTTAGAAATACCTTATTTGGTATATAAATCCATGGCTTATCTCGTTGTTTTTGGTTTTTGATGGTTATTTTTGGATGTTTTTTAATTATGGTTGGCTATTCTTGGTTATTCATACCTTTGATGTTGAGATCTTGGTAAACTTATGAGCTTGGGAGACCATATATGCTCTACTTTGTGAATGAAATTTGTGCATGAAGCACTGTGATCTTGTATGGTATTTGTGGTAATCCTATACAACTCTGGAACATTTCCTATATGTCCACTGCTTGTCTCCATATTGGACCTACACATAAATCCCAATGGTTAATGGCGATGTCCTGAGAGACTTGGGTGGTGAACGCATTACCATTGTATCTGGTAGTGAGATGGAGGAGAAAGTAGGTGGTGAGGATTTGAGTTGTGGATTCTCAAATACATACGTGGGATATTCTTGAGTGCACCTATGCTTTTGGATCAATGGCCTCATCTTAGGGGTGGCATGTCCAAGAGGATTTGTCTTGGAAGTGCCTATGGATGGGTGTATTGTGGTTTGGTTGATGCCAGTTGCACATTATTAAGATAAGTGGTTTATTTGATGTAAATTCATTGGTTTATATTTTTTTTCCATTGTTTCCATGGCTTAACTATTTTTCGTTCATGAGCATGGTAGTTGTGTCAATGGTTGGATGTAGATTTGTGGTTTAAATGCTTGGAAATTGGTGATTTCTCCACTATTTGAGATATGATCTTCATGGAAACTTGAAAATATGGTCATTCATGTGTTATAGGTTGTATATTACTCTTCAAGAGAACCCTACATGGCTAACTAAATCAATAGATAAATTTACAATTGAACTTGCTTTTTTTTTCAAGCTCTAGTTGAGGAAATCTTGCTCGAAAATTGGAAATTCCTCCGTGTTTTGGGATTTGGTCTTATTGTCAACTTGAAATATGTTATTTATGTGTTTAAATTTTTTATCTTACTATGAAAATTCTCCCTCATTTCTTGATCATAAATGTAGATAAATTTGTAGTTCCAATTGGTTTGTTTTTGGAACTCTAATTGAGGCATCTTACTTGGAAATAGGGGTTTTCTCCTTGTTTTGAGATCCGATCTTAATGGAAGATTTAAATATGTTTGTACATATCTTATATTCTGTATCATACTCTACAATTTTGTCCCCCATGGATGACCATATTTTTTCTATGATTCCACAATTAAGATTACTGAGTTTTGATCACTAATTGATGGGTTTGTCTACTTGGAAATTGGATTGAACTGATAGTTTCTCTTTAAATATGATTATCAAATGTTATATGGATGTATATGAAATATCAAGTTCACCCTTGTTGGATGTCGATTTCTACATATATATCATATTCTTTTTATTTGGGACTCACAATTGTGCTTTCAAAGATTTTGATGCTTATCACATGATCCAATAGTGATTTTAATAGCAGTAGTAGATCTGATCTTTGTATGAATTAATCAACGGTATATGGTAGCTTTATATTTTCCATTTCACATTATTGAATGTTTTTAGGTTTTAGTTTCATATATGACCCGATAAGTAATGTAAAAATGTTAATAAAACTGTCATAAATTAGATTGATAGGAGAGCCATAAATTGCATTGTTTTACGATGAAAAGATCTAGTTTGTGATTGTTTGAGAAAAATTCTCTAAATACGATTAGTTAGAATTGTTGGATTGATTCTATTCACCTTTAATGTTTTAATAATTCTAAGGTCCAAGTTTATTAAATTTTTAAAATATCGTTGCATTATCATGCTTGCAGGGTGTTGCATATGCATGAGCTCTTGGAGAGTTCTATAAAAAAAAATTAAAGTATCACAATTATTTTAAAGGATGTATGTTTCTTTTAAATGGATTGATGGTATGTTATCCTAGCCTTTGGTTGATCATAATTCGTTTTGTTGTACATTTACTTATCCTTCCTTTGGTGTTACATGTTCCTGTGACCTTGGTTTCAGGTTCGGGTACATTACAACTGGCATCAAATTTTAGGTTCTAAAACTGCGATTGTTGATCATTCTACATAGTTATAAATCTTATGTATATGTGCCTATGGAATTTATAAATTAGTTTTTTAAAATAAATTTAACATCTCTTATGTTAATGGAAGAATTATAATGTTTATAAAATATTAAACTTTATGTTGATATTAAACTTTATGTATGAAGTATTAACGTTCTTTAAGATTATGTAAGGAAAATCTATCATGCTTGATATCCATGTATTCCTTAACGCCTCACATTTTCCTTTTACGAGTCCCTTGATTTAAAACAATATTTTCTATAAAAAATTTGCTTTTTTGAATAATCAATAATGTGGTTATGTGTTGTTATCTATTGCCCATAATGAGGTTAAAGTATTCAACATTATGTAATAAAAAACATCAAATAATCTATAAGGTTTACGTGGATATTAAACTTTATGTATTTCTTTCCCTAATGATGATTGTTAAAGATTTCACTCCATTTCGGATTGCATGAAATACTTACACATAATTATGTGATCTCCTCCCACTTGAAATAATGTTGCAACTCACTATGGAATTGTTGTTATAGTGTTTTCTCATTTTAATTGGATTATTACAATTTTGAAATGTAACTAGAACTTATAGTTTTTGTTACTAACGAGACAATTGAAACTTACTCATCTTTTTAGAACTAAATATTGGACTTCATTACGAGGGATTATTGTGAACATTTAAACATGAGTGGGTTTAAGATAGAGTAAAGTTTCATGTGTATTTAATATCAATTATCTTACCATAGTGTTGATACCTCTTAATATTAGTTGGAACACTATGTATCCTTTGGCTAATAGTTTCAATAGCATGTAGGCACCACTAATAATTAATCTTTTTTTTTAACAAAATCATTGATACCTCTTGATATCACTTGGAACACTATGCATTTTTTGGCTAGTCACCAATAGTATGTAGAAACCATTAATAATTAATCCTTTTTTTAACAAAATCTAATGTGAATTGGAACAATTGTAATACAAAAATCAATGATACTTATTTGTGATTCAAACATTTCTGATTCCCCTTAAGAATGGAAAGAAAGCATGATTTCTTGAGCTCTCATCCATGAACATTGATATGATCACTAGTAAACCATAAACCATTATTATCCCTCATGTTGAAATGAACCTTCCATGTAAACATAGGTTTTCATTAGAACACAAGTTTAGAACAACATCAAAACTACTACAATGTTAAATAATATTTATATGCATATATCTCACTTCGATATCCTTAATCAACTACACATTAACGTTTTTTCACTATAACGAGTCCTCCAACCAACTCCATTACGGTAAGGAAGAAAATGCATACCCATGTCTCAAAGAAAGTAGACATGTGATTTCTCTTGCAAAAGGGAATGACCTTACCCAACTGCATTACTGTAGGGAAGAAAATGCATACCCATGTCCCAAATAAAGTAGACATGTGATTTATCTTGCAAAAGGAAATGACCTTGATAGCTTTTCAATTAATTGTGTTGGCAAAAATTGGGTACGACCTCATGTTCTCTATTTTATTATTGAATACTATGTTTGTAATATTGAAAATTGATTAGCCTGTGGGGGTAGAGTGAGTCGTATTGTTAAAAAATTGTAAATTATTGTAAATGGAATGGCACAAGTTCAAATCCCTAGGTCTATAATTGTTGAGAATGGGATTGGACCCCTGAACCCCGTCTCGCACGAGTACCAGCTCCGTCCTAGCTGCATATTCGTCATCAATATTAAATGAACAATATCAATGTTATTAAAATTTCATTATACACGAGCATAGATCAATTTTAAACCCAAATCTATGAAACACTCGGAGGGACCAAATTTCTTAAAATGTAATTTTCTTTAATCTTAATATTTTTACACATCCATAAAAATTTACACTGAAATTTTTTTATACTATACCATAAGCTATCAAAATTTAAAAAAACAAAAGTATTTAATAAACAAAATCATCTTCTATGAAATTCGTTAATTCAAAATACGAGGAAAAGTGTGCAATAATATTTAGACTTCCTCTCATGTCAATCACTTCTATGTGTAATAATCTTTCAACATCCTTTTATGATTACTAAAATTTAAAATAAAAATAATAATACTTCAAATTTTATATTTTTAAATAATTCTTTTTATAAAAATTAAACTAACAAATGAATATTTATTATACTTTTTATTATTATGGGCACGTTATTTAAAGTAAAATTAGAATATTAACACTAACCTATATATATATATATAAATGAAAACATATATATCTATATATATATAAAAGTGAAAATTTGTTTTGTACAAAAAATTATTTAATATGTATATTATGATATTTGTATGAATAAAATAATTTAGGTTTAAACATTTCCTCAAATTTTTGTATTCTCTCATGTAAGTTTGAGCTTAAAGGGATTTATACTTTTTTTCCTAAAAAAATAAATATTATTTTATTGAAAAAAGATTACATGTTTTAAATGCTTTCATGATATATAATAATACATGTCAAAAAATAAATCCAAAATTAATTTATTTCTTCGAAACACAAAATTTTACTTTACATACTTGCAAAAAGAGTCTCCAAAATCTTATGAGCATAAAACGTCAAACGTTCAGCAAATTATATTGATGGTCATCAAATTTAAGCTAAAGAAACCCTATTTTATCATCCCCTTTCCAAAAGAGAAACAAAAAATCAAAACATCATAACGAAGTATGATATAAACAAGAAAATTTGATATTAAGTCCTCACAACAAAAACAACCAAAATCAAGTCCTCATAATTGTCTTTTATAAAGGATACTACAAATATTTTGTTCTTTGGAAGAACCATGTAAAAGTGATAAAATCACTTGATCTAACTATTAATAAACAACTACTTAAAATTAGAGGTACAAGTAGGAAGAAACTCATGTAAAAACTTGAATTTTGAATTCATTTATGAGCCACGTTCCTTTCATTCAAATCATAAGATTGAAGAACAACCTTGTAACAAATAGAGATATTTATTCTACATTTACTCAGACACCGAAACCAATCCAACACAATTAAAGGAGAAATGTACTTTAGTTTAACACATTTAACCCACAACCATGTACCTGATATTAAATTCCAAACACATTTTGAAGCAAGAGATTTTGAGACAAAGAAGGAACCATTAACCATGGACCACCATATTGTTAGCTAAAGCTAGTCGTTTCCATTTTATCCAAACCAAACAATTTTGATCCTTCTTCACAAAGCATAAAAACTTAAAACATGCCTCTCTCAATTCTTTCAAAAATTCTTGCAAGTACCCAAAAGTGCATCCAGTAAACAAAAATTCTTGCAGGTACCCAAAAGTGCATCCAGTAAACAGGGATAGCTTCAAGAACTAATTTAACAAGGACCAAATCTCCCACCTTTTGAAATCCATTTATGGCTTTCTTTATTCTTCCTTCGCATTTGGACACAAGCCAATCTGAATCCTTGTTACTATAACAAGCCTCCTTAATGTGAAACCCTAGGTACTCCATCCCTTCATTAATCTAACCAAATGGGAAAGGGGATCAGAAGCGAGACTCATGTCAATGTCGGATTCACAAGTTTGATGTGCTCACTCCTTATCATTAGCTCAACCTCCATCTCATGGTTCTTATATTTCTTCATCTTTTCAAATATGTTTATTGATCCTCTCAATTAATAATTTGCATCAATGTTATTTTAAATATAGAGCATACAATTTGGCCAAAAGTATCCAAGATAACATTTCACCTACATACTCCATGACTTGTGACTTGCTCGCACATAGTTGTCAATGTATTCATCAACTTTGTTCTAATTTTCCTCTTATCATTTCACCATCTCAGTTTTTAATTGAACATTCTCATCATCAACCATTCTAAATTATGAGAATACTTTATGGAATGAATTTGGCAGCATAGATGGAATAACACAAACCCAGGTCGGATCAATGGGCCAAGCAAGAAGGCCATCCTTATTGATGTTCAGATAAAAGGTAATTCACAATATTTATTTTATACATTTCTAGATAGTGTACTACGTATATTTACCTTGTTGAATGGTTCTGTATCGAGCAAGATAAATATGCCTTTAAGAATGGTTCTGTATCGAGCAGCCCTATATCCAGCTTACAATTAGTCACTCTGAGTTTAACAACATAGACCCCCTTTACATCATTCCAACTTAAGCACAACAATCATTCCCAATGTTTAACAACGCCGCCAAAGGTACCATCACTCCTTCATAACAATCATATGCTTAAAAATAAAAGCCAATTTTACAAACTTAGACCAATCAAATTCTTCCCATGGCGCATCACTCTTCCTTCCCCTGTCGAATCAGTGTTCTTTATCTTTCACCTTTTCAACTCCGGTCTCCATGGCCATGTTTTTTTTGCATTATATGTTTCTAGCCATCTATGACCATTTCCCATTTTTCAATTTAAAATATCATGAAAAAATATATGACCAAAAGCACACACCCAAAGCATTTTGTACTTAAGCTTTCTTTTTCCAATTCTTTTTACACATTGTAATTTGTTATGTTCTCTCCAAGGAATATATATGAATCGGTTAGGTGGATTAATTCCAGAGCCATATTTAAATTTTTTATTTTTCAAATGTTTTTACTGTATTTTGATTCAGTTTTTTTTTTTTGAATTATTTAAATACTAATTTAACTTGGCTTCTATTGGTCTTTTGCAGGTGACGTATGCTTGGGACTTTGTCCCCCAAGACCCGGCGGTGAGATGACCTAAGCATTCCCATTGACATGTATCGGAAAATGATTTTCATTTTTTTGAGCAGAGAGCTCAACAGTTTGCAAATATCTGGAATTTATGTAACCAATTTGTGCTTTTCAATGCACCTTGAATCTCTCAATCCCTCCACTCATGGATGCTTGCATTGATTGACAAAGAGGCTCGACACTTGGTAGCCAAACACAATGTTAAACTAATCCCTGGAAGGAAATTATCATAAGAGTACCCACCCATCATCGGAATTTTCCGCTACTAGTTTTTCATTTCAATCTATTTGTTGTTGTTTAGACCAATCGTTTGGTTCAGACGCAAGGACGCAAAGGAGTAGCCGTTTTAGTTTTTCACAGAGCGAAAATATTTGATTTTAAATATTCACATTAAGTGTATGGTGAAACTGGACAGTTGTAAATTGGAACTGGAGATACATTTGCATGGCCACCAAGTGTCTCATGGAAGTGGTGGAATTAGACAACTGGAATCAAATAAATATGCATATCACCATCTAAGAGATTTGGGAAGACATGTCACTAAGTATTCGTGCCCGCCTTATCTTTGGCGTTGGACACACAAAGACATGGATGATTTGTTGCAGCATTCATCTCTAAGTAGTCCATCATTCAATCCTCGATATACTAATATTGGTTCAATTTTTTTGTTATTCATCGTTTTGCAAGATTGGCATTTAGTAACTATCATTTTTAAGAATCTATGAGAATCTATAGTTAATAACCTTGCGAGGAATTCGAATGGTTCTTAGCGAATATCATGAAGATAATGCGTTTGACTGTACTCGAACAAAGAGGTTACAACTTGTTGATACTAAAGGTTCCCTGATTCTAATGAAGAATTTGAGGCTTTCAACTCCAAATATCCGGCTGCCCACAATTCCTTCAAAGATGTCAATGATTCTATACTTCAGCAACTCTTCTAACTCAAAACACCCACTAACACTTCGACCTCCAGAGCCGAGGCTTTGTCCACTTCTCCAATCCCTGATGCTCTTTAGCTTCACACATCCCTCTTCCCATGACTGCTCCAAACATGTCAATGTTTCCATACTTGGCAGCTCTTCTAAATAACCCACGAACATCTTGGACTCTAAGCTTTGTCACATGCTCCAAACCCCCTATGCTCTTCAGCTTCACACATCCCTGTGCTCTAAGATTCGTTGCGTGCTCCAACCACCGTATGCTCTTCAGCTTCACACATCGCTTTTCCCACAACCGCTCCTAAGATGTCAATGGCTCCATACTTGGAAACTCAGACAACTCACAAACATCTAGGATTCTAAGCTTTGTCCCCTGGTCCAACCCCCGTATGCTCTTCAGCTCCTTACATTCATCTTTCAGCCACGGTTCCTCCAAAATATTTTGAATTCAATTAACACATTGTTCTGCCATATAGTAATTGAAAGTAATTGAAGTTGGCTAAACGTTCTAAAATATTGCGTCAATCCATGGAGGTATGAACTTTTCCAAAATATTGCGTCAATCGATGAATTTTCCAGTAACGGAATCACTTTTACAATGAAGGCCCCAATAACATTGGCTGTTTAATGTGTTTTGCAATGACACCATAGAACCAGTTTTGCAATGTAAGCTGCAAAATTGTTTAATGGGTTTTGCAATGACCCGACATATGTGGATGTTTAATGGGCCTTAAGAGCATTGCATTAATTAATGGTTATTTAGTGTTTGTTTTGAATATTGATAGCTCAAAACGTTATATGTTTGCACAAAAATCTCTGTTGTTGAATAGGGTTTATTCAAGGGTTAAGTTGTATAGTCTTTATCTCTGGCTTATACTCAGTTAATACTTATGCAAGTATAATTTCAATTTCCTGGAAATGAAGAAACTGGATCAATGTTTTTTGTGTTATTCTCTTTTTGGATGTATGGCTTTTATTATGATGATTTATGCATGTTATATTTCAATTGAACTTCGTGAATGATGTTCTTCACATATTTAATTTCAATTTCTTCAAATTTATAAAGAAACATCTGAGTAACCTGCATATATTAGTGTATGATATTTCTTTGAATTAAGATTTTAGTTCTCTTATTTGATTTATACTAATTAAACTGCAACTGTTGCATCTTCACTTCCTTTAAAAAAACTGGAAGTATTTAACTTCCCTTAAAAAAAATGGAACTCCAGCATCTTTTAAAAAAACTAGAAGTATTTAACCAAGTATTTAACTTCCTTTAAAAACCCTGGAACTGCATCATCTTTACCAAGTATTTAGAGGTAAGATTGTGTGTTGTATAGCTTGGCATTTATTTATACTGCAGAAAAGCTTGGCATTTATTAACTCCTTTAACAAAACTCCTGGATCATGACCGAGCTTGGCATGACATAAATATACATCTTTCCTCACACAAAATTGCAAGGTGGCCAGTAATCAACGCCTTGGCAATTTCTTTACATACAAATGCACAGCGTCATTTATTTACCAACAAAAATAAATGACCAAGTATTAACTGCCTTTAATAAAACTGGAGCATGACCATGTATTTAAAAGGTTAACTTTGCATTTATTATAGCATAAATATACATCTTTCTGCCACAAAATTGCAAGGTACCAAGTTGAACAGCATCATTTATTTACCAACAAAAATGCACATCTTCCGTGAGAATTCTACAAATTTACAGTCACGACTCACGACTCACACCTTTTTAATTTAAAAACAATAATGCACAACTTCGTCCGACTAAAATATTGCACCACTTCATTTCTTACAAAATTGACCTTGACATCTATTTACGCCTTGTCACCTTGTCAAAGTGGCGTTGAATATTGAAATATGAAGTTCTTCCTAATCTGGAAGGCTAGTGGATGTGGCGTGGGGTCTTGAAATGCCAAGTTATGCTCGTTTGCTGATTGATAAAGCATAACACTGAAAAACGTACCTGCCCACATTTCTCTATACTTGTCATCATTAGGCATTTCTGTATACTTGTCATAATGTAATGATGGGGATGTGATAAAGTTCAAAACGTGGACTTTCCTTGCAAGAGAAGAAACAACCGATAAATACCATGAAATCGTAAGAAATAAAGTAGATCATGGCATCCTTTAGATGATACCTTGAAAACTTTAACAATTTATTTCCATCTCTTTAGTTGTGTTAGGTTATCCCAACTCTATGTAACATGGATGGGGATGCATTAAGAGTGAGAGCCTTCTAAAATGTTATCAATTGAATACTTTCCATTTACAACTTAGTTAAAAATAGAGTTGTCTTGTATGAGTCTTTCTTACAACTTAGTGAGAACCTTCTAAAATGTGATCAATGTAATACTTTCAATTTCCAACTTAGTTAAAAATAGATTTGTCTTGTATGCATCTCTCTTACAACTTAGTTAAAAATAGAAATTCTCTCTTACAACTTAGTGAGAACCTTCTAAAATGTGATCAATGCAATACTTTCAATTGACAACTTAGTTAAAAATAGAGTTGTCTTGTATGAGTCACTCTTACAACTTAGTTAAAAATAGAGTTGTCTTGTATGAGTCACTCTTACAACTTAGTTAAAAATAGAGCTGTCTGCTAAGAGTCTCTCTTAGAATTTCAATCTGTCATGTCTTGATACTCAACAACAACTCATTCCTAAAAGGTTTATATCATTTTCCTACATATAAAGGCTACTTATAGTTGCCTCCTCTCTCCTAGTATATAATGCAATAGGATTCACAAGTTTTATGTGCTCACTCATTATCATTAGCTCAACCTCTATAGTTTCCTCCTCTCTAGTGTATATAATGCAATAGCTCAACCTCTATAGTCACCTCCTCTCTAGTATATACTCTATATAATGTAATAGGATTCACAAGTTTGATATGCTCACTCCTTATAATTAGCTCAACCGCTATCTCATGGTTCCTATATTTCTTCATCTCTTGAAATATGTAACCTCAAACTCCATTTCATAGTTGCCTCCTCTCTAGTATATATAATGCAATAGTTCTTCAAATATGTAACCTCAAACTCCATTTCATAGTTGCCTCCTCTCTACTATATATAATGCAATAGTTCCTATATTTCAAATATGTAACCTCAAACTTCATTTCATAGTTTCCTCCTCTTGCCTCCTCTCTAGTATATATAATGCAATAGGATTCACAAGTTTGATGTGCTCACTCCTTATCATTAGCTTAACCTCCATCTCACGGTTCCTATATTTCTTCATATAGTGGTTATCATTACCATTTTGAACTTGTGGTAAAACATCTCATTTTGTAAAGAACTTGATAAACATCACTACTTCTTGAGTCTTTGCCTCGTACTTTGCTTGGGAATCCACATGATTGTTACTCCACACTTCTTTTCCCATGCAAGTTTGTTCAAACACATGTATTCAAAAAATCATTTTCTGTTTCCATGATTTAAAATTCAAATAGTTCGACTCCAACATTATATATGTTAAACTAGCCATTTTTATAAAATTCAAATACCCCAATCAGTGCTAAAACTTTGTTCCATGACAATAAAATAATAGTGACACTATCTTTTCATTCAAATTTTAAAATTAATATAAAACACTAACGAACTTGTCAAGTTATATAGCTTGGCATAGATTTCTTCAAAGTATTCTTCAGATTGATTTGAATCTTTAACTTGAGTTTCTTATTAAGTGGACGGATTCATTGATTTTCCCTTCAATTCCCACAATAAAACACTGCTCAAAATAACCGCTTATTTCCTCCAAAGTGGCTTCCTTCTAGTTGGCATGGTGGCTTCTCTGAAGAAAATAAATGTTACACCTAATGTTATGGGAAAAGTTTTGTGTTTGGATATAAGGTTTACAGATCCATTAATTGCATCTGTAACCCTCAAAAATAATTAATTGCAATTTTAATAAACAAGATCCAATGCAAATGCAATGTCGGGAACATTGCCACCTCGTGGCTCTTGTTTTCAATACAAAACTAATACTAATTAACTTCCTTTTT
>LPNX011024960.1:0-88368 GCA_001517045.1 Pseudotsuga menziesii | reverse complement strand
AATATTCTGTTTTTTGTGTTTCTTTCTTCTTGATTTGGCTTGGTTTGGAATCTAATGTTAACCTTTGCTGGAATTGGTAAGAAGGTGACAATTGAGGAGCCGGAGCATATACTAGCAGAAGTTAATATGCACATGCTACCAACTCCTGGAGAGATTTCTCCAATAAGAACTATGGCTGGTGGAAGTGTTGCCAATACAATTCGAGGTTTGGCAGCAGGCTTTGGAATTTCTTGTCGCATAGTAGGGGCTTGCGGTGATGATGAGAAAGGACAGATGTTCCTGACAAACATGAGGATGTCGGGAGTCAGTCTTGCCCAATTAAGAATCAAAAGAGGGCCTACTGGATAGGTTAACTATATTTTTAACTGTCCAGCTTGTTTTCTTCTTCAATAAGCATGCCATACTGACATTCAAGTTGTTTTATTAGTAAAATAGTTTCATTTTTAGTTTCACTCAATATTTCATATCGTAACAAGCAATTTTGATTGATCGAATAGTGTGCATGTCTGGTTGATGCCGAAGGCAATCGTACCATGCATCCTTTCATGTCTGATGCAGTTAGACTCCAGGTATATTGTTTGTATCTATATATATTTCCACTAGGCATTGCTCTTCCTATTGATTTCTTGGTTGTGAAGTGTGAATAGTTATTTCATCTTTTTCCACAGGCTAGTGGGTTGAATGTTGATGATTTTAGAGGATCTCAGGTACTCAAATCATTCCATGACATTGACTCTTTAAAGAACTATTGAGAGAGGTGCTTATTAGGATAAATTGTATATCTACTCTGTTGTGACTGTATCTTTTATGTTTTTAACTTTCTTGAACTGTTGGATATTGAATTGACCTATGATGGTTGAAGGGGCCTATTAAATAAAGCTTAGATGCTACTGCTGACCTTAAAGTATGTCAGAAGTGAGAGAGTGCTATACTGAATACTTACATATGGGATTCTGAAAGATGTATAGTATATACATATTACATATTTTCATATTTCAAAGCGAGTAATTTCAGTGTAACATCATCGATGTGACTCAAAAGTTTGTTTATTGCCAGTGGGTTGTGCTGAACAGGTATGGATTCTATGGCGAAAAGTTGGTGGAGAAAGCTGTTAGTTTGGCAAAGCAAGATGGTGCTCGTATATCGATGGATTTGGCCAGTTTTGAGGTGTTGTCTGTCTTGGATCTTATTTTATGGTTTCAAGTTTCCATTTGTTATGACTTGTCAGCAAAAATGTTTCCGTTTGTAAAAGTATAATGTTCAGTTGCTTATGGGCAGGTGGTTCGGAACTTTAGATCACGGCTGTTAGATCTATTAGAGTCCGGGAAAGTAGATCTTTGCTTTGCAAATGAAGATGAAGCGAGAGAATTGATGAGGTAAATGGTGGTCCTATGTTAATCTTTCTATTACAGAGGGTTTATTAATTTCCCCTAGCGGCCATAAACTAACTCACATGAAACAACTTCTTTTAAAAATGCATAAGAATACTTTCACCCAAGGAATTACTGGACGCCCCTATAACTGGTGGAACTCAAGTTTACTGTAAATTTCCTTCTTATCTTATATGGTTGCCTTTGGCTTTATGTCTGCAGGGGTGAGCCTAATGCATATGCCAAGTCTGCTTTCAAGTTTTTGGCCAAATATTGTCGGTGGGCCGCAGTAATGCTTGGTTCCAAAGGCTGCATTGCTCAACATGGCAAAGAGGTTAACAGAACCTCTACATATCCTGACTGATTACTTTTTCTTATGGGTAGTTCTGTCACACATATATCATGCTGCTATTAATGACATGAGTTTATGGGTTTATTACTACAGATTTCTCGAGTTACAGCCATTGAAGGGGCAGAATTCATTGATACAACTGGTGCTGGGGATTTGTTCGCAAGTGGTTTTCTATATGGAATGATCAAGGGCCTCCCATTAGCAGACTGCTGCAGAATGGGGTGTTGCACTGGCGGTGCTGTGGTGCGAGCTCTTGGTGGGGAGGTCAGTCCAGAGAGCTGGCAGTGGGATTACAAGCAAATGCAGATTCAAGGTCTTCCAGCTCTGAATTTTTCACAGGGTTCCATTATAAATCCTATTAGTTAGAATCAGAATTCGATTGTTGTGTGAGAAACATGATTGCAATTTTGTTGCAAATGTGTCAAATTTCCATGCAATATTTGCTAATTATTTCAGTCTCAGTGTTGGTGAGTTTGAATTCATCCAGTAAGTTTAGAAATTATTAGCGGTGCGAAGGTGTGAAAAGGAGAGTGGCAACATAATGGACATCTGAGATTTCCTCTCCAATATTAAGTTATGGACTGAGGACTGTACTTTCCTAATCTATCACTACTAATTTATTATGAATTTTTGCTTTGAACTAATTATAATCGGGTATGAGACTTTTATATATTTGTGGACTTAAGATTCATAATGGTATTTTTGGTTGGGAATTATGAAGAAATTGAATTTCCCTTTTGGCTGATACTCGAGATTATGCGAATCCTCCATCACTTCAGCATTTATCAGAGAGTATCGTGGGCATTGGCACTCTCAACGTGGATATCTTTAAAATAATTTTCACAAATATTCAGAGGTCAGTAATCCATGGGTCGGGACACCAGCCATGCCTCCTTTGGCCTGGGAAACCTTGAATGGAACTAGTACTGTCTCACCTTCAAGGATTGGTGGGGAATTCATATGATGCTTTTATTGTCGAAAGATGTTATCCAAGACATACAATTTAAGCATACACGGTTATAATAATTGCACCAAGAGGAGAAAGGTTCATTCTCTATTCATTCTATGTTTTTGTTGTGTTGTTGAATCATGAGGTTGATGGTATTTAATTTACTTAACATGTACCATTTTAACATGGTACCAGAGTCAGTTTGACATTTTTTCTCACGAAAGGGGTCTATGGATTGCAATTTACAAGTTATGCCATTGAGCTCTGTTCTCTTTATTCTTACAAAGGTTTTGGTATTGGCTTGGGCACTAGTGGTGCTATTGGGTGTTCTTTGTTCTCACGAAAGGGGTCTATGGATTGCAATTTACAAGTTATGCCATTGAGCTCTGTTCTCTTTATTCTTACAAAGGTTTTGGTATTGGCTTGGGCACTAGTGGTGCTATTGGGTGTTCTTTGTTCTCACGAAAGGGGTCTATGGATTGCAATTTACAAGTTATGCCATTGAGCTCTATTATCTTTATTCTTACAAAGGTTTTGGTATTGGCTTGGATACTGGTGATGCTATTGGGTGTCAGAACAGGGGTCGTATAGGGGCAGCATATGTGAATCTTGAAGAGCACTATTGGAGCAATGAGTGGTGTTGTTAGAGCTTTGGTGTGGCTAAGTTAGAGTAAAATGTTGTGTACTAATGCAAATGAGGAATGTATAACAAATTTGTGAATATTTTTTTTAAAATAAAAATTCACTTCCGTCGCTTATGCGACGGTTACTTCTGTCGATTTTTCGACACTTGAACTGTCGCTTCACCGACGTCCAAGTTATATAATCATCGCTTAACCGATGGTGTAACACGTCGCTTAACCGACGCATAGTTGTTATCTCCGTCTGTTCACCGACGGTTCTATAGGCGATTTTTTTTAAAACATCACAAACTGTCGCTTCACCAACGCCCAATTTTTATACTCGTCGCTTAACCGATGGTGTAACACGTCGCTTAACCGACGCATAGTCGTTATCTCCATTGGTTCACCGACAGTTCTATAGGCGATTTTTTTTTTAAAACATCACAAACTGTCACTTAACCGACACCCAATTTCAATACTTGTCGCTTAACCGATGGTGTAACACGTCGCTTAACCGACGCATAGTCGTTATCGCCGTCGGTTCACCGACGGTTCTATGGGCGATTTTTTTTAAAAAGAACATTACAAACTGTCGCTTAACCGATGCCCATTTTTTATACTCGTCTCTTAACTAACGGTTATCTATGTTGCTTAACCAATGCCTTGTATTTAAGCGATAGTAAGTAAGGTGTCGCTGAAGCGACGGTTTAGACTAATGTCGAATAACCGACGACAAGTTTCCAACGCTTAAAAAAAAATCATAGTGTCGTACATGCGACAGGGAAGTGTCGAAAATCTGACAATACGGCCGTTGATTAGTCAAAATGTAGTAGTGTGGTTACATCATCGTAGCCAGTGATTATTTCACTAAATGGGCTGAGGCCATGGCTACATATGCGGAAGATGGTAAGACTGCCACTCTCTTCTTGTTCAATCATATCAGATCTAGATTTGGAGTTCTACAGTCCATCGTTGCTGATCACGGATCCCATTTCCGTAATCAAATGATGGAGGAAATGAGTGCCAAGCTAGGGTTTTGGGATGAAAACTCTACGCCGTATTATCCACAAGCTAATGGTCAGGTGGTAGAGGCCATTAACAAAGTTTTAAAAACTATGCTTCGTTGGATGGTTGGAGACCATAAATCCAACTGGCACCGGGTTCTTTTCTCTGCTCTTTGGGCTTATCAGACTTCTATGAAAATAGCTACTAGTTTCACGCCATTTCAGCTTGTCTATGGACTTGAATCCGTCTTACCGATCCAATGTCAGATTCCATCTTTACAACTTGTCATTGAACTTCTCCTAGACACTTCCGCAGAGGAAGAAAGATTTTTATACTTGAGTAACCTTGAAAAGACTCACAAAGATGCTTCCTTTGCTAATGAGGCACATAAGAAATGCATCAAGGCGTAGTATGATAAATCCGTCCAACCTCATATCTTCAACGAGAGTGACTTAGTCTTGACCTATGACTAGAGATATGACAAACTAGGGAAGGGTAAGTTTGAGTCCATGTGGTATGGACCTTTCGTTATTTCTAAGGTGTTAGAGAAAGGAGCTTACGAGCTCGTTGATTACGATGGAATCCCTTTGGGGCAACCTCGCAATGGGTTGTACCTAAAAAGTTACTATGCCTAGGTATTTCTCAAATGGTATCTTCTATATATGTATATTGATTGGCTTTTAGTGTGCTTTTATTATTTTTAAGATGGTTTTGAGTTTCGTATCCGCATCTGTTTATACCATGTTTTGGTCATGTAGATGGATTTCTACGGCTTTGCTAAAGGTGCTTTCCGCCACACCTTGAATCTCACCTCGGATGCTTGGGTTCTCTATTCCCCAGCTGAATATTTGGTCAATGCAAGAGCGGTTTGTATAGGTCCCATTACTAATAACATCATCGAGTATGAAGCAGTCATCGGTCTTCTAACTGAAGATACTTCTTAGGATGTTTGTGATCTAGTAGTCTTGATGGACTCATAGTTCATGGTTCGCCATTTGAACCATGTATACACCATTAGGAACCCGGTACTCCTCCACCTCTTCCAGAGAGTGTGTTTGTTAGAAAGATCATTCGAAACTATTACTTATAGGCATATCCCTAGGGAACATAATGTAGTTGCTGACTCATTGGCTAACTACATCCTAGACAGGCATATTGCCTATTCATGATAGTAAATCAAACATGGTCCATTGTAAATAAACATTTAGAGACATGTAAAACTCATAGAAAACACATTTACCATTTGAAACATATAAACACTGTGTAAAAGTCTGTATATATTTATACGAAAAAGTTTACAAAAAATAGGTCCCGAGACCTTCTCTGAAGCACGTAGGATTTCAGGCAAAATCATCATACAAAATCCTAAAGCTATCAACTTTCAGTACATATCTCATACACTAGTGGTGCTCATGATAGCACATCACTACTTGAGCTACCCTACCTAGCAGCCTATTGAATCGTCCCGGTACTCCCGTTGTAGATCTCTGATATCTCATCGGGAGGTCATCTATGTCAGCATCTGGGATATCCAGAGTCAACCTATCCAAGTTCTCCTCCAACTCCCTAGTGATATCATCACCCTGTGGTACAAAGCAGGCTCCAGCTCACTTATCCAACTAAGATGCTTCCCCCAGGTCTCGTTGCTCCAACATCTACATGAGAATATACAGGTCTCGTCCCTTAACATAAAAAATAAAAAATTTGAAAAACATAAAAACATTTTGTCCATTTTAGGGTTTCTTGCGTCTTACCGATATCACCCCACTAGCCGCCAGGTGGGAGTGGTAGGTCAAGATCTCCAGTGAAGTCTGTGCCTGCGTAAGCATAATCCTCAATCATGAGGATCTGATCTTGTAGCCATTTGAAGAATGGATCACTGAACTTCACCCTTCCCCTACCCACTCCTGTGCGAGCCATGACCTGGACCCACCTCAGCATACGGGGGTCCCGTGCTCTTAGACTCTGGAAGACCAACTGAGGTCTCATCTGTGCAACCCACTTGAAGAAGAAGCAGGCTAAAATGGAACCAAAGCCAAGCTGCTTTAGCTCTCCCTACCGACACTTAGTCAGTTGATCCTTGAATATTGGAAGCATTGCTTATGCCCAGTTGAACACCATGGGTGCCATGGCCTCTATGGCGTACAGCATGTGTGCCCTAGAATCCTGGTGCACACCCTGACTTCTGGCCACCCTCTGCATGGTGAACAGAATAGTTCGTAGATCCCTATTCATCACTGCCCTGATGGGGATCTTCTTCCCCAATGTACCTGTCCCTGGTGCACAGTGTCGATATCTAAGCTCTCTAGTAGTGATGTCCCCGCCATGGGAACCGATCAGTGAGATGGGGGCACCCCGTCTCGATAGACTAGTTAGGAAGTAGATATCCTCTACCTCCATTGTAAGTATATGGACCCCCACCTCGAAATACTACTGCTCTGGATTCCACATTTGCAGTATGTGTTCCAGTAACTGTTCATGCAACACCATGCTTGGGGTCCAGAAGAACTTTAGGATCCCACAGTCCCGTAGTGGGGCAATACAACCCACATTTCTCTCGGCAGCAGCATCCTCATTGTCATGTGTTCTTTCTTTCCATATCACCATGTTTTGAGCAACCTAGACCTGCCAAAAACAATAATGGTATGCATTAGAATCATCCTTAAATCATTGAAAACCAAAAGAATGAAGTTATATTACCCATACTATTAGTTTAAGTTATCCATGGTTGGCACCGCCTGTGCACCATTGGAGACAAGCAGTGGCACTGCCTATCCACTATGTTATTGGCGTGGTTCTCGGGTGGTACCGTGTATCTCGCAAGGAGTAGCCACGGTGCCCGCATTTTGAGTTTTAGGGATTGCCATATGGGACCAAAACCCCACCAAATCTTAAAATAAATGCTATGAAATGAAAGATAAGGGTCTTAGATGTTACTTGCAACTGACGATGATGAAAACGGACAGTGGAAACTCCCGGTATCAACTATGGAAGATCTGGCTAAGAAAATGCTCCAAGTTCTCTCTGTTAGAGGTAAATAGTGAAATGATTTGATTTTTTACTATTTACTTGACTTATATAGGCATTTTTGGGTCTGATTTACTATAGTTTTGATATAAAATCATATTTTAGTCAAATTTTATCTGTCGTAATCCCTTAATGCTGGTCTTAAATGCATTTAACACTTGTTTTTGAGTCGTTTGCAGGATATGAGAACTTTAGTAAGAAGTTTTGAAAGTTTGTTTATGGATTTTTTGCACTTTCACAAAATGGAAAAGGTCATTGAGAGTTTATCACGACATTTTGTCACGCTCATTAAAATCTAGTATCAAAGGTTCGAGTCCATTTCAAGTTTCTTTCCAGGCTCGTAAAAACAAACGTTGTGTAAAGAAGCATTATAGAGTCCTCTTTTCACCTCTTTTTCAGGCTCCTTAAATACGAAAAGGTCGTCGAGTCCATTTCCAATTCTTTCCAGTCTCATAAAACATAACATTCTATAAAGAAACCTCATGGAGTTCTCTTTAAACTCTTTTCAAGCTCCCTAAATAAGAAAAGATCGTTAAGCGATCTTGTCTTCTTCACGCTCGTTAAAGTATTTGAAGGGTCGTCCGTCTGATGGTAGGTTATCTCTTTTCTAGTTCGGATAGGACTACTTACAAAAAAGGAACACTCTAGCCAATCATGACTGGAAGAGTTCTCTAAGGCATTATTTTACACTTTTTCGGGCCTTAGGGACTAAATCATACAAACAAGGACCCCTTTGGAGTCTTCTTTCGTATTCGTTCAGACTCTCTAAACATGAACAATACCGAGTTTTCTTTCAATGGACTCATTAAATTAAACATTGAGAGACCCATTTTGGGAACGAACCCCTCCTCTCTCAGGTTCGTAAAACATATGAGTCTGGACTTGTCTTCTGATAAGCTATATCGAGTGTTTGTTACCCTCTTTGAACTCGTAAAACTGAAAAGAGGCACTCATCAATCATGATGGGGGAAATGGTAAGGGAATGATTTTGCAAATAATGGCAGTTGTTTGTCATTACCTTTGAACATGGCACTTGTCTGCACAATCATGTCAGTCAATTGGGTATTTAGTTGATCTCCATGATGATCCACTTTCATGAGTCATGTCAATCCTTTGAGTATTTCAAAAGAATGCGTTGTCCACTATTGCATTGTGTGTTTGTCCCATTTAGTCATGCTGCCAAGTCTTTTTGTCGTGCCACCCGATGTTCAAAGGGGATTTGAAGAAATTTTACCTCTGCAGTCTACACAGTCTTTGTGTCAGTATCTTTGAGTTAGTCTTATGGTTACTACATACACATCATTCCAGAACTATGTTCTGAGTTTCATGTCATCGATGTGGGACTCATCATGGCCCTCCTTCGACAAGACTTTTTTCGTCGACATCAGCTCATCATCTGGGAAATAGTCTTAAAAATAATATTTGGTACCTTGAGATCTGTATGCCTTAATCACAGATTCTCTAGCTCTCGACATAGGTTCACATCATTGACCTTTGATCAATAGAGTCGATAGGGTGTTCGACATTAGGACATCTATTCACACTCAGTAGATTGTACTAGAGTTCCTTGGGAATCATTGACATTAATGGTGATCTCCCTCGCACTTGTTAAAGGTTCACATCATTGGTTGGTAAACAGGTGGTTTCTACCATGTTCAACTTTAGATCATTGTAATCACATGGATAGAATCGTACTTTGTGGAAGATGAGACGAAGACCCTGGGTGTTAGTTTAAAAGCACTCATTGCTTTTCCCCAGGTTGCGATGGAGTTTTTGTATATCTAGCATGGATCCACATTTGTATGGTCGTGGCTATGCTCAAATTTGTGTCTATATCACATAGATCTACATTGTATGTCTGGTAGCTATGTCCAATTTTGAGTCCTCTATCACATGGATCTACATTGTATTCTAGTAGCCATGCTTGTTTATTCTTCTCATGGATCTGCCTTGTATTGGTCTATAGCCATGAGTTTGGTTACTTGTGTCTATGAGTCAAAATATTGATGTACTACAGATTCCTACTTGATGACATGCTCTGATCAAGCTGACATTTTCATCTCATGGAGATGACTTGTTCTCTCAAAGCTCTTGTTTATCGTATCCCTCTAAGACTCATGCTTTGGGGGGCATCCTGTTATACCAAAATCCTATCACCATCATGTGATAAGACATTTGACATACCTACTTGCCCTGAATCCCAGCTTCTGGAGTGGAAACCCATACTAAATGTCAATCTTTCATACAAATTCCCAGCACTGTGCTTACCTTGTTATCCAAGAGTAGTGCCCTGTTTGCACCACCTATCCCCTGTTTCCCACAAGCAGTGCCACTGCTTATGGCCCTTAGTCCATAAGCGGTTATTACCATAACCGCTCTGTTATTGAAGGAGAAATGTGGTACCCTGGGTAAAAAGGGAAAAAGAGAAGTTTCTCGAGGCTTCTAGATGATAAGCATCATGTCCTCCCTTATCCCTACTATTGTGGGTTATTTGAGCTCGAGATCCCTCATCCTAGGATCTTAGAGGCCACCTCACCCACTAATCTCTCAACCATCCCTATCCATCTAGCCTTATAAATACAATCTTATGGACATGGTTGAGGGGGAGAACTCTTAAGGTATTGTTATGTTGTTGGATTGATCACTTGGTCCATATCATTGGAGAGCATAGAGAGAGCTAGAGTCGGAGCTTATGGGGATGAGAATGTTTGGTTTCATGGAGATGCATGTCGACACTAAGGCTTGGTTGTAAACTTCTTTATATTTCTTTAATGCAAGTTGATTTCGGTCCCACATATATTTTTGTTGTATGATTTCACATGTATGTTGTTAGATTCCTTAGTCACTAACATAGATTAGTAGATTATATTTTGGTGGTTTTGATATGTTTGCGTGTTGAAGCTTATTGCATGTACACAGGGTAACGATCGAAGCATTACATTCCAGGTATCTACGGCGTCTAGGGAGATTCTTTAACTTCTTTCCTCTATTTGTTCTGGATCTGAACCATTCAGACCAGTGGAACACCTTGATGTCTGCAGGAGGTGAAATATTCCATCTAACACCCACAGATGAATGCAGGACCACATTGTCTACAACTTAATGTAGATTTCATCCGCAAATGAATGCAAGACCTATTGTTGGTAACTAAATGCAAGACTCATCGTATACCATTCTCATCTTGTTAGAGATATGACCACTCCCTATTAAGTGTTATTTTCTATAGCATCTACAAGTGAATGTAGGAACACTCTCCATGTGAGAGTATCATCTGCAACTAAATCCATATATCATCCACAACTGAATGCAGGACCTGTCATCTGCAACTGAGTGAAGGACTCATCATAAACCATACTAAGCTTATTAAATTTAGGCCCACTCCCAACCAAGTGTTATTTTCTATGGCACCTACAAGTGAATGTAGGAACACTCTCCATATGAGAGTATCATCTAAAACTGAATACAGATCTCGTTTGCAAATGAATGCAGGTTCTATCATCTACAACTGAGTGTAAGACTCATTGTATACCATCCTCATCTTGTTAAAGCTATGACCACTCCCAAGAGAGTGTTATTTTCTACGGCATCTACAGGTGAATGTAGGAACACTCTCCATGTGAGAGTATCATCTTCAACTGAATTCAAATCTAATCATCTGCAACTAAATGTAGGAGCTGTCATCTGCAATTGAGTGCAGGATTCATCATAGACCATACTTAGCTTGTTAAAGCTAATACCACTCCCAAGAGAGTGTTATTTACTACAGAACCATCCTACAAGTGATGTAGGATCACTCTCCACGAGAGACTATTGTCTGCATGATCATCCTTAGTCGGTGAGGGCTAGGACCAGTCTCATTAGCAAAGTGTCATTTCCCATAATACCATCCTCAATAAAGGATACTTTCATCCACAAGTAAATGTCAGACCTCATAAGAATCTGCGGGCACACTTGGACTTTTCTGTACTGATGCATTGCTTCCATCTCATCCACAATGATAGTCTCATCATCACTCCCCCTTTTCAAGGAGGTCCACATAATCAAATTGATCCTCCTCTTTGAGGAAGTTCTATATCATTAACCTGATCCCCCTTTCCGAGGAGGGTCCATATCATCATCGTTCCTCCTTGCAAGGAAGGTCTATAACATCATCATCATTGTTCCTCCCTACGAGGAAATCCTTCAGCATCATCATCAATGTTCCTCTCTACAAGGAAAGTCTTTAGCATCATCATCAATGTTCCTCCCTACAAGGAAAGTCTTCAGCATCAACATCAGTGTTCCTCCCTATGAGGAAAGTCTTTTCATACTACACCAATATTGTCATAGAAGTATTCAAACTTTAATGAAGATAGAGGTTTGGTCAACACATCACAAACTTGTTCATCGGTACTCACGTACTGGATTTTTATAGTTCCCTTTTGTACCATATCCCTTATGTAAAAATATTGGATTTTTATGTGCTTTGATTTATCATGGAACATAGGATTCTCTTTCATCTTTATACAACTCTAGTTGTCACATAGAATCACTATGGTTTCCAACTCCATATCAAATAGAACTGACATCAAATTTTGAAGCCATGTGTATTAACAACAAGCGGAACAAACTGGTATATACTCTACTTCAATTGTGTTGAGAGAAATACTAGACTACTTCCTGCTAAACCATGAGATTATGGCAGATCCCAGATAATAATATCCACTTGAGGTGCTCTTCCTATCTGCAATGCTTCCTTCCCAATCTGAATCTATATATTCATACAATCCATAGTCATGATCTATATCATAGTATATTCCAAAGTCTATCGTACCTTTCAAGTACCTCATCACATGATTTGTAGCTATCAGGTGAACACATTTAGGATTAACTAGATACTGACTCAGGGTGTTCACAGCAAAGCATATAGCTGTCCCGGTATTCGTCACATACATCAACAACCCAATAATGTGTCAGTACTAAGTCACATACACTAACTATTATGATTCATCAGATAACAACTTCAGGTTGGTATCAATGGGTGTGTCCATGGCTTTACAATCCAACATATCAAATATTCCTAATATTTCCACAACATACTTAGTGAAGCTGCATTGCTTCACTATAGGATGAACATGTTGTAATGTACTCAGCCTCTTCATGAGATCATACCTGATCCCAAACAGCTTGAGGTTCTCTTTCTGTCCTCATCACTTCCTCTTTGCATATACAATGAGTTCATCCTGTCGGGTCATTGTCATATCCCAGCCTTTTGTATTCAACCTTGAAGGTTGGAACCCACTTTACTCTTGGTAAAACCTTATTCCATCAATAATTTGTCTATCCTATCATACCATCTCAAACACAGAGATCTTCTGCAGTCACTCCCATTGAAGAAGAGAATCATCCTCCCTCTGGATGGTGCACTCTATGTATCAAAACATTATGTACTGGAGTGATAGGTAGCATCCTATGCTACTGATATTCTATGTATATGTCTCAGGTTACTAGATACCAAGATCCTTTATCTTGAACTTTGTTTAAAATTTCCTCTTGTACCCATTCGTGAGCTTGTTTCCATCTTCAACCTTGTAGAAAAGGTTAAGATATTCATCACTATAGGTGATCTTCAAGATCCTTATGTAACTGGATTTGCTTATCTATGGGTTCCTTTTGATCTCATACAAATTATTTTCTACACATGTGGTTCTTTACTTGACATATACTTTTGCTTCACTGGAGATGTGTGTCTGGTCAATGGAGTATGTCATTCGATAATCTACTCCGTATTTCTAAGACAAACCATGAACCTTGCTTTGTATACTTGATATTGTAGATCCACATGGAAGACACTACAGACTTCCCTTCAGGTCTCAAGACCATATCCTAGACATCATTCCCCATGATCAACTGGTACTCTTTGATCATATCTTATTCCATAGATGGAAGGCTTTGTATCAATTATGTCACTCAATTGTGCCACATAAATAGAGTGTATCTAAGGCCTCTTACATTAATTGGAAGTCTCGTCATACTTTTACTCATATTAAATTATCTCTCATGCCCAAGATGGTCTTCATATCTCGAGGTGGATCTACTGCTATCTTATATTATTTTGAATCTCTTTCTTCTGATACGGTGTCTCTAACCCTAGGATCTTCAGGTTCATCTTTATGTATGTTTATTGGAGTGAATCTTGAACTGTCATCACTTGTTCTTCGGAACAAGTCTCATCCTTCTTTTCTTGCAGGTGATTGTACACAATCCTTCCTATAAGTCAAATGCACCGATTGCATAAGACATATTCATAATGACAAATTCTTATGCATAAAGATATAATCATGCAACTAGTTTAGCCAATACAAAATTTATACATATCCTGTATACACATGGAAAATTTCCAGATGCCTTCCATCTCTACCATAACATCATTGAGATTGTACACTAATCCCAATATGCCAGCAAATAGGTTTCATTCTAGATAAGTAGCAATAGAGTGTTGTATACCACCATGGGCTACTTACCCATAACATGCATAATACATTTCCTTGAACAAAACTAAATAATGACAATTCAGATACTTATATTTTATTTGTTTGGTAGACTCTGTCTTGAACCTTATGTCCTAGATCCTTCTACTAATTCTAGGAACCTGTGTATTGGTTTTAAGTGTCACTAATTTCATTCTTTCTTTCGTACAGACAGGTCATTGTACCGAACATATCCTTGGGAGTCTACAAGGATGATACATGTGAGATGCAATGGAGGTAGAAATAATCCTCTTTGCTTTGACTAAATCCTTCTTGTACTTTGTCTTCATCTCCCTCTGGATCTGCAGCTTCTTCTTTGACATAGTTCTCCATGTCATGCTTCCTCAAGTATGAGAAGCACTCTACTCTATACTTCCATGCTCAGAGGTTCTCAGCTTCTTCAATCTTGTTCTCAAGCTTGGTACAGTTTTTCATCATGATAAAAAATGTGAACCTCAAATGGAAATATAGAGGATAGAACTTACCAATGAGATTGCTTCAACTTGATGCTAGCTTGAAAGATTTTCTGGAAGACTGCTTCTAGTGGACCTAGGGTTTGAAAGTGAAACCCTAATTTTTCAACTTGGTTACCTTTCATATCTTATTAGATATAAATATGTGCCTCCTTAAGGTGAGATAAGCAACATATTCATTTTCTCAAAACTGTGAACAGAACTGCAAAATATATGATGCCCTACTTTTCCCCCGGCGGTAGTGTTAGGTCAAAAAATTGAAAATCCACAAAATGAGAAAATTATTCCATAGAAATATGCACCCTCCTAGGGTGATTTTGATAGTCCTCCTTTTTCAACTGATCAGTGGAGGGAAGTTCCCAGAACAAGAAGCCCTAGTTTTCTTTAATTTCTTCTATAGAATTGTCTGGTCTTGGTTCTGTTTTATCTCCGAAATTTCTACTCCTATGGGTCTAAAAATTAGTCCTAATGTATCCTGGTCTATATTTTGTCTACCCCACAATTTAGAGCTGAATTGGTTTCACCAAGTGTGACTTATGTGAATATTCCCAAGGTGACTTATTTCAAGAGTGTTTAGAATAGAAAACTTGTACAGACTATCACATGTGACTGTTTCACCTTCGCGGTCTTAAACTTTTACCATAGAAAATAAAGTATGTTCCCTATCTGCAACATCTTTCTAAATTTAATTTGGACCTTTCTATCCCATGATATAGAAATTATCCCTAGGTCACCAATTTAAGGTTGAATTCTAGGAGAGGCTGGAACCCTAAGTTGGAGAAATCATATCTACTAGATTATAGCGAATATGAGGCTGAAAATTTTACACAAGTTACAAAAAAAATTGATCTTCGTCTTTTCAAAGTGTCATCTCCTGATCCTTCTCCAATCTCGATTTATAGAGAAATTCCCAACTTGACTAGTGTTTTTCTTCTAGGGTTTTCAAGCATGAAACCCTAATCTTAAGTAGTTGTAGTTGTAGTAGTGTTTCGTCTACACAAATAATTGTTTCAAGTTCGTTCTAATACCATGTTAAGTTTTTAATGGTTATAAAATATCTAATAACATTTAGCATCATAACATCATAACCATATGCAAATGGGTCACTGAAAGATAGACAAGCACAGCCACACAAAAGAACACAAAGATTTATCTTGAGAAATTGTCATGGGGAAGAAAACCTAGCAAAACTTCCTCTATATAGATGTATCAAAAGTAAAAATATAAGACCCAAAATAGGTGCTCCTTCTCCCAGTAGATCTCTCTCTCTCTCTCTCTCTCTCTCTCTCTCTCTCTCTCTCCTGTATGTTATACACAAGTGAGCGTGTGTGTTTAAATGAGGAACAAAGCTCCTCTATTTATACTCTTTCTGTCACTTTATTTTTAACCTAAAAAATCAGCCCACTAAACTGACTTGGCCGACTTCACCTAGGAACACTCAAAACAATATTATATTATAATCATTAGGTTACTATTTACCTGACTTACAATGGAGGTTAAACCTTGTTAACACTAAAACTTGTTCACTTAGCTTTTCATGGTCTAAACCATAGTCATACATCATATTCTCATCATTGTTTCCTTCATTTTGACCTTCACAACTACATTTCCACTAAATATGGTCTAAAACATTATTATTCCTTCCCCATAAATGAAGGGAAGTTGAGCATTTATTGTGATTTATCCCCACTCTCTCCAAAAAGGACCAAAAAAACCTAAAAATGAGAATGGATCAAAAACCATAGATAAATACCATGGGTCAAAAACCCTTGGACCATCCTATAAATACATTGTGAAGGTCTCCTCAAAAACATTCCTACACTTTTTTCCATTTGCTATCAATCACACCATTCAGTTTTCTGTCATTATTCTCATATATTTCCATATCATCTCCCATGGTGTATGTTGAGCTAGATCCCTACCCATTTGGATCCATTCCCCATTTTACAACCATTCATGGAAGAGACTGGATACCCAAATCATGGAACTGTGAGACCATTTCCTTGGATAGCAACGATGGCCCACATTTCAGCAAAAAGGTATGAATGATTTTATGTTTGTTAGTTAGTAGAATATATTTGAAAAATCTAAAAAATATTGTTATTGTTTTTTTTGTTTTCCGTTATTATTGTTGAACTCTACCCTATGATAAGGACGATCTAGGGTAGGTGTTTTTGCATGTAGTTGGGGAGAAATCCCCGCTGCAGTTTTGGTGACTCCACTCAGCCAACCATACAAATATTTGTTTTTTCAAGTATTTTTACTAGTTTGTTCTCCTTTGTTACCTTCAGTAATCACATATCTAACCCCCTCATGGACGATCTGAACCAGTGTTTCCCCCCCCCTCCCTCCGGCCCAAGCTGACAGTCTTTTTCTAAAAAAAATCCAGTTCCGGATGAGTCACACTTATTCAAGAAAAAGAAGCGACCCATTCGCACCTTTTTTCCCAATAAGCATGACCCAGGTCATGCCTTTTGATGCAATAAGTGTGACATGGACCAGAAATCCATCTTGCGCCTATCCTAGCTTTTGGAGCGACCTCATTCGCTACTGTGGCTCGGTTTTGTGCATCCTATCATGCTTAATCTCCTACTTTGTGCGACCTGAGTCTTTCGACTATTTTTCTGCCCTGATCACAACTAGTTCCCAGTTATGTTCAACCCTGATTGCACTTGTTCCACCGACAGGTGCGACCTTTTAGTCCTTTTTAGTGTTCGAGATCTGTATTCTGGACCCCCTTCCTATGTTTTACCCCTTCCCGACCTGTTTCTGTCTAAATCTAATCCATTATAGCCCCTTGGTTTGTTTTGTGGTCCTATTTGCCTTATATGTGAGCCTCTTGAGTTGACCCCTGTGTGTGTCCTACACCTTGGTAAGTTCCTTAAGCCTTCATTTACTTGTGTATATTTTATTTCGATAAGAAAAGGATATTTTTCTTGATATTCACTGTCATTTACTGCTATTTATCTGCATTTTATTTTTTTCATCCTGGCAGTGAGATCATTGCATCTTCATTGTACAATTTTGGGGCTTATACACATCATTTTCACACATCTCACACCCTAAAGACAAAACACTTGGTTCATGACCCCAATCTAGCCTTAAAAATTAACTTAATACAACCAACATTGTAAGCTCATTTGAGGATCAAAACAATCTTGTAGCTAAGTTAGGACATTGGGGATAGACATCCAAATAACACCCCTTTGTCACTCACATCTTGAGACATATTTGTTGTCCATTAAGGGGACCAAAATCCTCTTGTACTTGTCGACACAGTCATGGTCAATTTATTGGGGGGGATCCACTCTGTGGGAGTAATCCACAATTAAGGGGTTTCGGAAGTGAGGGTGGAATACTAATCCACTTTTCACCGAAGGCTAACCATTCATATTCCTCCTCATGCATGTCAGAGTATACAGGGTGCCAAGGGTGAAAGGAATGAAGTTCTGGGAAACCATCCTGGACGTGTCATGAATGAGGTATCCTATTTGCCATTATTTATAGGGATCATTTACCTAGGGGTCCTTCTCGGTAGCGGGATTCTCTTAGACTATTATTTTCCATTTCGTATTGTTTGACTCAGATTTCATCACCCTATTGAGGATACAATTTGTGAGGGGTTTCCAGCTTGTATTTAGGATTTTGCTTGCACTTTTACCCCATAGTTTACTGCATCATTTTATTTCTAAGTAGTGCTTCTTGTTGGATTTCTAGCCACTTTGTTATAAACTTGCATTGTTGTAAGCTGCTATTGCAGTTCGGGTTTAGAGATTGTTTTTGGCATGTGAGCCACTATTTGTACGCTCCCCTTATACACACTCGGTTGTAGTTGGGTTTTTTAGCCTGCGGTTGATACTCTTGAGTTTTTATTCATTACACAGCACTCCATCACATCATCATTTCTCCACCGTGCTAATTACATAGACTTAGGGGGAATACCCCTCAATTGAATTCATTGAACCATCCTCATCATATCCATATTCGACATCGTTCACCACCTTCAGAGCCATACACAGCATCTAATTTAGATTTAGATTCCTACCAATCTGAACCCACTGATCCATCTAGCCCCATGGTTAGTGTACCTCCCAACCCCTTTCAAGGGGGGGGCAGTTGATAGTGGACTTGTGTTAGTCCCACCCATCCTTTTGAGTATAACTTCTACTAGACCTACAAGTCCTGCTCCTAGTGGACCCTTTGTCACTGCACACACTGCTACTGTTTCGCTACCCACTAACGGTGGACCCACTTCGGCCACTGTGGTTGGATGTCAACCTTACCCACTTCGGCCACAATTCATGCATGGGGGAAGTGTGCCTTCTACTTTCATTCAAGCTATTCCTACCATCCCATTGAGTACTCCTATTGTTGGATGTCAACCTTACCCACCCTCAGTCATCCATGGGAACTACACCACTGTCAGTACCAACAACATTGTTGGCCCTTCCCTAGCCACTCTCAGTTCTAGTCTACCTTTTATGGCTAGTCTCAACCTACTTGATTTGGCATGGTTGACCATTGACCCCATTCATCATAACCCACTATGGCCTCCTATTCCTACCAAACTCCCCTCATATATCCCTAAGTTTGAGGGTAAGGTACGATAGGATCCACAAAACCATATTGTGTACTTCCACTTATGGTGTTCATCTAGCAGTATATTGGATGATTCCGTTCGATTGCAGTTATTCCAGTGCACACTCACAAATGTTGCAGACAAGTGGTATATCAAGCTCCCTCATGCCACCTACCTAGACTTTTCCTTGTTAGCTTCGATATTCCTTCAATACTTTAAGTTAACCGTCCATTATGATGCAGGGTGGAAATCTTATTATCCTGTAGAAAAAACACAACTACCCATATCACGGATCATATCCATGAATGGCGTCGTCATTGTAGCTTGTGTAAGATATAGTTAGATGATAGGATTTTCCTATATTGGTTCCTCAAAACCTCACTCCCTCCCATCGCCAAGGATGTTGCATTGGAGCACCTACAAACCGAGGAGGAATCCATCCTAAAGGCTCAACAATTCGATCTCATATACACCCAGTCGATTTGGTTGTATACCATTGTCCCTGATGCTCCCCATTCCATCCCCTCACACCGTGATACGCCGCGGGAATGACATGTTATAGATGGAGTCATCGGCTCTATTATACAACATCCTCACTTTTACACGGCCTCTCCTTCGATGCCACCACATTCTAGTAACACCCCAATTATTTCCCAACCAAGTTACACACCTAAGTTTCACGCGTAACGGCTCAGTCCGGAGCCACACCTTCCCATGCACCTCCTACATCGACTCATCACGTTCATGGACCGAATTGTTTGGTGCACTCGAGTAATGGATAGAAGACCAGTTTGTAGCCCCACCAGCTGCTCCTTCCTATGATCCATGACCTTTGCAGCCTACTCCATATCTAGCCCTGACTCCTCTGACTCCTCCAGGACAGGTCTACGCACAGTAGAACCTCCCTAATCAACCCTTCCCCACTCACCAATAAGGGTAGGGAACATGAAAGAGAGGTAGGAATCAAGGTAAAAACCAGCCTCAAGGATGTGGCCAACAACCCAACCCTATGAATAATAACGAATTCTAACCCCCTGCACAAAACTCCCAACGCCCCGCTAGACCTGGGAATAACCCATAGTTGTGGACTAACCATCTGTGTGCCATTTGTAACTCTTACAGCCATTACACCCGTCAGTGTCCTCATATCAATCGCGTCTACCATTTACTCCAAACTAATAACCAACATAACCCCAATGGGGTTGCTCTGGCTCGACTAAACCTAGCACCACCAGGTCCTTCACCTATGGTGCTCCAAAACCCCATACCACACCAAGGAATGGTTGCAACCCAACCCATGGCCCTACAAACTCCCGCAACCACTTATGCGTCTCAACCTATTGATCCCGGTGTCCATCACCTCATGACGTTATCATCTGCTGTCAACCTCCAGACTCGACAAAACTAGTATGGCTCCACCACGAAAACCATTAACCCTTCTACAGCATCTACCTCCACCGCTCCATATATGTCTTTTCATTTTTCGAGACCCCCCACGGATGGGACTACCAAAGTCTCATGGTTCCCTCTGTGTCACGACGTGAACAATTCCACTGTAGTATTGTGGATGACTTGGCTTAGTCTCCTTTGGCCATGTCCACTCTAGAAATGCTCAAAACTTGTCCTTCACAATGTAAATTGTTCTTGTCCATGTTATGTGTTGTCGATTCCTCTGAATCTAGGTTGATCACCTTCGACTTGGATCAAGGAGAACCCGGATGCCATCATCCGTTGTCTTCCAAGTTCTAGTCATGATCTGGACTTTGGTCATTCATCAATGCCTCATTGATGAGGGGGTATCCACCTATGTTATGTCAACATTTTTTTGGTAGAAAATTGGATCCCCAAACCTTGAACCTTCTTCCACTGCTCTTCACGCCTATGATGGTCTTGCTGCTCAACCCTAGGGTGTCCTCACGAATGTCCCTATTGAGTTGGCTGGTAAAATAGTGCTAATTGACATTGAGGTTGTCAACACCCAACTCGATTACAACCTACTCTTAGGATGTATTTATATGTATGAAATGTGAGTTGTTTCATCTACCGTTTTTCAACTCTTGATGTTCCCTCATGATGGGAAGATCATGACCATCAACCAGCTGACGTACTATGATCCAGGGTATTTTTTAAGGATTCTAATATCATACTTAATTATAGTATTCTATGCGATTGTTTTTTATTGAAAAAAAACATATTTATAGATAGGTAGGTGAATATTAAATTAGAAACATAAAATTAACACTAAAATGTGTAAATTTTGGTGAATATTATGATAAAAAAACATATTTTATGTAAATATATACTATATTAGACACTAAAAATGACCAAATAACGAATTTATTTTTTGAAAAAATCCCAAAAAATAGCCAATTGGCGAAATTTCGCCACTAAAATTTATCATGCTATGATCCAAAGAGACTGGCCACACCGGAACACGTCCTTCCTACTATCGACACTACCATTGACAACGTGCCCATTCCTTCCCTATATGATGTTGGCCCAGGATTATTTTCCAGTGCTCCTATGATGGAAACATTTTTTCCTTACCACCTCCTCCTTCGCCAACCGATATATCAAGTTTATGCACTATCACATCTAGTAGTGTTACGACCTCCTCGCAACCTCAGTCGCAATCTCAACTACATACCTCGGGTAATTATTGGGGTACATTCCCTATCCACATGATTCCATTCCTCTTTTCAATGTCCAGCATCGTCAATAAGCTCTTCATGGATACTCTTAACCTACCTTGTTTAACTTTGGGTATTTCTGTGTGGTACCTCAATCCACCTACCCATCCCTTAACTCCCTAGATTATGTTTCCTCCCGTCCAACCTATTGAGACGATGTCCCACCCACCTCTTGGTACACCAATGACTACTCCCGTCTCTACTCCTTCCCCCCCTCCTCCCAAGAAGACGGGGGCAAGATGCCCAAAGCGATGGCAGAACCACGTCCTTCTCCTACATGTGCGTTATGCGATGTCTAAAGCCATGCGCACAAAATTGTCCCTATTTTCCTATCCTTGGCACCCACATGCACACTATAGTCAAGAATGATGTCATCGATTTCACCTAGGAAGACTCAAAACAATATTATATTATATTTATTAGGGTACTATTTACCCTAATTACAATGGAGGTTATACCTCATGACTCTATGATGACCAAATACAATAGTAACATCCCGACGGAGGAATAATACATCTCCCTTGTGGTACATTAGTAAAATACATTTATAATAATCTTTGAAGTTACAATATTTCAACAACATGAAGTTCAACCTTTGGTTGATAAAGTGAATAAATTGATGCACTATTTAATTGATCCCACTCTTCCCATGGGGAGTGAAAATATTCAAGTGGTCAAACGAATGCAATATTAGGTCGATCCCACTCTTCCCTTGGAGAGTGACAAGAATCAATTGGTTGAACTACTGTAATATTAAGTAAACCCCACTCTTCCTTTGGAGAGTGATGGATCTATTACTCAAGTTTTCTTCACTACCAATTCATATCCTTCTAGACAAGGGGGAATTTCATTTGCTTTGAATGATCCTCTAGTAATATCTATGATTTCTTCCTTTGATTGGAATAGTCTATATGTTCCTCTCCTTCTTTCATTTGTACGCTTCCAAATAAGGGTTCAAGTTAAAGACAAGAATGTTTATAGATGTATTATAGATGAAGGAGCATCTATTAATATTTAATTTTCATATGCCTGGAGAGTTGTGGGTTCTCCCAACCTTATGTCAGCTTCCATTCAGTCATCGGATTTTGATAGAAGAGTTTGTGATCATCTGGGGTTTATCCCTTAGTTTTCTATTACATTAGGTGAAAATATTGTCTTAGTCCATTTCATGGTTATGGAGGGCCCATTGGACTTAATTATACTCCTTGGGCATGATTATGTATATGTTATGAATATTATGGAGCTTATGCTCTTTTGTTTGATGCATTTCCTCACATCATAAGCATTGTCACTTTTGATTAGATTTCATTTGTTGATCCTCCTCATTACCTGAATTTAGAAAAAGTATCCCCTTTTTATGTTTGTACTGTTTCGATAGACACATCCCCACCACGGGTGAATTATGTGGCCTCATATCCCTTATGTATGACTGTTACTAGGAATAATCCTTTTCATTCATGATCACCTTCTTGGGACTTGGTTCCTACAGTTGACCAAGTGCCTAATCAAATGGGGGCATTAGATACTGCTATCTACCTTGTTGATCCAAGCAAATTTTATGACATGTCTTCTCTATGGGATGATATACATCGCTAATTTGAAGCTCTCTTGGAGGCTATGATAGAATCTAACATTTATTTTGATATTTACGTCCTTCCCAAAGATCGTATCCCTAGATTGGACTTAGTTGCAATCATATCTAGTCCTGGTTTTCCTTTCAATTCTAATATCACTATTTATGGATTCTCAAACAATAGCATTTTTTAGTCTTTGGACTCATCCAAGTTAGTGTTCCTTATGAGTTTAATTATTTTAGTATATTCTTTGACTCCTGCAATGATGAGTATGTTCCTGTGTACTCCATTATTTCTTCTAGCTTCAATCTTCCTCGTGAATTTGATCTTCATGTTGATTATGGGTCCTTAAGGCCTTAGCACCCTTGAGTATTCATTGGTAAACTCTACCTTAGTAATGATTATTGTCGAAGACATTGAAGTTGAAAATACCCCTATTTAAAGTGACCCTTATCATATATTTATTTTCATATTGTATAGATATGATCATGGTATTGTTGTTTTTTGGATATTGTTACACCAAAATCTTGCCATCTTGATGTGTATTTACCTAGATCCCTAAAGTATCTGTGCCAAAAGACTTGAGAAGGGGTTTTTCCTTTCCATAAGTATAATAAATATTTTAGCCAATATGATTTCTAACAGTCATCAACATTGGGACCATTCTGAAATAGATCGCTTATGAGCAACCCACCACCTGGAAAGTGTAGCTTTCAATGCAACATCCAAGGCTAACAACCATTAAGGTTCCAAGAATTTGTCTTCAAAATTTGTAATAAATTTATCTAATTTAGGTAATCCTTCATACATAGGTAGATTACATACCTCAATACCTACCCATCACAGATATTTCGCGATCCTTGCACACTTCCACATTCATACTTTAAGTAGTCGATTATGTCAATTCTCTACAGCTTCTCCTGAGTGTGATGAGCATTAACTAATACTTCTCCAACTTAGCTTACCATCAGCTATCAGGTTGATGTAGTCTTCCATTGAAGAGGAAATATTGTAAATATTATCCAAGTAACCTTCTTGTACTTCATTGTTTACTTACTCGACATATCTTTGGCCTTCCAATGGATCAATCAGAGTGACTACCTATATTTTGCTATCTTCAAATGATAATATTCTCTTTTCGAAATTTATGAATGTCTGATTGTCGATAGCCCAGTCAATCCCTAAAAGTGTTGGATACAGATTTCTATCATCAACGATATCTATTACTTCAAAATATGCATAGGTCTGGAGTCCTTCCACCTTGGAAGGAACCTATAGCAGTAGACCAATAGGCAAGACCTTCAACTGGTTGGCTAAACGCAGTTGAACAGGAGACCATACTAGTCTCATCTTTCCCATGCTTTCCCATGTTTTTCTTGTTAAAATATTAACATCTGACCCCAAATCAAGTATGATAACATCTATATCATAGTCACCTATATGAGCATTCATTCGTAACTCTTGACCAGTATTCAGTCTTTTACTAATGTGGTTAACCTTTTTCTCTAGTCACATACTTGGCTGAGGTTATTCTACTAGAGCCGATAGTTCTTCCAAATCATCCTTATCTTCTATAAGTGCTAAGCAACTCTTAAAGAAATTCTTCAACTTTCTTACCTTTTCGGTCGGCTTTCTTTGGAATAACTAATCAAAACATTGGGGCATTTCCAAAATTGGTCCCTCATCCAATATTGGCACATCAGAGGATGTCGACTCATTATTTATGTCAATGAACTAATAATGTGCATCAAAGAAGACATATTTTTCTTTCTGGACGTCAAACAACACTTTCTTGTGTCTCTGGTCAAACTCTTGGATTTACCCATGGTGCTCCTTGATCGCCTCAGTTGCAATGCCCCCTCTTGTTACAACAACAATATTAGGTTCTTGAGCTTCTGCTGAAATATTCTAAATATTTGATATTTCCATATCTTTAACACATCATGATGTTTCAGTGGAGAGTGGAAGTTCCAAAAGGAACTGCACAAATTACCTTCCCTTTGACAACTATGGAGGCCCCATATCCTCTACATTGTACTAAGGTGTAACTCTATAATTTCTTTTGTAATATCAACTAAACGCATTCATTGATTCCATGCATTCTCTCTTGGTGATTTACGTTCGTATTGTGATTTAAAGAGTGTGGATTGACTATTTAGTTTAGTTTTTTGTTGTTTTATTTTTCCTACTGAATCTGCTACCAAGGTTTGGACAACCCCTTGGTGGGTGCTCTTTCACACACGTATATGATAAATCACATAATACAAATATATTTAAATCTTTGACATATATATATAATTAATATTGTGTCAAACTTTTTAACTTAAATTAACATACTAAAAAAAATATGTTTAATTATACAAATTTAAAAAAAAACAAACTTGAAAATCTTATCAAAGCAAATCATCATATTCTTGTCGCAGGTCATCATATTCTTGTCAAAGCAAATCATCATATTCTTGTCGCAGGTCATCATATTCTTGTCATACATATTTACTTTGGGATATTGTCATTTTGATGAATTCCACTGTAAACTTAAATTATGAACTTCAAACATATTACTCTATAAGATAAGCTAAAATTATATATATAATAAATACATTGTTAGAATTCATAAATTCATATTAATAAATATAATAATAATAATTACTAATAGTTACCAATGGTGAGCTCTTAGAATTCATAAATTCATATTAATAAATATAATAATAATAATCACTAATAGTTACCAATGATGAGGTCACTTGGTTAGGTTGCAACTCAAAAGTTGTATCCAAACTGGAGATCGGGTTACAGTTTTTAGTCCAATACCTTAGAGTATTTGGATCCTATTTTTGGAACCATAGGATGAGACCCATACATATATATATATATTGTTTTACTATATCATTGATAAATTCGAAGAGGTGCGACTTTACCTTGTCTTTTAATTAATTGGCTTAATATATGTATATATATAATATATTTTATAATGTTTTATTGTTTTACTATATCATTGATAAATTCGAAGAGGTGCGACTTTACCTTGTCTTTTAATTAATTGGCTTAATATATGTATATATATAATATATTTTATAATGTTTTACTATATCATTGATAGATTCGAAGGGGTGCGACTTTACCCTGGCTTAATATGAATTAATTGGTTTAATGTTTTGACGGTAGTGACTTGTAAATAACGACAAGATTTTATTTTTCCATGAAAAATATCGATATTTGATTTAAGTGTAAATAAAAAGAATTCTAAAAAATGGGTTGTCCCATGCAAAATAGATCCAGATCCAAACATAGAAACGGGTCCATAAGGAGTCGAGAGTCCACGGTCATAGTAACTGCCTAAACCTATTTTACAAACGCCTACAGAAATTTCATCTTATTGTAAAATTAATTAATGAATTTTTGATATATAAAAATGATAATAGTATTATTAAAATGAAGAATATCTTAGCTGTAACAAAAAATTAATTAAAAAGTAACGTTTTAGAGTTTTAAAAATTAATTGTGCTTTTTTATATAAAAATCTGTAAATAATATAAAAATTAACAATATTTCAGTTGCCAGAAAAAAAATTGTTTTAATTTAAGAAAGCATTTAAAATGTTTCAATTTGTATTTGAATAATACATATTAATATAAAATTAAATGCTTATTTCCTTCTAAATAAAGAAGTTGTCTAACAATTAACATGTCGTACTTTTTTTTCTAAACAATTAACAAAGTATTGTGATTTTTGACCATTTTCTAAACAAATTGTACCATTTAAAACACACCAAGGTTTAAAATATGTACATCTTCATGAGAATCAAGAATTCAAATCCAGAATAAATTGACCTCCTTCATATTTAAAAAATCTTTAAAATAAACTGTATACTTTGAAAATGAAAAGCACAAGTNAGTAATTTTTTTTTTTTTTTTTAATGTAAAAGCACACGTAAGCTTATAATGTCCTTTTTTTATAGTTTCTTTAATCCTCATATTTAATTGAGGATTTAAACATGACATAACTTTCGATTTAATTTGGTCAAACAAATAGTGACGAGAATATAGGCTACCAAGTTATCTGAAAACGACTGTGTGATAGATAACTTTTTATTTCTAAGTGTATTATCAGATTTGGCTAGGGTTGAAAAAAATTTGTTGCGAAATCTCAGAGATCTTTCTCTATTATTGGAATTTATTAAAATAAATGGGTGGAAATTAATAAAATGCTCAACACATATAAATTTATTAAAATAAATTATTAAATGTATCTTATTCGATGTTTTATCATATTAATTACAATTCATTAAAACAAACCAGCCATAAGCAATGGAAATAAATTAATTAATAATTTTAATAATAAAAACCAATTAAATTAATCCTAAAATGAACCAATACAATGAAAATCTATTAATATTAATTATAAGAACTAATTAAACTAATTCTAAAATGAACCAGTACAATGAATATATTAAATTAATTAGTAATTTTCATAATATTAATAATAAGAACTAAGTCAAATTTTAGTAGAGTAAACTCTTAGAGGGGTTTCGTTTGTTTGGCGGCCCAGAAGGCGACATTTAAATCCGTTTAAATCTAACCATGCTAAGGGTTGGTGCAGCCAGGCCGGGTGAGATACCCCTGGATCGTGGATAGTGGTTTCTCAAACCAAAGGCCGGGTGAGATTCCCCTGGATCGTGGATCGTGGTTTCTCAAACCAAAGGTTCGCCTAACAAGTCAGAGGGCACTTAACCAACAAAAAAATTAATAATAATAACCAATTAAACTAATTTAAAAAATGAACAAATACAATAAATCTATTGAAATAAACAAGCTAATTAATTAAATGCTTAACAATATTAGTTATAGTCAATTAAACTAAGAAAAACAATCTATTGAAATAAACAAGTTAATTAATTAAATGCTTAACAATATTAGTTATAGTCAACTAATCCAAAAACAAATAAACAAGTTGAGTCTATTGATATGAACAAAAATACACTTGGGGATGGTATCATAATAATCAATGGCTTCGATTGAAATAAAAATAAAAAATACATAAATTCGAAAAAGTCATCAATGATAAAAACAAATACATAGATTATTGTATTTCATGGATATTTATGTTAAAATGAAAGTAACTCAATATCTTATCATATTATCGATTGTGAGAAACCACACTATAGGACAATCAAGAGAAAATTTGGATAGTTTTATGTTAGCCGCTCATGCTAGGGTTTGCTTGTGTGCTTGAGCGAGGGTTTGCTCAGTTTTGGCCATAGTCGGCCATGGATCCCTCAGAGCCTGACCCTAATGGCTTTGATGATCGCTTTCACCAAATAGTTGCGTCTTTTGTGCCTCCATCGACCAGTGTTCCTTCTTCCTCTCGCTTTTATCGCTTTGTGAAGCGTTTTGTAGTTTCGAATGTCAAGTTATCTTCTGTTGCTTCTAAGCGGAAGGCAGTTACCTTATCAGAAAAAAAAAAAAAAACTTGATAGGTTTGTTCAAAGGGCTTTGGCCCTCTCCCAGATCTGTTGAAGTATGGCTCACTAAAAACTGGAGACCCGTCATCCAAGGGGAAGTGCAGCAAATCTTCTGCGGTAAGGGGTACTTTTTTTTCATCTTTGAAAAAAAGGAGGATCGAGATCTTATCTTCAGAAATGGACCATATTTTATGGGGCCAAGAGGTATGTATCTTAACAAATGGGATCTCTCCTTTGATCCTGAGAAAATACATTCCTAAGGGAGTGTCGATATGGGTGAAGCTACCCCATCTCCCCTTACATTGTTGGAATGATGAGGATTTCCACACAATCAAAAATACTCTAGGAAAATACATAGACAAATCAGAGCCAAAATCCCCCATGTTCTCCTGCACAAGGATATGTGTGGAAGTCGATCTGGAGAAAGGGATTCCTAAAGCCATCAATTTGTCAATAGATGGATGGAATCATCTGCAGACTGTGGATTATGAGCAGATACCCTTTAAATGCAAGTACTTTCATGAATATGGGCATTTTGCCAAGTTTTGTCCAAAAAATCCAGACAAAACCAACGTTGAAGAGAGCCCTGAAGAAGGTTGGAATGTAGCAAGCAAAAGAAAGGGAGCAAGAGCAGCCCCAATGCAACTGCACACTACTTCGGCAAAGAATGCAGCCGAAAACAAGTTCCAAGCTCTAGCAAATGAAGAAATTGAAGTCGTGGAACCCGTTGAGGGAGAAGAAACAATCATCCCTCGGGAGGAGGAATCCCCAAAGGAAACACCTCCTCTTGGGTCGAACAAGCAGTTGGTCCAGGGCATACCAGTCTGAATACAATCAAAAGCAAGACCTGAATCCTCTGCAAACAATGGAGGTCCATGCACCCGGTCAAGGGAAAAGGCAACAACGGAGGAATTCTATGAAAACTCCAATGAAGAACTAGAGCCGAAATCTAAAAAGGGAAGGAGATCCAATAAAACAGTTAGAGAGAAGGAAGTAGCAAGGGATAGAGCAGCAGAGAAATAGTCCAATCTAGACTTTCTAGTAAAGAACCCTCAAGCCAATAAATATCTTCTTAGCCCTACTGAGAGAAAAAGGAAAAGGAGAGGGCAATTCACCAGCATAAAAAATAATGAAGCTGGTCTCTTGGAATTGTTGAGGACTAGGAGGAAACCAAAAAATAGAAGTTGTCAAAAGAATAAAATCAATGGAAGCCAACTCCATCCTCCTCATCCAAGAGACAAAAAAGACTGTTGAAGACAGTCTTTCAACAATGAAAAAATTTTGGCCAAAAGGCGAAGGGAAAGCAGTTAGCGCGACTGGGGCTTCAAGAGGTATTCTCACTTGATGGGATGGGGATAAATTTTCAATGCGCTCAGCAATTGAAAACAGGAACTGGCTCTTTGTGGAGCTTGAAGACAAGGAAAATAAGGAAGTCCTTTGGGTGGGGAACATCTATCGTCCTATCATCCAGGAATAGAAAGAAAATTTTTGGAACTCCCTAGAAGATCAATGTGCAGGGAAAAAACATTCTCCCTGTATTATTGCAGGTGACTTCAATGTTACCATATCGGCTTACGAACATAGGGGAGGCTCTAAAATTAGAGATCCTTTTGGTGAGAGGTTGGAGGACCTGATTTCATTATGGGGCTTATCAGACATCAATCCTAAAAATGGTAACTTCACATGGAATAAAAAAAGGATAGGATCGGGGCACATTGCAACAAGACTGGACAAAGTGTTGGTTAGTACTCATCTTCTAAAGAATTTGACCATACCAGATTCTAAGCTTCTCTACTCAGTTGTTTCGGATCGTAAACCAATTTGCTTTTTCCTCTCTTCAGTGGGGAAACTGGGACCTCTCCCTTTTCACTTTAATCACCTTTGGCTGGAATCGGAGGGAGTCCTGGACATCATCCACAACGCCTGGAACAGCTTTATCCGGGGATCCTCGGCCTATATATGGGAGAAAAAGTTAAGAGGGTTCAAATTCATCTCAAGCAATGGGTCTCAAATCATTATCAGGAGCCCAGGATTAGAAAGCTTGAATTCGTCAAGCAGATGGAAACTTTGCAAGAAAGCATGGACCAAAGAGAAGTAACTAAGGAATTACTATTTCAGGAAATAGAGCTTGAAAAAAAAATGCAAACTACTCTCAGGTAGGAGGAGGAAAGCTTGAGGTTGCGGTCCAGGAATCTTTGGTTAATTGGTGGTGATCAAAATACCAAATTCTTCCAAAATCAGTGCAAAGAAAGACAGCGGAGGAACACGACAAGGGAGCTTAAAAAGGATGACGGAACAACTATCACTGATAAGGCCAAGATCATCAATGAGGTAAGGATTTTTTTTGAAAATCTTTATAATAATGAAGAGGAAGTCACCTAAGAGGACATGGCTGATATGGCCAAAGACATTCCCCCTCTCATTACGCCTGAGGATTCAAAAGTTTTAGAAGCCCCCATTTCTGAAGAGGAGATTAAAAAGGCCATCTAGTCCCTTCATCCGGATAAAGCTCCTGGGCCAGATGGTTTTCCAATTCGTTTCTACAGGATGTGTTGGAATTTCATAAAAAAATATATGGTACCTCTCATTTCTTGGATGTCCAAAGGAAAGATGGGAGGGGCAACCAAATCCACCTTTCTTGCTCTAATTCCAAAAGAACCCAACCCCACCACTATAAAACGTTTCAGGCCTATCTCCCTCTAGAATGCGTCCTATAATATTTTTTCCAAAGTTTTATCCCTTAGGCTAAAACCTAGCATCCCTTCTCTAATCTCTCCAAATCAGGGAGGCTGCATAGCAGGTCATCATATAAGTGATAACATCCTCCTAGAACAAGAAGCAATACACTCCATCTTGAAAAAGCAGGAGCCTAGAATGGCTATCAAACTTGATTTAGCTAACAGCTTCGATCAAATAAGACATGATTACATCTTCCTGGTTTTGGAAAAGTTTGGATTCCCACCTACCTTTGTCGAGCAAATCCAATCCTGCATAAGTTCCCCTTGCGTAACTCCCTTAATCAATGGAAGGCCATCTGACTTCTTCAAAGCCAAAAGAGGGATCAGGTAGGGCTGCCCTCTATCACATTTCCTCTACATATTGGTGGCATATTCTATGAGTAGAAGACACAATAGAATCCTCGAGGAAGGAACGATTCCAGGACTCTCTTTTAAAGCAGGGATACAACCCATTAACCACGTGGTTTTCGTTGATGACTCCATCTTGTTGGGGAGTGCATCCCCACAAATTGCCAGGAACTTCCTTCAATCTCTAGACCTCTTTCCTCTTTCCTTAGGCAGTAAGGAGAATTTGGATAAATGCCAACTCTACGGGTGGCATAGCAATGTCAACACCCTCATAGATATCTCTCAGATTCTAAACATAAAAGTCAATCATGACTGGACACACTTCAATTATCTGGGGATATCCATCACCAAAAAATCCTTCTCGTCAGCCATGTGGAGACCTGTAATTCAAAAAATCAAAAACAAGATTCTCTTCCTGGGTTCTTGTTTGCTCAACATTGCAGGGGAAATCACTCTCATTCAGTCAATCCTGTCCTCCTATCCCATTTATACCAGCTCGATGATCCTCGCCCCTAAGATGATCACAAACATCATAAGCATGGAAATGGGATGTTGTTAAGGCCCCTAAACTAAAAGGGGGATTGGGCATTAGAGACCCGGAGCGGATGAATAAATCTCTAGGAGCTAAATTGGTTTGGAGAATGGCAACAGGAAGTAGGGATTGGTGGAAAGAGGTTATAAGGAAAAAATACATAAGGAAGCCCCACTCCATAATTCTTAGTCATCCTTAGGAAGGGCAAGGCACCTCAATCTGGTAGCTCTGCAAAACATCTCTTAATTTGATAGAATCCGACTTCTATTGGATTCCTGGTAATGGTAAGAAGATCAAAGTCTAGGATGATAGAATTCTCGGTAACCCCCCTTTATCTTCCCTTCTCCCCTTAGAGGATCTCTCCAAATGGGATGTTGATAATTGTTTATTGACCCTTCATGATCTATCCTCCTGGGATCATAACGGAAATTAGAATGGATGGAAAATGCTTCATCCACCTAAGCATTTAAAACATGTTGTTAATCTCCTACTTCCTCTCCTCCACGGTATGGCCCCCATCAGTGAAAATTTCATAGATTCCATTGGGTGGGACAGCAACAACATTTACACTGTCAAGGAAGGATACAAATTGCTACAAACTGATACAATCATCACTTCAGCAAATATCTGGAAAATGGTTTGGAATCCGGATTGTATTCCCAAAGTCAATTGTTTTATATGGTTGTTAATGCATAACAAATTACTAATTGCAAACAATCTCAACAAAAGAGGAATAGAAGGCCCCTCTCGATGTGCCCTATGTAATGCAGATTTGGAGACTACTCCCCATCTTTGTCTCCATTGCAAAGTCTCCCTTAAAGTATGGAGGACCATCTTACATCCACTTTGTGTCCATTTCAAACCCCTAGATTCCCTTGGTAAGTTTCTAATAGTCTGGAATAGATTTTATCCAAGAACTCTCGGGAAAAAAACCAACTTAAAACGGCTTTGGAATGTCATTCCTAAAAATATATGCTGGCAACTCTGGTTGGCAAGGAACAGATCAATCTTCAAAGGTGAGAAGGTGGTCATAAGCTAGATAGTCTCAAAGACAATTAGAATGACAGCAAAAAAATTAGCTTCAAGAGGTTTGGGGCCCCCAGATGCAGAGGACATTCCAGCTCAAGTATCCAAGTGGTGCAGCATTTTCTTTCAGAGGAGTTCCCCTCAGTCCAAAAGCTACTACACCATACAGCCCTGGGAGATCAGAAAAAACTTTGAGGACCTTTTTTTTTGGATTAAAGAGAAAAACTCTTACTCTATATTCTTTGATGGTGCCTCAGGAGGCAACCCAGGGGAGGCAGGTGCGAGGGGGGTCATTCTAGACCCAATAAGACAAATGGTAAAAACCTTTGCTTGGGGATTGGGAAACAAGACTAACAACGAGGATGAGTGGTTGGCTCTTTATCAAGGATTGGAAATGATAAACGCAAGAACCATCTCAAGTATGCTAGTCTTTGGGGACTCTCATCATGTAATTCTCAAAATGAAAATAGGTTACTCTTCGGGATCCATCAAATACAAAAGGCTACACAATAGGATCTCTCAACTTCATCTTCCCACTACCATATCCTAAGAGCGAACAATGCTAATGCAGACTCATTGGCAAACAGGGGGTTTCTCTCCCACAAGGCTCCATTTTATTAAATGATGAAGAGGCTAGTATCAAACACATCCCCTAATTATCAAAAAGGGCCATCCCCCAACCCGCTAGGCCATGCCATGGGGTCTTTTTCGAATTATTGGCACATTGAAGTGGAGGTTCCGTTGCCTCTTGGAAGCCCATGCAGTTTATGGGGGGATGCATGGATTTCTTCATCCTCCCTCCTTAAATTCCCATCTTCTCAACTTAAGGCCCGTCTCCTCACTCCCAGCTCAGTACACAGACCTCACGCTCCAGAACCTTCCTTCGCATGCGTAATGGATCTTCAACGCGATATTATGCTTCATCTCCACCCCATGTGTTTTCATTGTCATTTCGGGATTGTGAGAGCTCTCTTGGCGAGGAAGAGCGATTCCCATTGCAAAACTTTGAGCTCGTTGTTGGGTTGTTACTGCTCACGGATACCTCAAGCTCTCTGCTTCTCTCCCGGACGGTTGATGTGGTAAGTGAACCATCTTTAAACTTTGTTGGTGCATACCTTCCTATGTATCGTGTATCGACTGAGTGTATTGAACCCGCATCTTTTGATTCGGACGGTGGTGAGCTCAGGCATTTTTTCTCCTCTCTACGTCTGGGAGACTTGGAGAGCAAGCCCCTTATCTGGTCTGTCAGCCCCATTCAGAGCCTAGTAGTCTTTTCAAAGGGGGATATCTGGTGTACTGGGAAGTTAGGGAAACATAATCCACAATTCGAAGCTAGCCAGAATTTCTACAGGAAGTTAAACCCTCTTGTGATAGATATGGAGCACAGAGGTATGGACCTAGTTCAGAGGACTGTCAAAGAAGGCTTCGACGATTTAGAGGTCAACATTCAGCGCTTGGCATATTTTGTTGTTGTTGGAATAACAGACAACAGGGAGACTACAAAGGAGGTTAGGCAGCTTATGGATGATGTGCGATATATCTCCTATCAAACAAGATGACATGATTCAAGGATTGATGACCACGATATGGAAATGAAAGAGATGATGGGAAATATTGATCATATGCAGGAAGATATTCAAAATTTAGTGTAGTTGAACCAGGGAAGCCACGTCCAGAACAACCCAGTACCAGCCACTCAGAGAATGGAAGAAGACTCAGTCACCCAACCTGTGGGGTTTCCAGACAAACTTAAATGATTCCTGAATAGTCCATGTTTTTTTGTATAGTCTTAAACCAACCGTTTATTCGAATATATACTATAACAATGAATATTTAGAATAGGAACTACTACAACGGCTCTAGAAGGCCTTCTCTTTGGCCATATTTTGTTTCAGTTTCTTCTTTACTGCTAGAATCTTACTACTGCTGTAATTTTGTTCTGAATGGTTGTGCACAACCCCTTTAATATATTTCTTTCTCAGTTTATGTTAAAAAAAATATCTTATCATATTGATTCATTGCATCGCTCTACACCCTAGTATAGGAGAGATGTTGTAACGTTTGTTACTAACAAAATAATAAAAAATATAAACTTTAATTGCGCAAAAATAAATGTCTACCACAAAAACAACCTAATATGGGGAAGATATTGTAACGTTTGTTCCTAACAAAATAATAAAAAATAAAATTTTTTTATTTCAAAACAATAAAAAATTAAAAATTTAATTATAAGCCAAAAACAATGTCCGCCAAAAAACAACCCAATATGGGGGATATGTTGTAATGTTCCTACCTAACAAAATAATAAAAAAATTAAAAAAATTAATTATCCACAAAAAAAATGTTGGCTTTGCACATGGTTTTAAAACCATGTGCAAGGCCTCCTAAACAACCCGTGGTTTTATTGTTCATGGTTTAGGAGGGCCTTGCAAATGGTTTTAAAACCATGTGCAAGGAATCCTAAACAACCCATGGTTTTATCCTACATGGTTTAGGAGGGCCTTGCAAATGGTTTTAAAATCATGCGCAAGGCCCTCCTAAACCATATGTATGGAGGAGATGTTTTAAATACTAATATACCTTAATTTATGCAATACCTTAGAATCATATTAACATTATCCTAGATTCTCACTTGAACTAAAATCGAGGTTTGAAACAATTGGTTTTTAAAATATAATTGAAAATATAAACAATTTATGGAATGGTATAATATTATAATGTTTTAGAAAGTTTAATGTTTTAATAAATTCTAGTTTTTTAATAATTATAATGTTTTAATACTTTAAATAGTAAAAATGTTTTTAAGGAATAAGGTTTTTAAAATATAATTGAAAATATAGTTTATTTATGGAATAGTATAATATTATAATTTTTAAAAAGTCTAATGTTTTAATAATTTAAATAGTAAAAATGTTTCTAAATCAAGTTTTTTCTAAATATATTTAAATAATATTTTTTAAATATAATTGCAAACATAGTCAATTTGAAAATATATTGAATTTCACTAACAAAATTTCATTAAATGTATAGTGCTTGTTTTTTTCTTGCATATAGTGCGTTTTTTCCTTGCATAGGTTTCAGTGTATGGCGTATTAATATTAATGCATAAATTTCAGTGTAAATCTCAACTGTATAAATTTCAATGTAACGAAATTACAACAAAATAAGGAGACTAAGAAAAGAAATGAAAAGCAGATCAACAAAAATAATATTGAAAAAGAAAGCTAGACCAAATGATAGTAGAAAAACGAGAAGAAGAAAGGAAACAAAACACAAATCGACAAAAAAAATATTGAAAAAGAAAGTTAGACGAATTGATAGCAGAAGAATGAGAAGAACAAAGAAAACGAAACTTTGACCGACAAAGAGCATATCGAGAAAGAAAGTTGAAGCAAATGGAAGAATAAAGAAATCAAATTATAGAACAACAAAGACAATATTCAACCAATATACCCGTAGAACCATCTATAGGAGATTCTCAACGTGTAATGGTCACAGAGCGACATGATTCTGAGATGGTCCAATTACTAATATGGTCTGAGTTACAACAGTTTCAATTACTAATATGGTCCAATTTCAAGCAGTTCCAATTTTAGATTTAGTGTCTTTAGAGTTCTTAGTCAAATAAGTTGATTTTGCGTCAATTTACTTCATGTCAGAATCTACAGCCATAAATTCCACGATATTGCTTTAGTTCTCTTTAAAATGTGATGAAAAGATGTTGGGATGTAAATCCTGATAAGAGACCATTCATGGATGAGGTGGTTAACATGTTACAGAATATAGATACCAATAAAGGTGGAGGAATGATCCCTCTTGATCAACCTTAGTGTTGTTTCTGCTTTTTCAAGCACAGTGGTCCTTAACTTATCTACCTAGAAACAAGTTAGAAAGGCTTAGTATGACATTTACAACAAATATATGGTATGACATTTACAGCAATATATCAAGTTAAAGATTTGGCAGGCCTACAATTTCAACCTCCCTTCTCATATGATCGACATGAGAAGATGTCAAAACTACCAGGTGTGAAGATAAGAAAATATGAAGAAGATAGATTGAAAATTATATATGTGTTTTCAACTAAACCTATTCCTTACAATATGATAATTGTCAAATATATATAATTACATAATGATGATCAAACTCCATTTTTGTATCGCCACCGACGACTGGAACCAACCTACATCCAAATCCTAGGCTCTATCAAGTATCAAGAGGGATCAAATCTCTTAAGACGCAAACCTCTTCTCAGGTATTACAATAAAGGAGCTATTGAAGGAGAGGTTCGCACCTCAAGAGATTTGATCCCTCTCGACGCTTGATAGAGCCTAGGATTTGGATCTAGGTTGGTTAACGAGCAGATAGATTATCTATGTTGTTACAGAACAAACCAAATGAGTTGTCTTAACTAAGGGACGATTATCCCCCTATTTTTGGCTTGTTTTTACTTGTTTTTGGCCAAGAATCTTCTCGGAATTTTCAAAACTTGCAAAAACAACATTAACTAATTAATAAATATTAACTAATTAACAATTGTTAGGTGTAAATATATATATATATATATATATTATTAACATTTTGAAAGATAATTAATGCTTTGAAATCTTATCCAATTTTTTTTTTATTAACTAAAAAAATATTCTTTTTTAATTAATTAGAAAAATCAAACTGTGCGAAAAAACCCCTTCACAAGACAGAAACCTGAGCTGAGCCAAGCCTTCTCAAAAAAAAAACCTGAGCTAAGCCAAGCCTTCTCGAAAAAAGAAACCTGAGCTAAGCCCAGCCTAACTTTGAGTAGAAGAACAATCTTCCCTGTAGCATCCAAATCTGCCAGCAGCATCCAAATCTCATCTTTGTATACACAGAAAACTAATCTCATCTTTGTATACATAAAAAAACTAATTAAAGACCTAACAATGTCACCAGTAAAACTAACCCTTGTATACACAGAAAACTAATTAAACACCTAACAATGTCACAACCATTGAAACTAACCCGAGACTATCACACAACCAGTGAAACTAACCCCAGACTATCACACCTTCACAATCACTGAAATTAACCCTAAAACTCAACCAGCTGAAATAACCCCAAATGTTGAATTGTGAGTTCACCCAGTTGAAATAACCCCAAATGCTGAATTATGAGTTGTGTTTTGGCTTCAAGTGGAAATGTGCACAGAAGCTAGTGGCCCTAATTGACTATTTTTTTTTATTTAAAGCTTAAATATGTGGATTCAATTCAATGGAGTGCTCAACACGTTTGGAGGGAAGGTGGCCCTAATAATTATTTGCCTTAAGCTTAAAATAAGCGGAGTTCAATTCAATGGCTATTAGCTGTGTGGACACTACAAGCTTCCATTACAAAGATCCAGCGGTGCAAATTTAAACAGCACAAAGGATTGTCTCAAGCGGAACAAAAACAAGTAACTTGATATTCAAGGAGAATCATGATAAAGCATAATCCAAGAAAACAGTTGATAACAAGGGCATAGTCCAAAAAAGCACAACCCAAAAATCCAAAAAAACAGTTCACAAGAGCATAATCTAAAAATGCTAAAGTAGCAATACAAAGGAGTGTCCCATATTTGAACACAAAGTGGCACTGGCAGTGGCATTAAGATATACACAGCATGGCTGGAATTTGACGGTTTGTAGAAGGTTTTTTTAAGTTTTGGAATATATTTAATAGTTAATTATAAAATTAAAACCTAAACAGTGATATATATGAAAAATTCTAGACTGTATATTTGAAGTTTGGCAATTGAAACTACCTATCATAAGTTTTAAAATTTGTTTAAGAGAATAGACGGTGTTTGAGAGCATAGACATACCTATCATAAATTTTAATATTTGTTTGAGAACATAGGCAGTAGTAAACAAGAGTGTAGAATGTAACATATCAGTTTAAATTTTAATAGTTGTTTTAAGGTGCAGGTTGTACCTAAACTATTTATTACCCATGGCATTAGCATGCCTGTACATAACTATTCATACTAAATTGTTGTCAACAAATTTCTCATCCATATATTATATTTGTTATTATTCACATATTTATGTTTTTAATCAACATTCATACCAAATTGTTGTCAATAAATTTCTCATCCATATATTATATTTGTTATTATTTACAAATTTATGTTTTTAATCAACATTCATACCAAATTGTTGTTAACAAATTATATTATATTTGTTACTATGTTTTTATTGTTATTGTTGTTTGTTACTATTTACATATTTATATTTTTAATTAACATTCATACAAAATTGTTGTTAACAAATTTCTCATCCATATATTATATATGTTAATATTCACATATTTATATTTTTAATCCACATTTGTGGAAATGGCTTGATGTTAAGTTATTGTTATTAACATATTTATATTTTTAATCCACATTTGTGGAAATGGCTTGATGTTAAGTTATTGTTATCAAGATTTGTGTACAGCCATGTTGGATTTTTGTATTTGTTTTAGAAAAATATAGTTATATACTCTGTAAAATTATTTGTTTTAAAATTATTTATTTTAAATTATAGTCAAGTAATCTGTAAAATTATGATTTTTTTGAAAGTGAAGCATTCACATTAAACATAAACGAAAAAAACTTAAAAAGGCATGAAATTATTTTAGGATATAAACGAAAAAAACTTTAAAAGGCATGAAATTATTTTAGGATATTTTTTTTGTTTTTGAAAGTGAAGCATTCACATAAAACATAAACATAAACGAAAAAAACTTAACAAGGCATGAAATTATTTAAGGAAAAAAACTTTAAAAGGCATGAAATTCATTTTAGGATAAGAGATTTTTTTTTGACAGTCAAGCATTCACATAAAACGATACGATTTTTGTTACAGTGAAGCATTCACATAAAACTTAAAACGTAAGGAGAAGAGAAAAATCAAATTTCTGTTTGACCGGCATGAAAAATCCAAAAACATATCAGGCCTGGAATTTTTCAGGCCTGATACACAGTATATATTGCCCTTTTTTTAAGGCAGAAGGCATTTATATCTGACATTGCCATGTGAATAAAATCCAAACACACATGCATAGCTCATGTTCAATTGCGTGCTCGCCACGATCCAGTGGTGCAAATTTGAACACACAAAGCTGTGGCCCATATTTGTACAACAGAGTGGCAGTAAGATATACACAGTGTATATTGCCTTTTTTAAGGCAGAAGTCATTTATATCTGACATTCCCATGTGAATAAAATCCAAAAACACATGCATAGTTCATGTTCAATTGTGCTCACCACGATTATTAGCTGAGGACACCATAAACTTCCATTAGATCCAGTGATGCAAATTTGAACCGCACAAAGAAGTGGCCCATATTTGAACAACCGAATGGCAGTAAAATATACACGGTATATATTGCCTTTTTTAAGGCAGAAGGCATTTATATCTGACATTCACATGTTAATAAAATCCAAAAACACATGCACGGTATATATTGCCTTTTTTAAGGCTTAAAGCATTTATATCTGACATTCACATGTTAATAAAATCCAAAAACACATGCATCGCTCATGTTCCTCTCTTTCCAGCCCGGAATGACAGGACACAGACCACATTCGCTGACAACAGCACAGCAAAGACTGGCCATCTGTACAGAAATCCTGCTTGTTATATACTGGTGGTCATATTATTAGGACTCTATACTCCAAATATGTGATATGCTCCCAATATACTAACAAACAAAACCTTTTTTTTCCATTTTTCTCGTCATTTTTAATAAGGATACAAACAACTCAATTGCAAAGCTTAGTTACCATCAGCTTCTTCTTGATTTTCTTCATGGCAAGAAGCCCATTCAACTCCTGAGAACTAGGTCCTAATTCATACATAATTATTTCAACTGAGTTCTTCACATCTATGAATCAAACAAAACAACACTAGAACTGATCTATACAGTTGGTATCAGAATCGTGAGGTAAAGATGTCTTAGCATATGCCATAAACAAATGACTTGGTTTTGGTCTAAAAATCAAACAACATATGCAAGCAATGCAAAACAGGTAGGAAACTTCCTTGTGGAGGACCCTAGCTGATCAAATAAGTCTACTGCTGAAGTAAACATATGCAATGAAGAACAAACAAGCTGACTTCCATGGGTTTTTGGACCATGAGGTCTCAGGAGATTGCTTTGATATCCTTGCTTGATCTGTTGTACTTCATATGGCTTTTCACCAGCTGGCCTGCAGCCAAAGCAGACATAAGAGACAGCTCACCAGCCAAAACTGCTCCTGCCACAATCCTGGCCAAGAGCCTAGCATTCTCCCCGGGGGATTGTGCATTTGCTCCTTTTACTCCAAGCAAATTCAAACAAGCAGATTGTGAAGCTAACTGCGTTCCTCCTCCTACCGTTCCCACCTGCAAACAATGGATACAAATATGCCCACAGTAAGAACAATGTCGGAAGAGGTTGGGGGAGGGTAATCATTTTTTCTGTGATCCTTCTTAACTACTCAAGAGTCAAAAGATGGTCTAGCAATCCAAATCAAAGTCCCCAGATTTAAAAACCTACAAGTCATATATACACCAACACCAACTCTGATTTAAATACCCGAGATTATGGGAATCGAGTCTGTCAAAATCAGCAGGGATTCCATCCAGCCTTCAACACAATCCAGCTACCGACCTTAAGATTCTTTTCTAAATTTAATTAAGAGTTATTTCTGTCATCTTCTTCAATTTCCCCATGAAGTCAAATAGACCTCAATTCCTTTTCTTTGCCCACACTTTTCGGAGATGGTCTTAAAAAATTCAGTGGAGATTTTCTTACCTCAATACAAGGCATTGTGACTGATACATGTAGATCTTTGCCACCATTGGAAGCCTCCATCATTGTAATGCAATGAGAGCTCTCAACGTTTTGGGCGGGATCTTGGCCAGTTGCAATGAATACAGCAGAGACAATATTGGATGCATGGGCATTGAACCCCCCCATGGCACCAGCTAGTGCAGATCCAGTTAAGTTCTTGAGCATGTTCAGTTCCAACAAAGCTGGAACAGTAGTCTTCAAGACCTTCCTAACAACAGCTTCGGTGATGACAGCCTCACACACTACTGATTTCCCACGCCCTTCAATCCAGTTCACAGCTGTGGGTTTCTTGTCTGCACAGAAATTGCCTGACCACACCCAAAATTTGGCATTTAAACAAAAAGCCAACCCAACAAATTCCAAACAGGGAACCAAGAGTTAACCAAACCTGAAATAGGGATGACCCAAAAGTCAAATACCAATCAGAATTACATAGGCAGACTCACCAGAAACACTGATAACATCCATGTCATGAAACTCATCCTGAAGGAAATCCAAAACATTCTGCACACCCTTGGATACCATATTCATCCCCATGGCATCCCCAGTGAAGCAAGAAAACCTTATGTACAGATTCCTCCCTGCAATTCCACACTGTAAACCTTGCAGCCTGGCAAATCTGCTGCTCCTGTTATGCAGATCAGATCAACATGAAAAAGTCAACACCCACAAAATGGTTATTATACATTAATTGGTGAGTTTTTCCAAAAACAAAAGTCTAACTTCACTGGTCTCAATCAGAAACGACTTTAATGGCAATACATCCTAAGAAAATTTGTGGATTTTTTTTCTTAAAAGAAAAAAAACCAATATGTTTCCAGGTTTGTTTTAGATTTTAGATTTTATTATTAGATGAAGTTTGAAGTTATACAGATTAACTTTCTTTCATTTCGCATTCAACCCAGAAAAGCAAAATGGTCAAGAATCGGTGTGGGGTAGGAGATCTATCTAGTATCAACTATGATAAAGTGTGTGCACTGAATATGGACATTAGCACAAACCCATCTAGCTTCCCAGCTCAAGCTTCCTTAGCTGCTCTACAAGTAACTCTGCTTTGCTCTGGTGGGGTGGAAGATCCACTTTGTCCATATTAGCACAGTCCCATTCAAAGCATATGTACCTCAAGCTTATGAACATGAAGGAGGTGCATATCAAACCGGATTTAGATGGGTGTGGAATCATATTTTGGATTGGAACACAGGCATTGCCTCAACCAGGCAGCATACCATAAAGGATTTCGGAGGTATAAAATGCTTTGCATGCAAAACAAGAAAAGCAAGAAACTTAAGGTCATACCTATTGAAGATCATAGACAAATTCTCATAACTATCGGGATCTTCAAGGTAATACTTGAGATCTGCAGCTCTCTTGGCAGTGGGGAATCTAACCACAGGAGCTCTGGTCATCCCATCTCTCAAAAGGACACTGCTTGCACCGCCAGACATATGAATGGCCTTACAGCCTCTATTGGTGCTTGCAACCAAGCAGCCCTCTGTAGTAGCCATGGGCACCATGTATTCAAGCCCATCAAGAAAAAGAGGCCCTGCAACTCCTACAGGAATCTGCACATACCCAACAGGAAGTTCACAGCATTGGCCAAGAATGGATACATAATCAAATCCCTCCAAGGGCAACCCATCCATCGATCTGCCAGTCATCATCTCCAAGGCTCTTCTTCTCACCCAAGCAGATCTCCTACAGTCCCCAAGAGTCGTCTCCAGAGAATAAGAAGCCACATTCCCATTGCAAACAGCAGCTGCAATATCTTCATCATCGTTATCCCTCAACGAAATCCCCTTAAGCTGGACTTGGGTAGGCTTGGCCTTAACAGCAACTATTTCCTTAGGAAGAGGGCTTACTAGCTTCTCCTCTTCCCTCACATCATCATCATAATTGGTCCCGCTGATGAAATTCTGCACATAATCGATGCCAAAGAATCCTAGCAAATATATGAAAGAAGCAAGCTGAGCTACAATGGCGACCAACTCCCCTAAACTGAGCATATGAAGGGGCGTTGAAGTCCTGATTTTCTCCCTCCATCTCCTCATCAGAAAATAGGAGGCAGTGAAGAACAAGATAAAGAACACCTTGTTGGTCAGTCCCACAGGTAATGGCAAAGCATCAGAGGCCAATGTCTTTGAATTTTTCATTTTCTTTCCACAGCCACACTTATCATAAGCACGACTCTTACTACAATCATCCATCTTCTTGTTACTGCAACAATCCATTTCTCCACTGACTTTTCTTGTTCTTCTCAATCCCATACAATCCATTGGCCTGGCCTGAGGGAACAGGAGGAAGAACTCCTCTGAAATCTCCCCCAAACCCTCAGTATGAATGCAGTTGAAGAGACGGGTCTGCTATATTTATAATCCTATATTTTTATCATTGCCGAAGTATTTTAAATTCTCATGCTCTCTAGTATACAACTGGCATAAGCATAATATGAACATGCTGGCCCTCTGAGTACGTGCCTTGACGTTACACGTGGGTTGACTAACCGTCTAACCCGGCTGGTAGTTTTCTGCTTCTCTTCAAAATAAAGTGTTCATCGAACAGTTAATAAGTGCACACCTCAATCTTTTCTTTTGATTGTAAATTTAAAATTGGAAATCTTCATATTATTATTATAATAATTTATTTAAAAAGTCATCATTTATTAATTTTAATTTTTGATAAAAACAAATAAAATTATTATTATAATTAAAAAAATAATAAAATAAATAAAATTATTATCACTTAAAAAAGATATTAATGTAAATGATAAAAAAATTATTTTAAGAGTTTAGATTTATTTAATTAGTTTGCATTTCAAAAGATTTGATTTAAGGCTTAAGAATTGGAGAATGAAAATGGATATATACTTCTTATTTTTATATACGTATTTATTTTATGTAAATGTTTAATACAACACATTTATTACCTATAAATATAACAAAGAAAAATATCTTCAAATTCCAACGTTATTATTATTACTTATTTTTAGTTTTGTTAAATATTATATTATTTATTGAATATTAAATTATACAATTTAATATGAATTTATTTAGTAATTGTGTTTATGTTTGAAGAATTTGATATATATTTTAATTGTAATAATGATTTTATATATTATTCTATTTTTAAATGAACTTATGTCTTTTTTTATTAATTGTTACTTTATATCTAAATGAATTAAAGATAAATTTATTTAATTAATTTGCATTTTAAGAAATTTGATTTAAGGCTTCAGAATTGGAGAATGAAAATGGATATATACTTCTTCTTTTTATCATTATAATGACTATGCTTATTTATTCTATATAAATGTTTAATACAATACATTTATTTACTATAAATAACAAAAAAAAATATCAATCAAATTCCAACGTTATTATTATTACTTATTTTTAGTTTTGTTAAATATTATATTATTTACTGAATATTGAATTATACAATTTAATATGAATTTATTTAGTAATTGTGTTTATGTTTCAAGAATTTGATGTATATATTTTTTAATTGTAATAATGATCTTATATATTATTATATTTTTAAATGAACTTATGTCTTTTTTTTTAAATTGTTACTTGGTATTCATATATGAATGAATTAAAGATAACAAAGTCCAGATATACTTCATGAATATAAAGAGTGCTCTATCCTATGTTCTTGAAAACACAAATACCTTTACTACCAACTAGTAGCAATCCCCTCGCATATGCACAAATTTACACAGAGCATTGATAATTTTGTGAAGAAACTTCGGTGGAGGGCGTGAGCGAACGGGAATGATCTGCAACACACGGCCGGTTTGGCTGCCAGGCTTCATGGACCCTCCCTTGGACCCTGACCCAGAGGACTACGATGGGCGATTTCAAAGGATTGTGGCTTCCTCGGCCCCTCTGTTGTCCAGCGTCTCAACATCTTCTCGTTTTGTCAAGAGATCTAAAATTCTGAGTGTCAAGCTCTCCTCTACGGCTTCAAAAAGGAAGGTTGTTACCTTATCAGAAAAAGGGTTGATTGGCTTATTCACAGGACTGTGGCCCTCCCCCAAATCTGTGGAAGTATGGCTCAATAAAAATTGGAGAACGCTCATCCAAGGGGAAGTGCAACAAATATTCTGCGGCAAGGGCTACTTTGCTTTCATATTTGAAAAAAAGGAGGATTGAGATCTTATCTTCAGAAATGAGCCATATTTTATGGGGCCGAGAGGGATGTATCTAAACAAATGGGACCTCTCCTTCGGCCCTGAAAAAGATATCCCTAAGGCAATGCCGATATGGGTGAAGCTTCCCCTTCTGCCACTACACTGTTGGAATGATGAAGACTTCCACGCAATAGGCAATACCCTAGGGAAATACATAGACAAATCAGAGCCAAAAGCCCCCATGTTTTCATGCATAAGGATCTATGTTGAAGTAGATCTAGAGAAAGGGCTTCTGGAAGCCATCAACTTGACAATAGACGGGTGGAATCACATGCATACTGTGGACTACGAATAGTTACCTTTCAAATGCAAGTATTGCCATGAATATGGGCATTTTTCCAAGTCTTGCCCAAAAAAGCCAGAAAAATCTAACCCTGAGGAAGGATGGAATGTAGCTAGTAAAAGAAAGGGAGCAAGAGCAGCCCCAACTCAATCTCAAAACACCACAACAAAGAATGCAGTCGGAAATAAGTTTCAAGTGCTAGCTGATGAGGAGAAAGAAGAAGGGGAATGCGTGGTGGGGGAAGAGACTAACACCTTGCAAGAGGTTGAAGCCCCAAATGTTTTGCCTTCTCATGATATGGAAGAGTAGCTGGCTCAAAGCCCTCCAGTCCGAACTCATATAGAAGCAAGACCTGATTCCTCTACTAACAATGGAGGCGCATGCACCCGGTCTAAGACAAGGGAAACATCAGAAGAAGTCTCAAAAAACTCCAATGAAGAACCTGAATTGCTATCTAAAAAAGGAAGAAGATCCAATAAAACCCTTAGAGAACAGGACGCAGCAACGGAAAGAGCAGCAGGAAAACAATGCAACCTAGATTTTTTGGTAAGAAACCCATAGACAAACAAATACCTCCTTATCCCTGAAGAAGAAAAGAAGGAAAAGGAGAGGGCGCTCCATCAACACAGGAAATAATGAAGCTAGTCTCTTGGAATTGTCAAGGATTGGGAGGAAATCAAAAAATAGAAGTTGTTAAAAGAATCAAAACAATGGAAGTCGACTCCATCCTCCTCATCCAAGAGACAAAAAAGACTGCAGAAGACAGTCTTTCATCAATAAAGAAAATCTAGCCTAAAGGTGAAGGAAAAGCAATCAGTGCGACATGGGCATCAGGAGGCATCCTCACATGGTGGGACAAGGGAAAATTCACAATGCGTTCAGCAATAGAAAATAAGAACTGGCTCTTTGTGGAACTCGAAGACAAGGAAAGTAATGAAATTATCTGGGTGGGGAACATTTATGGCCCTACCATTCATGCACAAAAAGAATCTTTCTAGAATTCCTTAGAAGACCAATGCATGGGGAAAAAGCAATGTCCCTGTATAATTGCGGGAGACTTCAATGTTACTATATCTGTCGAAGAGCGCAGGAGAGGCACCAAAGTCAGAGATCCATTTGGAGAGAGGTTAGAGGACCTGATTTCCTTTTGGGGTCTAGCAGATATAAAGCCGAAAAATGGCAAGTTCACTTGGAATAATAAAAGGATAGGACCGGGACACATTGCAGCCAGGCTTGATAGGGTGTTGGTCAGTCCTCACCTTTTAAAGAATCTGGCCATCCCAGAATCTAAGCTGCTTTGCTCAATTGTTTTGGATCATAAACCAATATGCTTCTCTCTATCTCCTGTGGGGAAGTTGGGACCTCTTCCTTTTCGATTTAATCACCTCTAGATGGAATCGGAAGGTGTCTTCAACATCATCTATAATGCCTGGAGTTGTTTTATACCGGGATCCCTGACTTACATTTGGGAGAAAAAGTTAAAGTGTGTCAAATCTGCTCTCAAGCAATGGGCAACGAAGCACCACCAGGAGCCCAAGATCAGAAAGCTAGAGCTAATCAAGCAGATGGAAATGTTGCATGGACACATGGAGCAAATTGAAGTTACCCAAGGGTTAATTATTCAAGAAATAGAGCTGGAAAAAGCTTTGCAAACCACTCTCAGGCAGGAGGAGGAAAGTTCAAGGTTGCAGTCTAGGAATCTATGGCTAATCAGCGGAGACTAGAATACAAAATTCTTTCAAAATCAATGCAAGGAAAGGCAACGTAGGAACACCACAAGGGAGCTCAAAAAGGATGACGGAACTTCTACCACAGACCAGGCTGAGATCATCAATGAGGTAAGGGGTTTTTTTGAAAATTTGTATAATAATGAAGAGGAAGTTCTTCATGAGGATATGGCGGAAATGGTCAAAGACATCCCCCATATTGTCAAACCTGAACACATTGAATCCCTAGAAGCTCCCATTTTTGAAGTAGAGATCAAGAGGGCCATTTGGTCCCTCCATCCGGACAAATCCCCCGGGCCTGATGGCTTCCCAATTCGTTTTTATAGAATGTGTTGGCACTTCATTAAAAAAGACCTGATTCGTCTCATTTCTTGGATGTCCAAAGGAAGGATGGGAGGCGCAACAAACTCTACCTTCTTGGCCTTAATCCCCAAGGAGCCTAATCCTACCTCTATTAAACGTTTCAGACCTATTTCTCTATGTAATGACCCTTATAAAATTTTCTCCAAAGCCCTATCTCTCAAGCTGAAAACTGTTATCCCTTCGCTAATCTCTCCAAATCAGGGAGGTTTCATAGCCAGCTGCCACATAAGTGATAACATTCTTCTAGTCCAAGAAGTAATACATTCTAGTCAAAAAAATAGGGAATCCAGAATGGCCATCAAACTAGATTTGGCCAACGCTTTTGATAGACTAAGACATGATTTTATTTTTCTAGTTTTGGAAAAGTTTGGGTTTCCTCCCATCTTTGTCAAACAAATTCAAGCCTACATAAGCTCACCTTGGATAGCCCCTCTAGTTAACAGAAGACCCTTTGATTTCTTCAAACCCAAAAGAGGGATAAGGCAGGGCTACCCTCTATCCCCATTTCTGTACATTTTAGTTGTAGATTGCATGAGCAGGAGACTAAACAAACAGCTATAGGAAGGAACGGTCCCTGGCCTCTCCTTCAAAATAGGGATTCAACCCATCAACCATGCACTCTTCGCAGATGATTCCATCTTCCTAGGAAGGGCTTCCACTCAGATAGCTAGGAGTTTCCAGTAGTCTCTCAATCTTTTCCTTCTCTCCTCGGGAAGCAAGGCGAACCTAGATAAATGCCAAATCTATGGGTGACATAGCAATGTCAACACCCTCAGAGATATCTCCCAAATCCTCAACATTAAATTCAATTATGACTGGATGCACTTCAACTACTTGGGAATACCAATCACTAAAAAATCTTTCTCATCGGCCATGTGGAGAACTGTAATACAAAAAATAAAAAGCAAGGTTCTCTCTCTTGGTACGCGTTGGCTCAACATTGCAAGAAAAGTCACTCTCATACAATCAATTTAATCCACCTACCCCATATACATCAGCTCAATGGTTCTAGCCCCAAAGATGATCACTAACAACATAAGTATGGAAATAAGAAAGTTCCTCTAGCAGGGAGGCAAAGTTCAATCTAAAAAATTCCACCTTGTTAAAAGGGATGTGGTTAAGACCCCAAAATTAAATGGGGGATTGGGAATTAGAGATCCGGAGCAGATGAATAAAGCGCTGGGAGCTAAGCTGGTTTGGAGAATGGTTTCTGGAAGTATGGATTGGTGGAAAGAAGTTATCAGGAAAAGTATATAAGGAAGCCACGTTCCACAATTCTCTGTCATCCTTGGGATGGGCAATGCACATCAATCTGGTAGCTAGGCAAATCTTCTCTGACTTTAATTCAATCAGAATCCTATTGGGTCCCAGGTAATGGTAAGAAGATCAAGTTTTGGAGTGATAGAATCCTTGGAAACCCCTCCATCTCTTCTCTATCTCAGATAGAGGATCTCTCCAATTGGTTTATTGGTAATGGTCTTATTACTCTTTATGATTTATCTAGCTGGGATAGGAAAGGGAAATGGATTGGATGGAAGTTGCTGCAACCTCCCGATCATCTGAAACAAGCTGTTGATATCTTTCTTCCCCTCCTCCATGGTATTTCCCCTATCAGTAAAAGCTCTGAAGACTCCATTGGGTGGGGTAGCAATGGTGATTATACAGTAAAAGAGGGATACAAACTGCTCCAAACAAATTTGGTGACCGCCCTAGCAAATCTATGGAAGAAGGTTTGGAATCTAGACTGTATTCCAAAAGTCAGCTGTTTTATATGGCTGCTAATGCACAATAAACTCGTAACGGCAGATAACCTCACTAAAAGAGGTATAGAAGGCCCCTCCAGATGCGCCCTATGTAAAGCAGACTTGGAATCTACCACGCACCTCTTTCTTCAATGCAAAGTCACTATACAAATTTGGAGGGCTATCTTGCATAATGTTTGTGCCTTTTTCAAACCTCCAGACTCCCTGGAGCAACTTTTAATAGTATGGAACAATCTATATCCAGGGAACCTCAGAAAAAAAAACCCATCCTAAGGCGGTTGTGGAGTGTCATTCCTAAGAACATATGCTGGCATATTTGGTTGGCAAGGAACAGATCAATATTCAAGGGAGAGAAGGTTAATATCAATCAAATTGCAGCAAAGATTATTGGGATGACTGCTGAAAAATTAGAGACTAGAGGAATGGGATTTCCAGATGCAGAAGACATCCCAGCACAAATATCCAAGTCGTGCAGTATTTTCTTCCAAAGGAGATCCCCTCAGGCCAAAAACTACAACAACAAGCAGTCATGGGAAGTAAGAAAAAACTATGAAGATCTCTCTCGATGGATTAAAAATCAGAATGCCTACTCCTTATTCTTTAATGGTGCCTCAAAAGGCAACCCAGGGAAGGCAGGTGCAGGGGGTCTTATTCTGAATCCAAGAGGACAAATAATAAATTCTTTTGCCTGGGGACTGGGGAGTAAAACTAATAATGATGTTGAATGGCTAGCTCTTCTACAAGGGTTGGAGATGATTGATGCAAAATCCATCACTAGGCTGATAATATTGGGGGATTATCGCCAAGTGATCCACAAAATGAGAACAAGTTATCCTACGGGATCCATTAAATGCAAAAGGATACACAGCAGGATTCAAAAGCTCCATCTTCCTGAAAGCATAGATTACTACCATATTTTAAGAGAAAACAATGCTGAAGCAGATAAAATGGAAAATAAGGGGCCCTCTCTCTCACAAGGTTCACTAATATTAAATGGAGAAGAGACAAACTATAAATATATCCCCTAAGAATCAAAATTGGTTTTCTTGTAGTAATCCTGGATAGGGCATGGCTCACTACTCAATATATAAACAAAATGCCTCATATCCTAAGCATTTTTCTGGCAGGGCACATAGCCTCCTCTCAACACATAGTGGATGCAACAATTTGTATTTTTCATTTCCTTTTATAAGCAGTCCCAACGGTTTAAAGATGAGCACGTGGGTTCTCTGTCTCATTCCATCGTTCTTTGTAACCTTTTCAAGCAATCAACACGTTTACAGGAATCAATTTTTAGGTTCACCATCTACCTACGTGAGTACTCTGAATTGGGGAAATTTTTTGTGTTGTTTTATATCTTTGCATAAAAAGGAATGGAAGAATATATTCATAGGGGAGAGGAATGTGCAGAATTTAATGTTGAGTGGTAAGCATGCTGGGATGGAGTGGGAATGAGGCTATCATGAAAATGTAATGAAGTTAAATGAGTAGCATGAAAGACAGAAGACGAGCAGTTACATTTTTTCAATGTGGATTGGCAATGAGCAAGGCAACCTGACATTGATTTGGAAGACTAGCAGAGGAGCTTGTGACCGTAGGCAGCCAGAGGAAAAAAACTATTTTCTCTTTGACCACCAGGCTCGGGATAATCAAGTGCAAGTAGTCCGAAGGATTAAGAAATACACTATCATCCAGTTGATCAGATTGAAGACCAAATTAAATTGGTTAGATCATGTTTTTTTGCAAAATATTGAATAAGCAATTCATCAGAGTATACTCCACCAATGTCTATTTAAAGGACAGTAACAACTCTAGCTGCCCTAGATGGCCTCACTTCTGGCTCTGTTTTGTTTTAGTTCTTTTGACTGAAATTTCTCTCGAGCAATATATGTTATGAATGGCTGTGCATAGCCTTTTTAATACATTTTTTCTTAAGTTTCTGTTAAAAAAAAAACTAGTAGCAATCCCACTTCATAAAATTACTCAAAACTAAATGATAGCGGGATAACAAAAAGAGATGTTCTACATAGGCCTTCAACAACATATTTTTACAGCCATCTAACCAGTACTTAAAAAAGAAGTCCAAACTAATCAACTAGCATCGAAGACTCTTTGTAATTAATAGGCTTGGAAGGAGCCTACATAAACGAATTGATGGTCCTTGTACTCTTCATGAAATAGAATGCCTTCACATGCTCCAATAGTTTTGTTAGAAAGGATATATGCCTTATAATTGAAGTGTTGATAAATATGATGGAAAGCCAAGGTATGGAAGACCTTTTGTAACTCTTTGATTTTGGATTTCCAATGGTCTAGAAGAAGTACCTATAATTGTTTATTATTTCTAGGCCAATCCACAATGACCCTCGAGTCCCCAAACACCTAAAGAGAAAGGATATTTTTGTAAATAGAAAAAACTAGGAGTCCCCAAAGCACGATGATCTCCAATTTGGTATTTTCTCCCACATCAATGTCCATCCAACAATGAAAATAATGATAACCACTAATTTTTCAAAACCATACCCACTTCGTTGAAACCATACTAGGATGCGCCATCAAAAAATCCCATTGGATACACAAAGAGAATGGGGGTTTTAATAACTAGAGAAGTAATCTTATTTGCCCTGCGATGATGTTCATAATAAAAAAACACGACAAACCTAGAACTTATACTATAATTATGCTTATACCAATCCTCAAATATAATGTAGCTTTTGAACTTCCAAATACCCCCTATAACAAACAGAGGAAGATTGATAAAATCTTAATCATTACCACTCCATCTGAATAGACAGTCTCCAAAGCTAAAGCCAAACCATCTTTTAGAAATCCTCAATAACAAAATAACTTCCTTCCAAACCAACTTCACAAAAGGAAAAAATACAAATAAGTGGTCTATCTTCTCCTCCGCATAATGGCACATTGAGAAAAAAGCAATCCCCATAAGGACTCTTTTTATCAAATTTTTCGAGGTCAAAATATTACGCTCTAATACCAACCAACATAAAAGCTTGATTTTCAGTGGAGTAGCCCATTTCCCCAACGACAAATGCCACCATTTTTTTTGTATCCAGAGAAGATGTAATAATCTCTTCATAGGATAAATTAGCACACTAGACAGTAAATGTATTCCAAGACCAAACTATCTTGTTTGGTCAATCAAATAGTTTGATACCACAATGCAGAACTCTCTTGATATAAGCATCCCATTCCTTGTTAATATTTCAATGCTTATACAATATGTAAGAACATTTAGCATCATAACATCATAGCCATATACAAAAGGATCATTGAAAGAAAGACAGGCACAACCAAACAAAAGAACACAGAGATTTATCCTAGAAACCCTCATGGGGAAGGAAACCCAACAAAGCTTCCTCGATATAGACTTCGACCAAATACAGTGTAATACCCAAAGAATAAGTCTTATAAGACCCCAAGAATAATCTTGGATCGCTTCCTCTCTCTTAGATGGACTACTCCTTCTCTCTTTAGTGCAATTGTCTAGTTATATTGCTTGTCCAAATGAGGGAGGCTCCTCTCCTATTTATACTGATCAGCTGAGAATCTTAATAAACCAAATGGGCCAACTCCTCCTTGTTGTCAGGGGCGACTTGCCTTAGAAGTCTCAAAAATACATTTTAATAATATTTTTGTGGGTACTACTGACCCAACTTACAACAGAGGTTTTACCTCAAGACTTTACATGACCAGTTACATCAATGGCATCCCTAATCGGAGGAACAACATCTCTAGAAGGGGTAATAACAATAATAATACAAAATAGACTATCTTCCGCAGTTACATTTCTTTAACACTCCCTCTTAACAAGGAAGGTATTCTATAACACAATAATACATCTGTACAACTGACTGGTAAGTCTATACACCATAGGAAGTTTTAACAACTTTATCAACATTATCATTATCTGTGGAATATCACCATCACGGAGCATCACATATCGATCATCACGCCATGAACACATTCGTACGAGCATCGTATCTCAACAAATCATAATAAGCATCACATCTCATCGCATCATCAAAAGCATCGCATCACATCTCGTCGCATCGTTGCAAATATCACATCTCATCACATCATCACGAGCAACACATCTCATCACATCATCACAAGCATCACATCTCATCGCTTCATCACGAGCACCACATCTAGTCGCATCATCATGAGCATCACATCTCGTTGCATGATCATGAGCATCACATCTCTATCACATACAATAAACACAACATCACAACTTAATGTGAAATCACCCACACATCAAAAGGTGTTGGATCATCCATAAATGAGTGCAAGACCACACCATCTGCAAATGAATGTCATGCCACAACGTCTGCAAATGAATTCCAAACCACAACGTCTGCAAATGAATTCTAGACCACAACGTACGCAAATGAATGTTGGACCACAACGTCTGCAAATGAATTCCATACCACAATGTCCGCAAATGAATGTTGGACCACAATGTTTGTAAATGAATGCTAGACCACAATGTATGCAAATGAATGCCAAACCACAACGTCGGTAAATGAATGCCATACCATGATGTATACAAATGAATGCCAGACCACAACATCCGCAAATGAATGCTAGACCACAACATCTGCAAATGAATGCCAGACCACAACGTCTGCAAATGAATGTTGGACCACAATGTCTACAAATGAATGCCAGACCACATCTCATTGGGATCTTCCTATTTGAAGATATGACCAACCTTCCTAGAATCTTCCTTGTGAGGATGCCACCAACAATTTTGGGATTTACCCTTAGCGATAAGGCCAGTCATACTGGGATCCACCCTCAGTGATGTCACCAACCATATTGGGATCTTCCCATGAAGATACGACCAAGCTCTCTATATTGGGGATCATTATTATTTTCTTGTACAACCACAACTATATCATTACCATCTCATCCTCTTATCATCACTCCCTCTTTCTAGGGAGGTCCTTTTAGACTACACCAAGCTTGTCTCTAGAATATTCAAATTTCACATAAGACAGAGGCTTAGTTAACACATTTGCAACTTGTTACTCTATAGGAACATGCTGGAGCTTTATGGCTCTTCTATGCAACATATCCTGGATGTAATGATAATTTATCTCTACATGCTTTGACTTGTCATGGAAAACTAGGTTCTCTATTAACTTGATACAACTCTGGTTGTCACAATAGATATCAGTTGCATCCATTTCGGTGTCAAACAATTATGCTAATAGTTTGCGAATTCATATTTCTTTGCTATAGGTTGAACATGTTGCAATGTATTCAGCCTATGCTATACTAAGTGGAACACTAGTATGCTTTCTACCAAGCCATGAGATCACACCTAATCCCAAACTGAAACAACATCCTGAAGTGCTCTTTCGGTCTTGAACACTTTTTTTTTGCGTCTACAATGAGTTTGTCCTCTCCTGTCAAGTCATCTACATATACCAGTCTTCTGTACTCAACCTTAAAGTAAAGGTCATAACCCGCTTTACTCTTGGTAAATTGTTAGTCCATTAGGAATTTGTCCATCACGTCGTACCATTTCGAACTCGAAGATCTTCTATAGTCACTCCCTCTGAAGTTGAGCATTATCCTCCCTCTTCATTTATACTCTATGTATCAAAACATTATGTACTGGAGTGACAGGTAGCATCCTCTGCTGTTGATATTCTATATATCCATCTCAGGTCACTGGATACCAAGATCCTCTATCTTGAACTTTGTTGAAAAGTTCCTCTTGCATCTATATGTGATCCTGTCATCCTCTATAGGCTTCCATCTTTAATCTTGTATAAAAGGTTAAGATATTCATCACTCTAGGTGATCTTCAAGCTCCTCATGTGTTTATCCATGGGTTCCTGTTGAGTTCGTACAAAGCCTTTTGTGCACATGTGGTTCTTTGCTCGATATACACTTCTACTTCACTGGAGAAGTGTGTCTGGTCAATGGAGTATGTCATGCCATAATCTACTCCCTCTTTCTGACAGAAACCACGAACCTTGCTTTGTATCTGTTGATGTTGTCATTTGATGCATACTTGATCTTGTAGATCCACATGGAAGACACTATGGACTTCCCTTAAGGTCTCAGAACCACATCCTAGACATCGTTCCCCATTATCACCTGGTATTATTTGATCATGGTATTCTTCCATTTCTACTTGGCTACTTATTCATAGATGGGAGGATCTGCATCAATGATGTCACTCAACAGTGCCATATAACTAGAGAGTATCTGAGGCCTTTTACTTTCGTTGGAAGTGTCGTCATATTTTTTTCATCTTGAATTATCTCTCATGCCCAAGATGGTCTTCATCTCTCGAGGTGGATCTACCGTTAAAGGGCATATCATGATTTTTATATTCTTCTGAAGTTGTTTCTTTTGCCACAATGTCTATGACCCTAGGAGCTTTAGGTTCATATTTTTGTATGTTTATTGGAATGAATCTTCTAACTGAAATGTCATTACTTGTTCTTTGGAACAAGTCTCATCCTTCTTTTCTTGTAGTTGATTGTACACGATCTTTCCTACAATTCAAATACATCAGTTGCATGGTTAGAAACATTTCATAGAACATATTTATAATGACAAATTATTATGCATAGAGATGTAATCATGCAACTATTTTATTCAATACAACATTCATCCATATCCCGTATACACAGGGAAACTTTCTAGATGCCTTCCATCTCTACCATAACATTATTGAGATTGTGCACTAATCCCAATATGTCAGCAAAGAGGTTTCATTCTATATAAGTAGTAATGGAATGTTGTATAGCACCATAGGACACTTACCCATCACATGCATATTAGTAGTACATTGCTCATTAATGCAAACATTCTACCACACATAATACATTTCCTTGAACATAGATATGTACACAACTAAACAAAGTAATTTAAGAAAATAGATATATAGGAAATGACAATTCAAATACTTATCTTTTTTTGTTTGGAAGAGTCCTTCTTGATCCTTATGTCCTTGCAAGAATAACTGGAGACTTATACTTCATCATCTGATTTTGGGAACCTATGTATTGGTTCTAAGTGCCACTAATTGCATTCCATCTTATCCAATGTTGAAATGGATAAGAGTAGGACCTTTGTCTTCACCAATAGAATTCATATTCCTCGTCACTTGAGGAATCTTCTATTTTCTTCTATGAATATTTTATTAGTTAGTTCATCATATTCAACGGTGTGAGCATGATGCCTTTTCTTGTTTGACTTCTTATTGAAGGAGCCTATATTTCTGGGACAATCTATGGAGTAGTGTCCCTACTCATCATAAGTGTAGCATCGAATGTTTGGAAGGATCTCGTATGAATTCTTTTTGTCTCCTATTTTGATGATGGTACTCCTTCTTCTATGATTTCTTCTTGGACTGAACTGTGAGATCTTAATCTTCAATTGTTCACATCGTCTCCTCTCTTGTTATGAGTCAAGCTTCTTGTTGTGTGCATTATTCTTATAGTTCATTGAAAGAGATCAAAATCCTTCTTGCACATATTCCTTGAATGAATGAATCCTTGGGAAGCCATTCAAGGTTGCAATCCTTGCTTTTGATTCTTTGACATTGTCTCCAATGGCTTCTAGTTTCAACTTGATTTGAGAGATATCCTTATGAAGTAAGATTGAATGATTTCTGACATTTGTATCTTCACATCCTTGAGTTGATTTCTCAAGGTCATATTCATGTTGATATTATTTCCATCATACAAGTTTGTCATTGCATCGAACATATCCTTGGGGGTCTTCAAGGATTATACATGTGAGATATAATGAAGACATAAATAATCATCTTGGTTTTGACTAAGTCCTTGTGCTTTGTCTTCATCTCCCTCTGGATCTGGAGCTTCTTCTTTGACATAGTTCTCTGGGTTATGCTTCTTTAGGTATGAAAATCACTCTATATTTCCATTCTCGAGAGTTCTAAAATCATTCAAGCTTGTCCTCAATATTGGTATTATTTGTCATTGAGAATATCAAGTGGAAATAAATAGGATAGAACTTATCAATGAGATTGCTTCAACTTGATGCTTGCTTGAAAGATTTTCTGGAAGACTGTTTCTGGTGGACCTAGGGTTTGACAGAGAAGCCCTAATTTTTCAAATTAGTTACCTTTCATATCTTATTGGATAGAAAGATGTTCCTCCTCAAGGTGAGCTTAGCAACATACTCATTTTCCCAAAACCGTGGACATAACTACAAAATACTTGATGCCCTATTTTTCCCCGAGAGCAATGTTAGGTGAAAAATTGAAGATCCATGGAATGAGAAAATTATTACATAGAAATATGTACCCTCTTAAGGAAAGTTTGATAGTCATATTTTTTCAATTGATCAGTGGAGGGAAGTGCCCGGAAGAGGAAGCCCTAGTTTTCTCCAATTTCTTCTGCAGAATTTCCTGATATTGTTTATGTTATATCTCTAAAATTCCTACTCCTCTAGGTCTGAAACTTAATACTAAGAAGTCCTAATTTATATTATTTCCAACCCCATGGGTTAGAGTAGAAGTGTATTCTCCAAGTGGGACTTATGAGAATTTTCCCCAGGTGATTTATTTAAGAGATTTTCAACATAGCGAACTTGTACGGACTACCACATGTCACTGTTTCACCTTCTGGGTCTTAAACTTGGATCAAAGAAACTAAATTCTGTTACCAATTTGTATCATCTTGCAAAATTTAATTTGGACCTTCCTATATCTAGATATACCAATTCTCACTAGGTCACCTGTTTATGGCTGTATTCTGGAGGAGGCTAGAACCCTGATTTGGAGGAATCATATCTCCTAAAGTATAAAGAATATGTGGATGCAATTTGCATAAAAGTTACATAAATATTTCATATTTGGACTGTAAAAGTTTTAGTTCCTTATCCTTCTCCAATCTTGAGCTATAGCAAAAATTCCAAGATGACTAGATTTTTCCTTTTAGGGTTTTCCAAGCATGAAACCCTAATCTCTAGTAGTTGCAGTTGTAGCAGTGTTTTTGTTGCAAAAAGAATTATTGTAGGTTGGATCTGATACCATGTTAATATTTCAATGGTTATACAATATCTAAGAACATTTAGCATCATAACATCATAACCATATACAAAAGGATCATTGAAAGAAAGACAATCACAACCAGACAAAAGAACACAAAGATTTATCTTGGGAAACCCTCATGGGGAAGAAAACCAAAAAAAAATTCCTTGATATAGAATTTGACCAAGTATAGTGTAATACCCAAATAATAAGACTTATAAGACCCCAAGAATAATCCTAGGTTTCTTCCTCTCTACCAGATGGACTGCTCCTTTCTCTAGCACAATTGCTGAGTTATATCGTGTGTCCAAATGAGGGAAGTGTATCTCCTATTTATACTGATCAACTGAGAGGCCTAATAACTCAATTGGTCCCACTTCTCCTTGCTTCGAGGTCTGAATTTCCATGGAAGACTAAAAAATACAGTTTAATAATACTTTTGTTGGTACTACTGACCCGACTTAGAACATAAGTTTTACCTCAAGACTTTACATGATCAATTACATCAATGAAATCCCTAATTGAAGGAACAACATCTTCGAAAGGGGTAATAACAATAATAATACAAAACAAAATATCTTTCGAAGTTACATTTATTTAACATTCCTCGACAAAAGAACCTCCTAACCCTAGATCCCAAGAGAGTATCTAGTAATGATTGACATAAGAGCCCCTATCACGATACTTGATATGAGATAAGTTATAGATGCTGATAGTATTTAAATGACAAATAAGAGGCTACAATAATAAATACAAAAATGACTCTCCAAAAATTAAGGGATCAGTACCCAACTGAACACATTCTCCATTGCCAATTCTCCAGGCAAGGCAAGTATCTACGGAAGAAAGAGATTCCAACAAACCTCTCCAAATATTCGAAGCAACATGATATTTTCTTCTCAATTTTTTTGAGCCATTCATCTACCGCAACATTCCTTATGTATTTGGATTTTAAAATTCCGCTCCAAAGCCTCGATCCAAGTAACCCACGCCAAAGGCTTTTCATAACTAAATATTTTGCAAACCAAAACATATTTTTGATCTTCTAGCCACCAAGTCTCATAGGAAGAGAAATATTTCGCCATCTAACTAAATGACAATTTTCCTTGTTCTTATCTCTGGACCACAAGAAACTAAACAATCTTTTATTGAATTTGTTGATAATAAATATTGTAACTTTGGCTAGAGAGAACTAGTAACTAGACAAGTTTTGAAGAATAGAATTTATGAAAACCAAATGACTTCCCAAAGAGAGCCATCTGAAATCCCAATTTTCCATCCATTTTCCACCTTCTTTAATAACCATAATCAATCTTTTCTTAGATATTTATTGGGTTTCAAGTGGAATCCAAGATATTTCAAGCTTGAATCTAAACAATCCATATGAAAGGGGAAAATGTCTCTAATTTGTTTAAGAACAACATCATTAACTCCATGATGTCAGAAGCATGATTTTTTATTGCTTATCTCCATGCTCAAAGTGCAACATAAAATACTAATAATGTCCTAGAAATTTTTCCACTCCTCAAAGGTACCAATTCTAAGAAGAATAACATCATCTACAAAGAGTAAATGAGTTATTATATGAGCGTTTGACACTTTTACACCTTCGGAGATGTCCATCTCTTATGTCCTTCTCAATCAACTGACTATGACCTTCAACGACGAGCAGAAATAATAGGGGATACAAGGGAAAACCCTATCTCAAGCCTCTGTGACTCTCAGAAAATCTAGTGGGATAGTTGCTTACTAGAATAGATAAATATGCCAAAGTTACACAACCCATAGTCCAATCTTTAACCTCCATAGTTAAACCAATATGAAGGAGAGTCAATATAAGGAAAGTCCAATCAAAGATACCTTAAGCCTTCACTGAGCCCATCTTTAAGATCAATGCTTGTCTTTACTAGCCTCTATAGCAGCAAATTACTCTTATTCCATTGTTGAAAGTGCAACAAGCTTTTTCCAATTTTTAAATCCAACTTATTGTTGTTCCACCTACAGTAAAAACATACCCTGTGGTGCTCTTCTTGTTGTCTTTATCACCTACCATATATGTGTCAACATATCCTTTTATAACAATGTCTAAACCTCCAGAACATAATGCATGAGAAGTGATACCTCTCAAATACCTGAGAAGCCACTATACTACCCTCCAATTCTCTTTACCTAGATTGTTTATACCTACTCATAACTCCCACTACATGTGCAATATCTAGTCTTTTGCACACCATGGCATACATCAAGCTACCAACTGCTGATGAATAGGGGACCTTGAACATGTATTCTATCTATTCATGTGTCTTAGGACACATCTCCTTACTTATTTTGAAATGGCTGGCCAAAGGTGTACTAACTGGTTTTGCATTCTACATTCTAAATTTATCCAACACGTTTTCTATGTACTCACCCTAAGACAATGTCAATTTACGATTATTCATGTCCATTGTTATTATCATACCAAGGATTTGCTTTACAGCACCCAAATCCTTCATTGCAAATGATTTAGCTAGTTTCCTTTTGAGCATATTTATATCCTGCATGTTAGACTCTGCAACAAGCATGTCATCCACATGCAATAACAAGATAATATATCTTCCATTATCTATCCTCTTGAAAAAAACACAGTGATCAGAATGACATCTACGATAACCATGTTTTGTCATAAACTTATCAAATTTCAAATGCCACTGTCTTGGATCTTGTTTTAGGCCATACAATCTCTTATTTAAATTGCAAACCAAATTCTCCTTTCCTTTGTCCTCATACCCCTATGGTTGCTGCATATAAATATCTTCCTCCAAATCCCCATGGAGAAAAAGGTTGTTTTTACATCTAACTGTTCAAGATACAAATATTCTATCGCCACTAGACTTAAAATAGTCCTAATTGAAGTCATTTTAACAATAGGAGAAAACATTTCATCAAAATTTATACCTTTCCTTTGTGCAAACCCCTTTACAACAAGTATAGCCTTATACTAGTTCTTGTCTCCTTCTTCTTCCTTCAACCTATAAACCCATTTATTATGCAATGCTCTTTTACCTACAAGCAACTCAAACAAATACCAAGCCTATTTTCTTACAAGTTACTCCATGTCACATCCCCACCCCTCATCCTGGCGGAGAGGATGCAACATTACCTATATCAAACTGGGCAATCTAGCCCCATGAACGTAATATAAAATGCAATGTATTGAGCTAATACATATAGAGATGCATGAATATTTAATATACAATGGAAGCAAAATACATTCCATTCAAGCATTTAACATGTTCATCATAATTCATTCAAGCAAATACAAGTGCAGAGATTTAAACACAAGAACACTTATCTTGGAAGCGAAGCTCATCCCTCAACTAGCTATGCCACTGCAACGTTCCACCCAACCATAGGCTAGTGTGCTCTTCAATCTCTCAACAGCACTGCCACCCCTGAGCTGGGCATGAATTCCCTAAGGAATAAGCCACACTAGTAGGCTCACACATAGCCAAGGATACCACAAAATTCAGTCAATCCAACACACTTGGGTTTATCATGCTACAAAGGAGCTGGAAATCGTGACTGCTAAGCTAGTGAGTTCAAGCACAGAGCTATGGAAACCTACACCAGATCTAGCCTAGTTTCTAGAACATCTACACACCCAACACAAGGAAGCACCCCCTTCTCTTCTACACAGTCCCTCGAGCTATGCCTTCCCTTCCAGCACTATTTAGGGTGTGCAAAGAAGAAAACCAATCCCCTAGATCTATCTGTGAGGTTCCTTCACACACAAGGTTTATCAAGCTGGTAAGACCCCATTTCCAATCCTAATTTAGTTCATACCAAAGCACAGATGCATACACAGCAAGATATACAATTCTAGGTTGAGGAAAATAGTTTTGGCAACAAAACGAATTGCCAAGATGGGTGAAAACAACCCCCTAACATAAATTTGATTCCTAGGGACGTTTTGGCCCTAATGTGGCCAAAATCAACTCAACAACACCCAAGAAATCATGGGTCTCTTCTCCCACTCCCTGGGCATTACCAAAAACAGTTTGCCTCAGCCGGGTAACGAGGATAAACAACAACAAATCCACTAGGCAAAGATCCCAACCATTGAGCTTTTCCCAATTGACTTCCCAGACATGGGAAAACTCCAAAACCTCCAAAAATGTGAGTGGAAAAAAAATGGATTGCTCCCTGAATGGAAATCCCATGTGAGGAAATCAACTGCCTGCATGCTTGAGGAAAAATGTGGCTGCCAGTGCATGAGGGTGAGCTGCAACTACCTCCTTGAATGAAGAATGCGGCTCTCTTCCTCCACATGAGGGTAATGGATGAGAGATCTCCCTTAGGCAAGTGTGTGGTCAAAGTCTGACAACCCTTCTAGAATTGACGGTTTCCCATACTCCCCTTTCCCCAAGGCAATAATTGCCCAACTACTCCTTGGAGAGTTAAGTGGTTGGTTGAATAAGACAATAAAGTAGTTGCCAACTCTTTTGGGTTCTTTTATTGACATTTGGATTTTTCCTATTGGCTTAGAGGTTAAATACCCCCCCCCTTATCCTTAGGAAATCATGCCCCATCTCTTTTAATGTTGCATTGACATAGCTGGTTGTGGGTTTTTAATTAAATTGCATAATTTACATGATGTCCAAAATTATAATGTGTCAGTTAGCACGAAATACCATCATAAATGATTTTAATCGTCGAACCTAAAACGATAAATCAATGGTGGGGATTTTGCCTTTAACTCCACACCACGATTAAATACAATATAAACATCATATACATCTTTAATGCAAATGGGGTAAAAACCAGGGTGTTACAGTCCATCTCCTCATTCATGCCTTGCTCCCACTTCTTTCTAGTTTCCACTTACATTGCTTCTTCATGACATTTTGGTTCTCCAAAATCAGTCATCATTAAATAATATAGTGAAGGAGAGAATCGTTCACGGGGTCAACTTAACCTGGTACATCTTCTAACACTTGCATGAGTTTGAGGTACCTACTATTGTTCTTGATTTTTTGGTACCTTTGGAACTTCCTATTCCTCTTTCTTTCTTGCAACTGATCTTTGTACATAACCTTTCATTGAATACTACATCTCCACTCCAATGATTTTGTGATTTTCATAATCCCATAAGCGATAACCAAAATCATAGACCCCGTATCCAATAAAGGTGCCTTTCTTGGATTTAGTCTCAAACTTTGTTATATTTTCTTTATCAATATGGAAAAATGCTTCATAACCTAAAAATCTAAAAATTGAGTACTTTACCTTTTTACCTGTCCACACCTCCTTTGGAATCCCACCATCGAAAGCGCTTGAAGGCCCTATGTTTATTAAATAAACAACAATATCTACAAAATCAGCCCAAAACTGTAAGGGCAACACCACATGCAATCGCATACATGTAGCACACTCCATGATCGTCCTATTCATCATTTCTGACATACCATTTTCTTGTGGTGTTCCTTGGTGTAACGTCCCCGACCCTCCAACCAGCGAAGAGGACGCTGCTAAACACCAAACATCTGAGCAACTAGCCCCATGAACAAGAACATACATGCATATAATGCTGAAACAAAATGCTTAAAAACATAAAGCATACTAAGATGCATAATCGTTCATATACACAGCAGAAGCAAAACATATAATTCAGCATTCAACATGTACATCATCATAATTCATTAACAGTAATTAGGATTGCAAAACAGATTAGTCAAGAATACTTATCTTATGAGAACTGTCCTGCAACTAGCTATGTTGCTGCAACGTTCCACCCAACCATAGGCCGACGTGCTCCTTAATCTCTCAGCAACACTGCCACCCCTAAGCCAGGCATGATTCCCCAAGGAATAAGGAACTAGCAAACTTACACATAGCCAAGGAGAACAAAACTTTCAAGGATACATAGTTCAGCCAAGCCAACACAGTTGGGTTTATCAGGAAAACAACGGATCAGCCAAGCCAACACAGTTGGGTTTATCAGGCCATCCAAGAGCTGGGAAAGGCTGAATGCTAAGCTGGTGAGCTCATTGAAGAGCTAAGGACACCTACACCAGAACTAGCCTGACTTATAGGACAACCACACACACCCAACACAAGGAAATCAGTCCTTTCTCTACTACACAGTCCCTCAGGCCCTGACCTCCCTTCCAGTGCTATTCAGGGGTTGTGGAAAGGAAGCCAACCCTCTAGCTCTATCTGTGTGGTTCCCAAACCCACCAGGTTTATCAAGCAAATTAGGCCCTCATCACCACTCCAATACAGTCCGAAGACCAACCACTGCATGCATGCAACCTGACAAGCAATTCACAGCTTGGGTAGGGGAAACCAACACCTGAATCGTTCTTGGCCCTATCGTGGCCAAAAAGATTCAATCAATAGCCTACAATAGCTCAAACGTGGAAAAGACCATAGCCATGATCAACGAGGAAAATCACAACACACAGGAAATTTTACACAGACCGTAATGGGGAAGAAAATAGACTCCCAATCTGTACATGAGGGAAAATGCAGCCAACACCACATAGGCATTAACAACAACCACCGATCAGGGGAAGAAAATAGCTGAGCACCCAATGAAAAATCACTAAAACATTTCATAGATCCACAATGGGAAAAAAGGGGACAGACTCTCTATGTGAATGGGAGGAAAACGCATCCACAGACCAGCAATCCCCATGAAAGAAGGGAGAATGAACCCCCATACAAGGAATCATGACTCCTTTTATCTCCCCTCCGTGTGAGAAATGGATAGCCCACAAACAGAGAGAGTGGACAGAACGATTGGTATCCTAAATAGCGCGTGAGGAAACCACCCCCATCCCATTCGTGTGACTGAACCAGCTGGTGGAGAGTGCATGGGGGTAGCCTGCCACCCACCACTACCCAGCATTAACTGCCTTCAACTAGCATAGGAGCTTAAGTGGCTGACACATGGATTTTCCCCATGGGTTCCAGGTTTAACAATTCCCCCCCCTTATCCTTAGGAAATCATGCCTTTTTCAATATCGTTGCATCGACATAGCTGGTTGGGGTTCTTTTAATTAAAATGCATAGTTACATGATGCCACAACTTAATATGTGTCATATATCCTGATATACTATCGGTGACAATTCCAATCACCGAAACATAACATAACCAAATCGATGGTGGGGCCGTTGTCTTTAGCTCCGCACCATGATTATTTACAATATATATGTATCATGTATATTTAATGCATCGGGGTCAAAACCGGGGTGCTACATTCCCCCCCCCCCCTTCAATAGCACTGTCCTCAGTGCTTTACAAAATTTGAACATAATGCCACATTGGTACCGCCTCAGTGTTCTGCAGAATTGAACAAAAATGGATGTGCCAATCGCATGGCATCCTCCAACTCCCATGTAGCCTTTTCAGGTTTGTAGTGCTCCCATTAAACCTTTACCTGCCCTATGCCTCAGTTCCAGAGCATTGTGACCTTCCTGTCAAGGATGCGCATTGGCTTGATTTGGAACTCTCCCTCGGGTTCCACCTAAATCACATCCCAATTTATCACATGGTTAGGATCATGCACATATCTCTTCAGCAAAGAAACATGAAAAACATTATGAGCTCTAGTACCAGTAGGCAATGCAAGTCTATATGCAACTGGCCCTATTCTTTCAAGCACTTCAAATGGTCCACAATATCTTGGTGACAGCTTGGCACAACTTCCAAGCTTCAAGGAGCTCTTCCTTTCTCTCACTCTGAGGTAAACATGATCCCCAACACTGAACTCCCTGTTCACCCTATGCTTATCTGCATAGATTTTCTATCTGTCTTGTGCTACTTTCAGATTCTTCTTGATATTTACAACCTCTTGCTCCATTTCCTTGAGCAGTTCTGGTCCAAGCACAACCCTATTCACTAGATTATCCCAAGTCACTGGTGTCCTACACCTTCTTCTATACAAAGCTTCATACAGACTCATCCCCAAGGATGCATGCTGTCCATTGTTATAAGCAAATTCTACCAAGTGTAAGTAATCTTCCCACTTGGTTGGTTTGTCCATCACGTAAATGCGAAGCATATCTTCAAGCACCTGATTAACTCTCTCAGTTTTCCCATCTGTCTGAGGATGGTATGCAGTGCTAAAGTTTAGCTTTGTACCCAAATCTGTAAACAACCTCTTCCAAAAATTGGAAGTGAACTTGACATCTCAGTCAGAGATTATTTCCTTCGGCAATCCATGCAATTTGAAATTCTCCTTCATGAAGATCTTTGCAATGCCGTTAGTCTTATGCGTAGACTTCACTAGTATAAAATTTCCTGCTTTAGTCAACTTGTCTACCACAACCATGATGGAATCATGTTGTCTCCAAGTCATCGGTAATCCTGTAATAAAATCCATGGAAATAATTTCCCATTTCCATTCTGTAACTGGCAAAGGCTGCAACAAACCTGCTAGGTGTTGATGCTCAACCTTTACCTGTTGACATTTCATGCACCTCGAAATGTATTCGGCCATGTCCTTTTTCATTCTCGGCCAAAAGTACTACTTTCTGGCGGTAGCAATTGTCTTCTGATATCTTGGGTGACCAGAATACGGAGCTTGATGGATTTCATCCATAGCAACTCTCCTCAAATCTACCACATTTGGAATATAAATTCTACCTTTATAATTAAGAAGTCCATCTTCTTCCAATTTATATCCCTCATACCTCTTCTCAAGACTTTGTTGTTGCAATTTGTCTTTTACCTGCTCATACAATTCATCTTCAGCAGTATGATTAACAATCTGCTGCCTTAAATCTGATTGGCAAATACTAAGAGATGCCAAATGCATTTCCTGCACCTTCCTGCTGAGTGCATCAACTACCTTATTCTCTTTTTCCTTTTTGTTCTTGATTTCAAAATTGAACTCACATAAAAACTCCAGCCATCTGGCTTGCCTAGCATTTAGGGTAGGCTAATCAAATAGATACTTCAGACCACAATGGTCTATCCTCAGTTCAAATCTTCTATCCATCAAGTAATGCCTCCACATCTTGAGAGCATGCACTATGGCTGCAAGATCTAGATCATGAGTGGCATAGTTCTTCTCATGTTCCTTCAGCTTTCTCGACTCATAACATATCACATGGTTGTCCTGCATAAGGACTCCTCCAAGCCCTTGTCCGCATGCATCGGTACATACCACAAAATATTTCTCTGGATCCGCAACTTTCAACATTGGTGCACTGGTGAGAATATTCTTCAACTGCTTGAAGCTTTCTTCACACCTTGAGGTCCATTCGAACTTCATCCCCTTCTTTTGCAAAGAAGTGATGGCATGTGCAACTTTGGAAAATCCCTCAATGAACCTCCGGTAGTATCTTGCAAGTCCCATAAAATATCTTATAGCCGTCAAATTTCTTGGAGTAGGCCAATTCATAATGGTTTCAATCTTTTCAGGGTCCACTGATATACCCTCTTCTGAGATAATATGACCCAAATACTGAATTCTATCTCTATAGAAGTCACACTTGCTCAGTTTTGCATACAGCTGGTGCTCCCTAAGCAATTGCAATGTCAACCTCAAATGCTCTTCATGTTCTTCCTCATTCTTATAATAAACAAGAATGTCATCAAGGAAAACAAGAACAAACTTGTCCAAATACCTGCTGAAGACACTATTCATAAGGCACATAAATGTAGCTGGTGCATTTGTGAGACCAAATGGTACCACTACAAACTCATAATGTCCATACCTTGTTCTAAAAGTTGTCTTATGAATGTCTTCATCCTTGATTCTCACCTGATGGTAACCAGACCTCAAGTCAATCTTGGAAAATACCTTTGCTCCTCTCATTTGATTAAAGAGGTCATCAATCCTAGGAAAATGATATTTATTCTTCACAGTAACCTTGTTCAACTGTCTGTAATCAATACACAATCTGAGTGTACCATATTTCTTCTTTACAAATAGAACCGGTGCTCCCCAAGGAGACACACTCGACCTGATATACTTCTTTTCCAATAACTCTTGCAGTTGCATCTTCAATTCTAGCATCTCTAGTGTATTCATCCTGCAGGGTGTCTTGGACACTGGTACTGCTCCTGGCACAAGTTTAATTGTGAAATCAATGTCCCTCTTTGGAGGGAGCCCTGGAATCTCATCAGGAAACACATTCTTGATTCCTATAACACCTGATAGTCCTCCAACCTAGGAGTTTCATCCTTTGATGCCTCCACAATATGAGCTGCATACAACTCGCAACCCTTCCTATAGAACTTCTTCAATTGCATTGCTGAAACTTGCCTTACTGAAATTACTTTTGGAATACCTTCCACAACTACTAGGTTTCCTTCTTCATCCATGCATTCGAAAGTCTTGTTGTAACAGTCAAGCTTCACTCTGTGAGCTTCTAACCAATCCATTCTAATGGGAACATCATAGGAACCAAGCGGTAGAACATTTAGATCTACACAAGTGACCAATCCGTTCATGACCAATGGGCATTTCTCTACCACTTCACTGACCTTTCTCTTAGTCCCAGTGGCTAGCTGAACTAACCAAGATTTTCTATGCTTTACTTTCTTAAAATCACAAATCTCCACTACCCTAGGAGTAATGTAACTGTGAGTAGAACCAGGGTCAATTAGAATAGAAACAGATTGTTCAACAATATTACCTGCAACTTCAACCACAGTTGACTGGTGATCTACCTGGCGGTCCTCCAGTGCTAGATAAATTCTAGGGACTGCCCTTGCTACTTGACCCACTATTTCTGCTCCTTGCATGTTGTAAGTTGGTCTTGCACTTTAATTCTTGAGTGGACAATATATGCGCAAGTGGGGTCCTTCACATTTCCAACATTTGAGTGGACCTTTATTCTGTTGTGGATCTTTAGGATTTCCACCTGTCACTCCAACTGGATTACTCGCAGCTTGGGATGGCTGCTTCTGCAGATTCTTGAATCTATAAGGTTTGAAACCTCTCCTTCTTTGGTCAAACTTCTCATTCTTCTTGTCCTTCCATGCCTTATGGTAATCGAGTTTACCCTTGCTTTGCTCATAGCAATACTTAGCCTTCCTTATTGCTTCTTCACGAGTTATAGGTTCGTAAAACTCAATTCTGTCTTTGTAAGACTGAGGCAATCCACTCAGAAATCGCTGGACCTTCAATTTTTCATCTCTGATGTACCAGACATACCTCAACAATTCCAAGAATTTATTTGCATATTCATCCATGGTCTGCTGTCTCAATCTCAGCTCATGGAACTCCTTAATCTTATCATCATAATACTTGTCAGAGAGGTATTTCTACTCGAAATACTTTTTGAACTGTTTCCACTTCAGTCTCCTTTCACTGATCTTCTTTACTTTTTTGAAGTGTTCCCACCAAATGGATGCTCTTCCATTCAGATTGAATATGGAAACTCTTGCCTTCATATTTCCTGAATAATCCTGCACTTGAAAGTACTTCTTTATCCCAAGAAGCCAAGCTTCAGCCTCTTGTCCAGTCTTTGCCTTACCATCAAATGTAGGAGGTTTAGCCTTCTTAAATTCATCCCGAGAGCGATCCCTATGGTGTTTCCTTATTTTCCTTTTACGAGAGGATGAACTTGTATCCCCACTAGATTCTTCAGAGTCAGATGATCCACTAGAAGTCCTTCTCATTCTCCTATTGCTTCTCTTACTGCCTTCTGGCCTTGCTGTACCTCGTCCAGAGTCTATCTTTCTTTGCAAGTCTGTCAAACTCTACAACATAGCAACATTCAACTGATGCTGCTCTTCCTGAGCTTTAATCAAGCTTCTCATGGTGGCTGCAACATCTGACGGTGTCCCTTGGAATCTCCTTCCATTAGACTCTATGTCATCATTTTCGTTACGGATATTTTCTCTCATGGCATCTCCCGCATGCTTGTAAGAATCCTGAGCATCATATCCATCATGGGTTCTCATAACTGAACCACCACTTGCTTATCAAACTGTAATTTTTGAAATACTGCTCTTGAAGGTGACTATGATTCTGCAAACGTGTTAGATAGAAAAATTGTTAGATGCACACATATTGATATAAATTAGAACTACTTACCTTCTCCTGGAGAAAAATAGAAATAACAGTTTTGCTTAAACACACAAAAATTCTCTTCTTGTTCAGCCCTATAATCTACTGACAGTCTACTGAAAAATCCACTGAAAAACAGCTGGAATTTGCTGAGAAATCCATTTTGATTAACCCAATTTTCTTTCTCCCTATCAGGTCTCTTTCCCACTAACTTTCTGGCATTTTGGTGATCAAAACATCTAATTTCCTCCACTGCTCATCGGCGGTTTGTTCATTTATTTCTTCCCGGCGTGTCAGATCTGTAGTGGTCTAAGCTTCCAAGCCATTTATTGGCGATCGGATCCACTATGCACTACCGCATTAGCGATCAGATCCTCTACTCATTGGGCGGCTAGTTCTCTAGGCTTCCTCAATGACAGACAACAAAATTTCTGAAGTTTCTGTGGCCCATAGTCCTATCGGTGGTCGGAGCAACTAGCAACTATGGCGTCAGATGGTTTAACCACTACATTTCAGTGATCTAACACTAAACTGATCTGCGATGTCAGTGGCTTCAACAACTAAGGTTTTTCGATGGCGGCATATCGAAAATCGAAAGCACTGATTGTTATGGCATCGACGATCAGATGCATTATTCATCGGTGAATAGTCCCTTAGGCTACCGCAACGACGGTTTACAAACCTTTAACTTTTTTCGATCGGCGGTCGGAAGCACTAACCACTACAGCATCGGTGGTCAGAACAATTGTCCGTCGAAGGGATAGTCCACTAAACAGCTGCAACGACAGATGCTTGAACAACTAAACTTTTTCAATGACGTCCATTGGTGGTCTCATCAACTAACTTCCGCCGATCTCTGATGGGTTCAACACTTAGATAAATTTTCGAAAAAATTTCTTCTTTGCATCGACTCTTCCTTCAACTAATAATCGCCGATCCACTTCACTAGACTTTGGCAGCTTCATCCTCTATTCGTTCACGATCCCATCTTCTAGTCATCGGTGATCCCACAGCTAAACTTTTATGATCGCCGATGATATCGTGACTTAGAAAATTTTCGAGAATTTTCTTCTTTGTCTTCCGAACTGCATCGGCTATCAGAACAACTATCTGTTGCGGCATCAGCGGTCGGGGCCTCTATTTGTCGGAAGGATAGTTCTTTGGGCAGTCGCAACATTGGCTAGTAATCCCACTCCAGCCATAACTCTGTCGGAGGATCGAATCTCTAACACTTATGTATCGGCGATCAAAATAACTGTCCGTCGGGTGGCCTTCAGCCTATACGTTCCGTTGTATCAGAGGATCTTCTCACTTAGTCCTGTGATGAGCCGACGGCCTAAGACTTAGAATTTTTTTTTTTTGAAGTTTTTGTTGTCATTCATTTTCTTCTGGGTAGAGGGCAACCTGCCTCTGCTAACTAGTTTCTCATGGCCCTCCGAGGTCCAATGCTGCAATAATGGCTCTATCGCTGCATCTTCGCGGCCCATTCAGGCCCATGCTGCAACATGAGCTCTGATACCACACTGTAACGTCCCCGGCCCTCTGAGTGGCGAAGAGGACGCTACTAAACACCAAACATCCGGGCAACTAGCCCCATGAATAGGAACATACATACATATAGTGCTGAAAAAGATGCTTAGAAACATAAAACATACTAAGATGCATAATCGTTCATATACATAGTGGAAGCAAAACATATAATTCAGCATTCAACATGTACATCATCATAATTCATTAACAGTAATTAGGATTGCAAAATAGATTAGTCAAGAATACTTATCTTATGAGAACTATCCCGCAACCAGCTACATCGCTGTAATGTTCCACCCAACCATAGGCCAACGTGCTCCTTAATCTCTCAACAATACTGCCCCCCTTGAGCTGGGTATGATTCCCCAAGGAATAAGGAACTAGTAGACTTACACATAGCCAAGGAGAACAAAATGTTCAAGGATACACAGTTCAGCCAAGCCAACACAATTGGGTTTATCAGGCAAACAATGGTTCAACAAAGCCAGCACAGTTGGGTTTATCAGGCCATCCAAAGCTAGGAAATGCTAAATGCTAAGCTGGTGAGCTCATTGAAGAGCTAAGGACACCTACACTAGAACTAGCCTGAATTCTAGGACACCCACACACACCCAACACAAGGAAATCAGTCAGTTCTCTGCTACACAGTCCTTCAGGCACTGACCTCCCTTCTAGTGCTATTTAGGGGTTGTGGAGAAGGAAGCCAGCCATCTAGCTCTATCTGTGTGGTTCCAAAACCCACCAGATTTATCAAGCAAATCAGGCCCTCATCACCACTCCAATGCAATCTGAAGATCAACCACTGCATGCATGCAGCCCGACAAGCAATTCATAGCTTGGGTAGGGGAAACCAACACCTGAATCGTTCTTGGTCCTATCATGGCCAAAACAATTCAATCAATAGCCTACAACAGTTCAAACGTGGAAAAGACCACAACCACAATCAACGAGGAAAATCACATCACATGATCCACAATGAAGCCACGGGAAAACTTACACAGACCGTAATGGGGAAGAAAACAGACTCCCAATCTGTATGTGAGGGAAAATGCAGCCAACACCACATAGGTATTCATAGCAACCACCGATCAGGGGAAGACAACAGCCGAACTCCCAACGAAAAATCATTGAAACATTTCATAGATCCACAATGGGAAAAAAGGGGACAGACTCTCTACGTGAATGGGAGGAAAATGCATCCGCAGACCAGCAATCCCCATGAAATAAGGGATAACGACCCCCCATACAAGGAATCATGAATCCTTTTATCTCCCCTCTGCGTGAGGAATGAACAACCCACGAACAGAGAGAGTGGATAGAACGATTGGTATCCCAAACAGCGCGTGAGGAAACCACCCCCAGCCTGTGCGTGTGACTGAACCAGCTGGTGGAGAGTGTGTGGGGGCATCCTGCCACCCACCACTACCCAGCATTAACTACTTTCAACTAGCATAGGATCTTAAGTGGCTAACACATGGATTTTCCCCATGGGTTCCAGGTTTAACAATCCCCCCCCCTTATCCTTAGGAAATCATGCCCTTTTCAATATAGTTGCATCGACATAGCTGGTTGGGGTTCTTTTAATTAAAATGCATAGTTACATGATGGCACAACTTAATATGTGTCGTATATCCTGATATACTATCGGTGACAATTCCAATCACCGAAACATAACATAACCAAATCGATGGTGGGGCCTTTGCCTTTAGCTCCGCACCATGATTATTTACAATATATATATGTATCATGTATATTTAATGCATCAGGGTCAAAACCGGGGTGTTACACTGGGACTGTCTTCTCTCTACAAATCCAACAACAACTATCAAACTTCTTGCTGTAGTATTCACCTCCATTATCAGATCTAAGATATTTCAACCTTTTCCCTGTTTCATTCTCAACCAAAGCTTTCCATTTCTTAAGAGTAGAAAAGACATCAAATTTCTATGTAATGCAATAAACCCAAGTTTTTTTAGTTGCATCATCAATAAAGTAACATAATAATGAGAGCCTCCAAGAAATTGTACTTGAGTTGGTCTCCATACATCTATATGCACAAGCTCTAACTTTTCACTCTTCTTTTGTTTTTCATAAACACAGTTCTCACAAAATTCCTAACGTACTTCCTTTAGATTTGGAAGCAATTTCCTTGAGTGGAGAATTTGCATCCCCTTCTCACTCATGTGGCCAAGCTTATGATGCTACAATACTGCACATGTTTCTATGGAATCTACAAAGATAGAATAATTAATATTATGAGGACATAAATACAATGTACCTATCCTATCTCCTTTTTGCTATTGCTAGTGATGCTTTAGTGATCTTCTGCCACACTTTTCCAAATGTAAACAGACAACCGCTATCTCCCAAATTCCCTGTTGAAATCATATTTATTTTCATAGCAAAAATACGCCGTACATCTTTTATCAGCCATTCATTTCCATTACTTAACTTAATCTGTACCTTACCCATTCCAACAATTTAAAAAAAAAATCATCCCCAAATAAAACATGTCCAAAATCACCTGGAACATAATCATGAAAGAATTTCCAATGGGGTGCCACATGACATGAATCCCCTGAATATACTACCTAGTAATCACTAGTATTATATAATGCAAAAATCAAAGCATATTGTAACACATCACCTACTACATTAGCTTCCTTAGCAGTCTCTTGTTTCCCTTCTCCTTTCTTCTTTGGAGCTCTGTGTTCTTTCTTCAAATGTCCTCTCTTACCATAGTTCCAACCCTCTATATTTCTCAGTCTAGACTTGGATCTTCCTTTTCTAGACTTGCTATGATTATTCGGGTTCTTTCCTCTCTCCCATTGCCTTCCCCTACTCTCCATGGTCAACGCATTACCCGATGTCTCACCTATGCATTTTCTTTGCATTTCCTCACTAAGAATAACACCAATAACATCATCAAATTTAAGAGTGTTTGTGCCAGAGATAGAGTTACTTACAACCATGACCAAGCCATTCCATCTTTTTGGTAATGAGAAAAAGATTAGAAGATCCCTAACCTCATCATCAAAGTTCACTCCTACAGAATTTAGCTTATTAGTAACTGTATTAAATTCATTTAAATTTTCAGCAACATATCCACTTTTTGACATCTTCATATTAAATAAATGCTTCATTAGAAATCCCTTGTTAGAAGTCGAGGGTTTTTCATACAACTTAGCTAATGTGCTTATCACACCCTCTGTTTTTTTTCTTTTTAAATATTGAAAGCCACTGATGAATCCAGGCACAACGATATTGTTCCCAATGCATTTTTGTCAAGGACCTCTGATTTTTCATCCTTCATAATCGTCGACTAATTTTCTTTTTTCTTTTCCCAATGGTAGGAAAATATTATTCTAGTATAGATAGTCCTCCATTTTCATCTTCCATAACTAGTAGTTTGGATTGTTAAATTTCTCAACCCTAAACTTGTCTTCTTCCACCATTTCTCCCACTCAAACCAAAAACCCTTCTTTCTTGCGAGTTTACTAGCCAAATAGACCTTTTGGCTATGATACGAATTGTTAGAAAACATGATTGCAGAGCAATAACAACAAACAAAATGCATATATAAAACACACTACAAGAGAGACACCAATATAACTTGGTTCACCCTAGACGGGCAACGTCCACACAGAAATTGAAATTGTCAGTCCTTATATTATTATACCATCAAGCAAAAATGAAGAGATATAACCTGCAACAAACCCACTACACTTCCTCTCCACTCTCTCAGAGTCTCTCTCACACAATCACATAGATCATTTTAAAATGCTACAATACAATACAAAGTCGTATTACAATGCTTTCATGACAGGGGAATTACCATGGGAAATACCATGGGTCACCTAATACCATAGGCTCATAAATTGTTGGTCAACAAACATCTCGAAAAATTTCTTTTGGGGGTTTCTCCCCCGAACCTCCAAGGAGGGGGGATTGTCCCCCCCAAGATCCCTGCGGGGGTATGATGTCCCCCCTGCACCCCCTTGCTGGGACAAGTGTACAATAAAATTGTGGTACAAACATGACTAAACAATAACATCTTTGAATAAGGGAGGCGGGCTTCACAACCAACAAAATCTTCCTCGAGAGTCTGGACTCTTCAACCACTTAAAGTAATTCATGTCCAACCAGATAAAAAAAATGAAGAAAAACTCTACAATTAAGCCATGTGGTCCCATGCTCTTGGACTTAATTTTTTTTTTTAAATATCTTCATTTTTTTGAATTGGATAGGCCCACTAACACCCCTAGTTTCAACTTCAGAAGAAGAAGAAGAAACCCGAGGATAATGTTATATCACCTGCAACTGCTCTGTGATATAATTAATACCCCATCTCCTTCATTTACTGTAAAATACATTCTCTATAAACATAAACCAAATTTTATCATTTAATTAAATTAAATTATAATTATTCAATTTTATAATAATATCTAAATATTAACATATTTAAATAAAAAAACATTTTGAAAACATGAATAATACATATTAACACATTAAAATAAAAAATTGAAAATCTGAATGATAGACAAAACTTTATAGAAAAGTGGATCTAAGAGCCACTTTTGACCATTCAATTCTATTGAACTCTCCACTTTAATCATAAGGACAGGGGATACCAAAATCACAGTCTGTATTTTATACTTTATATACATATACCCATACTTAGTGAGGTGTCCATAAGGATATATACAACCATGCATGTGTATGTCCAACTAATTAGGGATTTGTTAATTTCTATCGATAAAACAGAAAAGGATTTAATGAAAAGTATAAATATGACATCACAGCCAAAGCCTTCAAAAGTTTTTGTTGAAAATTTAATGCATGTGTATGCCCAACTAATTAGGCATTTATTAAGTCCCATCGACAAAATAGAAAAGGATTTAAGGAAAGGTATAACTCTGTCATCACACCAAAGTCTTTAAAAGTTTTGTTGAAAACTTTATGTTAAAGGTTGTTTTTAGATAAGTGGTCTATTTATTTTAATGATTTTTATTTTATATTTTTTTAAATGTTTTTCACCGAATCAAAAGGAGTAAACTTTCTACCTGACCATTTGTAAATAAATATTTAAAATTTATAAAATTATTTTTAAATATAAATATATCTGTATATATGAATGCAAATACTTCTTAACCATAAGGATATATAAAACCATGCATGTCCAACTAATTAGGGCATTTATTGAGTCTTCTCGACAAAATAGAAAAGGATTTAAGACCATAATTAATTATAAACAAACGAATGTACCTTCATCTCAATGATGGCCTATATTTAAAGTATAACATGTCATCACAAACAAAGTGTTTAAAAGTTGTGTTGGAAATTTTATGTTAAGGTGGTTGTGAAATAAGTGGTGTCTTTATTTGAATGTTTTTTTATTAATTTTTAAATGTTTTTACTCAATCAAATATATTTTAAAATTGTTTTTACCATATGTATAAATCTAAATACTTCACAAATTTTTATTAAATATAATTATTAAAAATATCAAAATATTGTAAAATAATTGGGTTTTAAAAATAAAAATATTTTCTAATTTGTATATTTTAAAATTACTTTTACCATATAGATATTATATATATATAAATTTAAATATTTCATAATTTTTTATTAAATTATAATGGTTAAAAATATTATATTAATTGAAAATAGTTGTATATTTATATCTCCATGGACTAATAACTTTATTGCTACCTATTTGTAAAAATGTAAAATATTGGTCTTTAAAAGTGAAATTGAAAGTAGTTGTATATCTAATTCATTAACTAATAACAATGTGACATAGAACAATGTCTTCAATGTGACATATTTGTAAAAATGTAAAATATTTCATCACACTTGTGTTAAAATATCATGTTTGTCTTGAAGTGGTTGTTGTTAAAGTAGTTATGTATGTGTTGTGGTTATGTAGCATTGTGGTTGTTGCTAAAGTAGTTATGTATCTTTATCTTTGTATACATTGGTGTCTATTTTTCCAAATGTTCTCTCTAAATGAGGACGGATGGTTCCATTATGTGCCATTGTATCATTTATTACATTGAATTATGTGTATGTGTTATGTTGATATTGGAGTTTTCCCCACTCTAACCATTGCGTTTCACCTTTTTCTACTCGTATTTCATTGAATAATGACGTGGAATTATGGATATGTTAATGTTAGTAGACACACATATTTTGATTATTTATATATATTTTTAACATGGTGCTAGTGTTAGCACGTGGTGGATCCCTTTCACGAGAGACATCAATGGACCATTGGCATCTAGGGTTGAATGTTGTGTCCTTAGCTCTTGGAAATGACGAGAGAATTAGAAATATAATGTTATTATTATTCTTATTATCATGTTATTATCCTTTTCACAAGAATGGACCATTGGTGTTTTGGCTCGAAGGTTATGTCACTAGCTTGGGAAATGACAATGAGAGAAATGGATATGTATTAGTGTAAATATGGTTGAAGAAACAATGTACTGTTATGTTTATTATGATGTCATTAGTTGTTTTTTACAAGAAATATTAATGGATCATTGGCATGTAGGGTTGAAGGTTATGTTATTAGACTTAGGAAATGATAACAGAGGAACATATATGTACTAGATATTATTGAAGAAATAACGCTATTATTATTCATACTTTCATGTTATTATAGGTGGTGGTGTCATGAATTCAAGGGGCACCAACCTCTTCGAATGATAGGTGGTGGTGTTGACAATTCAAGGGGCACCAACCTCTTTGAATTATAGGTGGCGGTGTCAGGAATTCAAGGGGCACCAACCTCTTTGAATTATAGGTGGTGGTGTCAGGAATTCAAGGGGCACCAACCTCTTTGAATTATAGGTGGTGGTGTCGAGAATGCAAGGGGCACCAACCTCTTTGAATTATAGGTGGTGATGTGGAGAATTCAAGGGGCACCAACGTCATTGAAATAGAAAGAGTTTGTGGACTAGGGTGTTTTGGGTGAACTAAAGGGTCATGAAAGACAAGCTGAACCATTATGCATGTAGAGAAGGAAAAAGTCATTGAAGGCGAGCATGTTAAGTACTTATGTTGTGAAGAACATGAATGGCAAAACCTACATGATGAAATGCAAGATAACACTCGTGTCCAAAGAGCTTGTGAAATACTAATTTGAATGGGCATAGGGATCCTTCTTATAAAGAGGGAATTCAATATGAGGTTCAAACAAACATAAAATATATGTAAACAAAGGAAACCAACATTTAAAAATAATAACACTTGAATGGAGTTAAGTCGACAATGGGTGAAGATTGAAGGAGAACGACGATGTGGGGACATTGGCTCTTGTGGTGGGGATATTGTTGACCTAGTTGTCTTAGATTCCAACACCATGACAATTCTAGGAAAGAGCTCCAAGTAGTACAGGGAATCAAAATGGATGGTGGGTTGATTCTTGGCTGCTAGGTAGATGGCATCATTGTTGGTTTTTCAAAGGAAGTGGCAACAATTTTCTAAGAACATTGACATTTGATTGACATTTTAGAGGGCCTCCATATGTTTCAATGTGATCTTGGGATTGATGGAATGGACAATAAGATTATAGACATCATGTAGTACTTATGGCATTGATCCAACCTCATCCACCAATATGTAGGGCCCTTGCACTAGATTGTTGCATATGCCACTGTTACTGATGATAGAAAGGTTTTGAGGAATCATATCATTACCAAGGTGCTATAAATTGAAATTGAAATGGCCCTATCCTGAATGAGGGAAGATCAAGATTCTCAGTGACAACATGAGGACAAACATGCATGAGGGTTTCTCCCCATTTGTTATAGCTTCATTTGATCACCTTTTACTAGTGATGGTTAATTGTTGGCCACTTATTCATGATCATTACACTATCCTTCCAGTTATGTTATGCATTTGTTAAAGCCTTTTATTAGATGCATGCATCATTCCCTAAACCATCTTGTGTGTTGTTTGTGGATCTCTTTCATACAATCCATGAGAGCCTCCAAAATGGCCCAAAAATAATAAATGCACAAAATGTGCACTCATCAATGGGGATCATGGAGTCCATACACAAATACAACCCCGATCTCCATCCCCATCTAACATAACTACCTTCTCGTGATATAAATTGGATTTTTATGTCGAGAGAAAGGGAAATTAACAATTACAACAAGTATATGTTAGAGTAATTATTGGAGGACCTTCCTTGGATGTTTATAGCTCCCCCCTCATTGAAGCTTCCTAGTTTTAATTGTATTTTCTAACTTTGAGTTGGCTTTACAATTTTTTTCAGTTTCCAATATGGGGTAAAGTTACAACTTGTACGTAGAGTATAAGTTGATAAGTGGTCCATGTCGAAGCAACCTAGACTCGAGTGAGGAATGTGAGACATCATTAATTGAGTATATTAATTTGTTGATATTGACATTTGTTTATTATATGAAGATCTCTCTTCTTCCCATCCCCACCCAAGATCATGGTATTAACTATTTGTTCACAATTTTATGATTTGAGGTTGAATTAATTACTTGGTATTATTTGGAATCAATTTTCTATAGGATTATGTTATCATTTTATGTACCTATTGTAGTCTGCATGTATCTCTTTATATGCTTATTGGGAATTAAGGAAGGTTGTCTTTACTTTTGTATGCAAATTCAAATAAAGGATTGTTGTTGAAGGCTTGTTATTTGGATTGTTAACAAAAGACAAAAATGAACTAACCATATGATAACAAATTCTTTCTTCTCTCTATCTCATTCATTTTTTGATAACACACTTGATTAAAACTGGGAAAGTGGTTATTTCTCTTTGACCACTTTGTCAATGATCTAACAATAATCACTGAGGAATTTTCCATGTGATAAAAATGATGACTCCACTAGGGAGAACTCTAGTAGTTCTTGTTACATTTCCTCCCTCTATTTTTCACCCTACCAATTTGACTTAGTTGTTATCTTTGTCAACTTTCTTATCTATTATATAGAACAAAGAAAATATGTGATTTCTACCTACTTTTTGCATGTTTTCATTGATTCAAGCCTTTGCGTACAATTGTATTTATTAAGAGTAGAGAGCATGTATGGTTTCTATTTAGAAAAATCGTAAGCATACATGAGTTACCTCAGAGTAACCCAAACCTGCAAGCAACACACCAGTTGTCTGTGTACAACCTATGAGCGTACCATTTATCAAGGAATTTAGTTACATGCTTAGAAAGTACTCTTTACAAATTTAGGGAATATTGATCTCAATGATGGTCTACATTTAAATTATAAATATGCCATTACAACTGAAGTTATTAAAATTCATATTTTAGTTTAGTTTGTTGAAAATATAATGCTAATTGTTTTGAAATAAGTGGTATTTTTTATCTCAATATTTAAAGTATAAATAGTTCATCATAATGAAAGTTCTTAAAATTTCTACGTCCATAGTTAAGATTGTTAAAAATATAATGCTAAGGTGGTTGAAAATCTAATGTTGGTTGTTGTGAGATAAGTGGCATATATGTCCCCAAGGGTTAGATCAAGCAGTCATGAGACATACGCACGATCTCTCTCCCAAAGCTGAGGAGGTCATGGGTTCGACTCTCTTGATCCCCTTAAGGTTAGGCTCCATAATCAAGGCTAATGGTTTACCTCGTTTACCATCCATGAATCATGGGGAAACACTCGGAGGATTTATCATGAGATTATTTCTTGGAAAAAAAAAGATAAGCGGTATCTTTATCTCAATGATTTTATTTATGTAAAGCATAAATGTTTCATTATAGTGAAAGTTCTTAAAAGTCTTCCCTAAGTTAAGGATGTTGAATATATCATGTTGGCTGGTGAGGGATAAGTGGTTTTGTAAGAATAAGGTTGAAAGTAGTTGTATATCCAATCCATTTTATGTCTTTGGAATAATAACTTCAATGCTACATATTTATAGAAATTAAAGTATTTTATTATAATTTTGTTAAACTAGCATATATTTTTAAAGGGTGAAAGGGAATGTCGAAGTGATGCAATGGAATTAGGCCCCAAGAGGAACAATTGAAGCTAATATGACTGGAGTCGTCTGAATTATTGTCAATGACCTCCAAAAAGGGGCCAAAAGGGTAGTTAGAACCCAAAAGTTGACAAGGGATAGTTGAAGGAATATTGTCCAAGTTGTGGTTGAGAGTGGAGATCAGTTGGAGGGATATACAAAGTATAAAGGAGGCCAACAAGAGACAATACACAATGGGGGAAGGACGAAAGATTGATGGTAGGTCATGTTAATGTTTGAGCAAAATCGGGGCTGCTTGAACTTTAAAAATTTTATGAAACAATTTCAGCACTTTAAGAAACTTTAAATCAACCACATGAGAAACCTTATATTATCACAACAGGATTTGAACCTGAAATCCGATGACAGAATCCAACATCGTCCAACATTTCGCACAGATGTGTCGGACAACAATCGATCATCAGAATGCTGATAACGGAATATTTATAGAGTCGTCAAATATCTGACACAGGTGAGTCAAATTTTCGACTTTGGTAGTGTCGGGGAACCGACACTACCAGGGTCGGATCGTTGACGTCTGCGAAAGCAACACTGGCGGATATCCGACACTCATGCGTCGGATATCCGATGGGGAACCGACACTACCAGGGCGGTTTGTCAATGTCTGCGAAAGCAAAACTGGCGGTTATCCGACATTGATGCGTCGGATATCCGACGGGCGGTTTATAAAAAAAAATATAATAGATAATACTATATAATAAGAAATGACTCATTCTCGTTTTGGACAGTCTGTTCAAAGGTTTTTGTGAATTGGGAGTAGGTCCGGTAGACATGGAAGAAAACTCTGTTGACTTGTGGTAGCAAGAGCTCAACATCTTCTCCTCACCGGAAATTACCGGTATACCGTCCCCAGACACAATGCAGAACACGCTAGAAAATTTGATAGATAGAAGCGAGAGCAGGGTTTCGGTTTCTCCGCCAGATGAAGAGAGCAGGGTTCCGGTTTCTTCGCCAGATGAAGAGCTGCTAGGCGTGTTCGCAACACGGCCATTGAACCCGACCTTAGGAGGAGGCTCGTACTCATTATTCCAACCTTAGAGCACAACTACAACAACCGTTTTCATCAAACTTCCCCAGGCGGAACCACAAGGAACCCCAAACAGGGAAATCGATCCTTCAGTGTCATAGGGATCATGCACAGGAGAAGCTGCCGAACAATTGAACTCCGGGAAACAAAATAATAAGTGTTTAAATCCCTCTAGAAGAGATTTTGACGTAAATTGTGGATTCTGGTGCACCATGGAAGAAGCAATGGAGATGGATGGATTAATCCTAATCGGGAAAATCAGAGGAAGAAACCCCACCCTGGGGAAAATGAAGGAATGGGCCAGGAAAAATTGGACAGGGCTTGAAGGTGAAGGCCCAGTTATTAATTCGCTTGAAAATGGATGGTTTAGCTTCTTGTTCAAATGCAGAGAGGATGCAGACCTCATATGCAGCAGAGTCTGGACATATGGGAAAACCCCATTTCATCTAAAGCAGTGGACCTCCTTGTTCGATGCAGAAACAGAGCAACTAGATACAATACCAGTCTGGGTTTGCCTAGTAGGACTACCATTAGAATTCTGGAACTCGGCCTGGCTTAGTGAAACCGGGAATGAGTTGGGGAATTTCATTGAAGTGGACCTCTCGTTTCAGAAGACGGAAATAAAAAAGGTAGCCATGATTCTATTCTCTTTGAACATCAGAACCAGTCTTCCTGAAGCCTTTAATTTTGTATGGCAAAACAAGCAAAAAAGACAACTGTTGGACTATGAAGGGCTCCCGTTTCGATGCCACAAATGTCATGAAACAAGACATTTGGAAAGAAACTGCCCAAAATTTGTTCCCTCAACAACTGGAAGAAGGAAGTGGGTTAGGTGAACAGAGGCCCCGAGCTCCAAAGAAACTGATCCAAACACAGCTTCAGACGAAAATCCTCTTAGGTCGAAGGGCACAGAACAACAATTGGATCAATCGAAAAGAGCGGGAGCAGTAGCAGCAGAAGAGCCTCCTCAACAGACGAAACAACGTCCGGTCGTGTCTCCCCCACCGGGTATGAACACTTCTTCCCTTAGCAATCAATTGAATGATTTATCTTTGAATGACTCGCCCACCCCTTCCACCATAAAAAATGACTTGCCCACTCAGTCCTCCTCTATCCGTTTCCAACTTCGTTCAAGGGACGTTCCAATCCGTCAAAAACCAAAAATCCCTACAAAAGGACTAGGGGTAAATGCCAGGATCACATCCAAAGGGAAAGGGAGAGGAATACCATCTCACCTCTCTATGGCCCAGAGCATGGTGCTCAGGGATCAGGAAAGTGGCAGACAAACAACCATTTTCGGGGCGCTTAGAGCGGTGCAAACCCTAGATGGGGTGCCCAAATGAAATTTGTCTCCCTAAACTGCAGGGGTCTGGCAAGCACTCGGAAAAATCTTTCCCTAAAAAGGATGATGGAGGTTCTATCACCAGAAGTCATCCTTCCACAAGAAACAATGTGTCAAGAGCTGGAAGTTGAAACTAGTTTAACATCACTTCTTCCGCAATACTCTTTCACAGCGCAAAGTGCCATCAGCCACTCTAGAGGTCTAGCAATTGGATGGAAGAAAACAAGCATTCAGTGCACAAACTCAGGAGGTGCATGCTTATATCTAAATCAAATTCATTTTTTTCAAATTTCTTTGGGCCTGGGAACTGGAACCAACAGCTATGCAGAACTCATGACATTGAAATTACTTCTCTGTTTTGCCAATGAAAGAAATTGTAGACAGTTACAAGTATATGGTGACTCAATGGTGGTTATAAAGTGGATGAATAAGATACATAAATGTAGAATTGCTTCTCTAGATGCATTATTTGAAGAGACAACCCATTCTCTCTCATTCTTTGAATCAATCTCTTTCACTCATGTTTACCGGGAGCGAAATAAGGAGGCAGATAGGCTCTCAAAGAAGGGTATGACATTGCAATGGGGTGAATGGAAAATTTTGGAAACACAGGACTCCAAGGCCACGGAATATCCGCACAGGCCTTTTATAAATCCATCACTCTAAAACTTTTTGTAAATTTGAAATCTATTTTTGAAAGCATAGCACAAAATCATTCTTTTATGAATGGATGCTTTACTGAATTGTTTACTGATTTTTTTTTTCTGCCATTGACTAAATTAATGTTTTAATGAATGGTTTTTTCAGCTGTTGAATGATTGAATGGTATAATGAATGTTTTAAAGAATGATTTAATGAAAGCATTTTTCAATTATTGAGTGAAATAATTTGCATTGTAGATGCATTGTTATTTGTTTTGTGAAATAGTGAAATAAATTGTTATTTGCAAGTATAGGCATTGTGTAATGTCCCGGTTTTGACCCCGTTACATTAGATGTATATGATGTATAAATTGTAAATGATCACGGTGTAAAGCTAAAGGCCAAGGCCCCACCATTGATCGGTTATGCTATGTTTTGGGATTTAATTGTCACCGATTGTATATCGGGGCATGCGGCATATATTATGTTGGCCATCTTGTAAATATGCATCTATAATTAAAATGAACACAACCAGCTATGGTCACGACAACTAAATCGAAAGGGGCATGATTTTCACAAGGATAAGGATTGGGGGAAATTGTCAACTTTGGCCAATAAGGCAAATTACCCATGTGTTTTCTTCCTTTGTTTTATTCCAACCACCTTCATTAAATAATTGCTGCTGGTGGTTGAGGTAGTTAATTGATTTTGGGAGTGGGGTGGTAGGACTGTTAATCCTTGCCTCCATGCACACTCCACCCACAGTAGTTGACTTTTGAATGGAAGGAAAAATGTACTCTTCACCCACGCAGATTTTTCTTCCTCTCTCCATGAGTTGCTGAACACCCACGCACTGAAATTTTGCGTCCTTCCTGTTGTTTGTTCATCCACGGAAAAAAACGGAGCTATTTTACCTCACGCAGGACCTCCATTGTCTGTTCCTTTCCTCACTGGGTCGGATTGTTTTCCCACGCACAGGTATTCTTTTGCTTGGGGCGCACATGGCGAGCTGAGAGCTGTGCGTTTTCACCCACGATTTTTCCTGAAAAGAGCCATTCACGTCATCAGCTGTATGTTCTCCTTACAGACCGGTATGGTTGTGTAATTTTCATCATTTTAATGCTGAGATTGGAACTATTGTTCTCCCCCCCATGTTTATGGTTTAGTTGGGACTGTGTGATTCGATTATTGGGGGTCGTTTTGGCCACGAGAGGGCCAAGAACGACTCAGAAATCGTTTTCTCTGTTTAAGCTGTGACAGCTAAATTAATTACCGAAGTGCAATGGTTGGTCTCCGAACTGTGTTGGGAGCAAGGATGTGGACTTAGTTTTGCTTGATAAACCTGGTGGATGGAAACCACGCAGACAGAGCTAGAGGGCTGGCCTCCTTCTCCATCACCCCTGAATAGCACTGGAAGGGAATGCAGGGCCTGAGGGACTGTGTAGCAGAGAAGGGACTGATTCCTTGTGTTGGGTGTGTTTGGGTGTCTTATAGGTCAGGCTAGTCCTGGTGTAGGTGTTCTTGGCTCTGTAATGAGCTCACCAGCTTCGCAATTTGCCTTCTCCAGCTCCTTAATGGTCTGATAAACCCAACTGTGTTGGCTTGGCTGTGTTTTGTATATCCTAGGCTATGTGTAAGCCTGCTAGTTCCCTTATTCCTTGGAGAATCATGCCCAGCTCGGGGGTGGCAGCGCTGCTGAGAGATTAAGGAGCACACTGGCCTATGGTTGGGTGGAACGTTGCAGCGACGTAGCTGGTTGCGGAGCAAAGTTTTCATAAGATAAGTGATCTTGTGTATTTTACCTCTGCCATTCTATGTTTACTGTTAGTGAAAATGAAATGAACATGTAGAAAGAATGCTTGTTTGAATGAATGGTGATTCCGCTGTGCAAGATGAATGATTTTAGCTGCGTATGATAAACGGTTGTATTTGTGCATGTTAAACTGCAATGCATTTTCCCTTTCAGCATTCTGTTTATGCAAATTTTAGGAATTTACATGTTCATGGGCTCTTAGCCCAATCGGATTAAGTTTGGGTCGCGTCCTCTTCGCCGGTCGGAGGCATGGGGATGTGACACATTGGGTTTGGGGAGTTGAGAGTGATGCGAGGGGGGAGAGGGTCCATAAGAGATTCCACCTTCACGCGGTTGGTCCTGTTTAGTAGAGAATATTAAATTATTCTTGAAACAGAGAGGAGCTCAATGAATTGTAAGGAAGAATACATTAAAAAACATCTATTTCTATATTTTTATTGTGTAATTTTCACTATTGCTATTTGACTCCTCCATTGGAACTTGTTACAGATAGC
>LPNX011024953.1:3869-25032 GCA_001517045.1 Pseudotsuga menziesii | reverse complement strand
ATCAACTTTAGTTATTTGATGAGTTTTAGTTATTTATGTAAATTTGATAAATGCCCCTGGTCTAAGTACTTTGATATTTTTTGGAAGCTTTCAAATTCATAAGCATTTGGTTGGATTAAGAAGCGTTTAAATTAATATTCAAACTTTATTTTCATTTAACTGTTTTCTTTTTAAAACTAAAATGTAACTTTGTATGTTGTTGGATTTAGAAATTTAAATTTTCATCTAACTGTTTTATTTTGATGGTTAAATGTTGAGTTTATAATTAGTAAAAAATTGAATTTTTTAACATTATTATATAAGAGTTCATATATTTTAATAGAAATTATTACACTTGCTTCTATCTTATAGTTATTTTTTTTATTATACATATATATATTATATTTGAATTTTTAATAGTTATTATAAAATGTCTCTATTTTTATAAAAAATTATTATAGTGACTCATTCCTTAACTTTAATACTTTCCAATATTTAAATAGAAGGTTATTATAGGAGCTCCTTTCTCAGTAATTTGTAATATTGCAATCCATGAGACAAGTGTTGAATCAAATGAATCTTTTATACTTTACATCAAGATGGAAGATTATAGAATGAGAAATAACCAGAGAGAAAGTAGGATATTTACACTTGAACAAATACAAATAGACTTACACAGCTAAAATTGAGTTAAGAACTCAATTCTTATGATACGGTCTTCTTGATAGGATAGTCTCATTACGGATTTGCTAATTGTGCATTTGGATCTTTCGTTTCTTTATCCTATGATGTAGCTCGTTCTTGTGAGCCTTCAAAACTATGAGTCACTAAGTTAAAGGGATAATTGTTTCAATTCTTCTGATCTTCATATATGTTATCATTTTCTGCAGCATTATCACATCTAAAAACTATGAGTTGCATCACATGTCAAGGCTATAACTCACTAAGTTAAAAGGATAATGCTTTCAATTCTTCTGATCTTCATATCTGTTATCATTTTGTATAGCATTATCACATGTGGGATCACCAAGTTGAAAGGATTATATAGGTATGGAGTTATATATGTATTGAAATTTAAATTATGTGGTCAGATTCTCAAAGTCCTCATTTCCCTTAAAGTGCATTTAGTGTCACTTGTCTAGAAATGGATTTACAGAGATAAAATTGAATTAATAATTCAATTTAGGAGGTGACTCGCACTATAAGCTAATTGTATACTCGCAAAGATACTACTAATTTCTAGAGAAATCTACCTATAGACTTTAGTAATGGCCATAGTAGTGAAATTTTCTGTTGGGCCACCCCTCGTTTCCTTGGTGATTCAAGAAGTAGCCTATGTTTATTGAAGAAACAGAAATTTAGAATTTATTATGAAAACCCTTCTAGAGGGAAGAAACCCTGCGACCCTTCTTAATAGAGAATATATTTCAGGATTCAAATTACATGAGATATACAATTAAAAAAAAGAGATAAAAAACAGACTTAACCAGAATTGAATTGGATACACAAATAAATGAAAGGTCACCACTTCTCTTTGTACTTATTTAATTGTTAACCTTTTCATATTTTTTTATCAACTTATGTATTAATATAAAATAATAATAAATAATAATAAAATATTATTTATACTTGTTTAAGAGGTAACCTTTAAACCAACTTACACAATAATAATTCGTGCAGGATTCAACAAAAAGATGGTGTTGCAAACATATTGGTCTAGTTGAAAAATATATTGTCTTGCAAAATGAACATGGTATCCTTGTCCTCTGAAATGGAACTGACCCTTTCTCTTCTCCAGAGTGTAAAGTTTTTTTGAATTCTTTTCTTTGATAAATTGGTGCATGTGTTTTGGAGATAGATGTGCATAGTTGAATGGAGCAACTGCAGAAGAAACACATAATGATAAGATAAAACACATTTGACAAAAGACATTTCAAATGTGAATATAACAATCATGGTCTTTAATAAGATTAACATATTAACCTGAAGCGGTTACAATTTTTCTTTGATATCTATAGATAAATAAATCCTATCAGAATTGAGAAGAAATGCAATACAAAATGCTTGAACATAGTCTGTCATTGGAATTGAATAATTTGATTTTACAAAAATACAAGTAATCCTCTCATAGTGAAAAAATGAGTTAAACCATAAACCCAATTGCAGAGACAGTTTTCTGTAGATACAAGATTAATATAGGAATCCTAGTAAATGCATAAACATTTTCCCACAAACTGAATAAAAAACATACTCCTACAATAGAACTGGAATAAACATATGCATAAAAAAAGTACAATGAACTAAGAGATATTATTTTGGCAAATTACATTTATTGATAGCTTGGGTTTGCCAAATTTGATTAGACCTTGTCGATGTGCACCTACATTGGTTATTATACCTTTGATGTTGTAAATCAATTCTTTGAATTCCAACTTTGTATTTCACTCCAAGAATTTATAACGATTGTTGGTATAGAGAAAAAATAAGAATTGAGGATTGTTCAACATGAATCCATGTAGAGGGATGTGTGTATCTGTTTGGCATGTTAATGAGTTGTTCCAACTTTAATTGCTGGAGGAAACTCTATTGGTGACAGCAATTATGAACAAAAGTTGCACAATTAAACTTTGAAATTTCAACTAAACAGATCCATTATCCATAAATCAGCAATAAATCCATTATCAAATATTTCCAAGATAATTTAATTTTTATTTAAGATCATTAAATGGATTTTATAAAATAATAGATCGGAATGTAGCGACTTAGTTTAAGAATTTCAAGGATAAAATTTCCCAAATTTTTTTTGAGTTTATAAGATTGCATTTAGGAATATGCGCAATTAGTAATTGTTGTTACATAATATGATGTAGCACGTTGCAGAATCACATAGATTCTGATGAAGTCAAAGATGGGTTTGTAAATAAAATCATTATTTACTAATTACAAAAAAGGAAGATAATGCAAGGCAAAAACGTATTGGTATACAAGTAGATTTATATACGAAATGAGGTATACAAGTAGATTGGTATAAAATCAGAAAAAAAGGTGTATGCAAGAACCTTACAAGAATTGGAACTTGTCTCTAAAAGTAATTATAGTTTTCAGGGAAGATGTCAACAAACCTATAAGTCAAGTTTTGATAAAATTAATAACAATGTTGTTACATATGTTAATGAATAAATACAAAGGAAAGATACCAAGGCCAACTATTTTATCAAGCTTATCTTCTAGGGAAAATTCATTGGTAAATTGATCTTTTTTCTTTAAAAGATCCAGTTACGGACGAACAACTAGATAACCCTATAAATTTCCAAAAAACAGTACTAAAGATTCATGCACATGCCATAAAAATCATACAAACCAACTACTACAACACAAAAAGGAATTCACATCATATTATACCTCAAAGTTAGCTTTCCAAATTGAAAAAGTCCTTCAAGAAATAACTATAATTGTTTGTCAATTTCTCCCTCATGAAGAATGCATGTAAATGGATAAATAAACTCATGCACACAAGTGACATCTAAGTCACCATAGCATTTAATTTAATATACCATATCATAAGCAAATTCCATATTGCATATTGAAAACACAAAGGCATATAAAGTATGAAAATTTTAAAATAAGACACGCTGTTAATGAAGAAATTCGAAGGAAATATACCACGAGTCAACTATTTGATCAAGCTTATCTTGTACGTAAAATTCATGGTTAAACTAATCTTCTTCCTCCACAAGATCCAGTACTAGATGAACAACTGGATAATTAAGAAATTTCCAAAAAATAGTACTAAAGACTCATGTATATACCATAAAAATAATATAAAACAACAAGTACAAAACAAACATGAATGCAAATCATATTATACATCGAAGTTAGCTCTAGAAATGGCAGAAAATTTTTCAATCAAAAACTGCAATTGTTTGTCAATTTCTCCCTCATGAAGCATTCGTGGCGTGGTATTGACCTCATGAGTAAACTCTTCGGATATTTGAATCATTAGGACTAAGGTAGCAAGGAAATGTTTTATACTATATTATCTTACCATGAAGCCCTTGAGGTGAAGGGTTTATAAGCATGCATCCACATTCCTTAACAAATCCAAGGGAAACCTCCAAAGAAGAAACATTATTTTAAATATCGACATAGGTTATAGAGAAGAAACTCGGCTTTAATCTTGAGCAAATGTTAAATGACCTAATATCCCTTAAGCACATACATCCTTGAAACTATTGTGTGAATGCATGTCCAACAAAACAATAAGTTCCAAATCAATGATCTCATATGAAACTTGTTGGGTTGTGAGATGAGCTATGATTGTTGTTGTCGGCAATAAGATAGGTTGCATAACAATTACACAAAAGATAATGATAACCATGCAAAAAACAACTTAAAAAATAAGAAGGAATTAACAAGCCTAAAAAGTGGCTTAAAAGACAAAGACAAACCAGCCTTGTCATTGTGTTTGAAGATAAGATGTTTTCTTATCTTCAGGATTCCATTTCCTTTTTTAAGTGATGTGGGTGCATGTTGCAACACCTTTCACCTCAAGGATCTCATGGTAAAATACNGTTGCAACACCTTTCACCTCAAGGATCTCATGGTAAGATACACTGGTTAATACCACACTAGGAAGCTTTTTACATGGTTCCATACACTAACAATTAATCCAACTTTACTACTTATATTTGTTTGTTTCACAATCTTATTTTATAAGCATTTGTTGTACATCACCCTTTATTATTAGAATTACATATGGGATACATCTCCCTTATCATTATATGTACATATGCTCATCAAATACAGTAAATTTGAACGTCATGTTTTTTTTTAGAATTATGTTGGCTTTATGGTTGTCTTGGTTTTTATTTTAGTCCACTCATGAGGAGTACATCTTGTTTTTGTTTTCCAAATTGCACTGTCCAGTGTTCGACTGACTGCACTCAATAAATCACAATGATTCCTCTAAAATATCGACAATGTAGGGCACCATCAAAGCCGCTGTCTGCTTGAAACCATATTCTTCATGAGCCTTATGAAGCAACATAAGGAAAACCAGATTGGATAAGTAGACACTAGGAATCACAAATATCCTCCGTTATTCACCAACCTAAATAGGCAAACATCCTTTAGGTATTTTGTCATATTTGCAGCTGTGGCTACAGTTTATTTTCAGATACTTGTCCTACTGCGAATCAACACTTACAGACCGGTTATTGTAAAATAGTGAGGTCGACTTCCTTGAATGCACAGGGTCTTCACTTGTTGTCCAATATCCTATCACGTTAGTTCATATTGTGGGTTTTAAAATTATCAAAAATTGAACCAATATATTGCAGGTATAGGGGGATGAGGGGTTTAAGGTGCGGGTGGGTAGCGTGGTTTATAAGGATTGAGGTATAAAAATGGGTGGGGTGGAGGTTTTAAGTATTGGGATGGGGTTTCAACAAAAATATTTTCGGTCAATATCTCTAGAAATTAAGGGTATTCTTTAATATCCCACGATCGTACGTGCTATGTGGGAGGTTCACTAAGTGAAGTCCCCGTGCTTGAATGCTACAGGACTTTTACACTCAAGAACCAACACATAGGAATAGTAAGTGCAATTTTTTTTACCATCCTCTGTGCTTTGTTTTGAATCTTCATTTGCATAACATACACGAACTGTGTATTACTTGGTTAGGTATATTTAATGAATTTTAGTTATTTGATGAGTTTTAGTTATTTATGTAAATTTGATAAATGCCCCTAGTCTAAGTACTTTGATATTTTTTGGAAGCTTTTAAATTCATACTAGCATTTGGTTGGAGTAAGAAGCGTTTAAATTAATATTCAAACTTTATTTTCATTTAACTATTTTCTTTTTAAAACTAAAATGTAACTTTGTATGTTGTTGGATTTAGAAATTTGAATTTTCATTTAACTGTTTTATTTTGATGGTTAAACGTTGAGTTTATAATTAGTAAAAAATTGAATTTATTACGATTATTATATAGGAGTTCATATATTTTAATAGAAATTATTACACTTGCTTATATCTTATCATTATTTTTTATTATTATATATACATATATATTATATTTGAATTTTTAATAGTTATTATAAAATGTCTCTATTTTTATAAAAATTTATTACAGTGACTTATTTCTCAACTTTAATACTTTGGAATATTTAAATAGAAGGTTATTATAGGAACTCCTTTCTCAAACTTAGTAATTTGTAATATTGCAATCCATGAGACAAGTGTTCAATCAAATGAATCTTTTATAATTTACATCAAGATGGAAGATTACAGAATGAGAAATTAACCAGAGAGAAAGTAGGATATTTACACTTGAACAAATATAAATAGACTTACACAGCTAAAATTGAATTAAGAATTCAATTCTTATGATACGATCTTCTTGATAGGATAGTCTCATTGTGGATTTGCTAATTGTGCATTTGGATCTTTCTGGTCTTTATCCTATGATGTAGCTCGTTCTTGTGAGCCTTCAAAACTATGAGTCACTAAGTTAAAATGATAATTCTTTCAATTCAAATGATCATCGTATCTGTCTGCAACATTATCACATGTAAAAACTATGAGTTGCATCACATGTCAAGGCTATGAGTTAGTAAGTTAAAAGGATAATGCTTTCAATTCTTTTGATCTTCATATATGTTATCATTTTCTGTAGCATTATCACATGTGGGATCACCAAGTTGAAAGGATTATATAGTTATTGGAATTTATATAGGTATGGGGTTATATATGTATTGAAATTCAAATTATGTGGTCAATTTCTATAATTCCTCATTTCCCCTAGACAGCATTTAGTGTCACTTGTCTAGAAATGGACTTACAGAGCTAAAATTGAATTAAGAATTCAATTCAGGAGGTGACTCGCACTATAAGCTAATTGTATACTCACAAAGATACTACTAATTTCTAAATAAATCTACCTATAGACTTTAATAACGGCCATAGTAGTGAAATTTTCTATTGGGCCACCTCCTGTTTCCTGGGTGATTCAAGAAGTAGCCTATGTTTCTTGAAGACACAGAAATTTAGAATTTATTATGAAAACCTTCTAGAGGGATGAAACCCTGTGACCCTCCTTAATAGAGAATATATTTCAGGATTCAAATTACATGAGATATACAATTAAAAAAAAGATTAAAAAACAGACTTAACCAGAATTGAATTGGATACACAAATAAATGAAAGGTCGCCACTTCCCTTTATACTTATTTAATTGTTAACTATTTCATATTTTTTTTATCAACTTATGTATTAATATAAAATAATAATAAGTAATAATAAAATATTATTTGAACTTGCTTAAGAGGTAACCTTTAAACCAACTTACACATTAATATTTAAAATAATAATAAAATATTATATCTTCTTCGAATCTATTAAAGGATGAAACCTCCCACGCTACAAACATTAACATGGGCTATTTTAAATCCCTAGTGATGGGGGTTGAAAAATTATGCATGGTTCTGAGCATCATCGAAATTCATGAGGAACACTAAGTCTTCTTTGCATGTGAAGAGTGTATGGGAAAAGGAAATATGTTGTAAAATAATAACTTCCTAGAGTAGCTTCTTTTAACAGTAATACCACAACAAAATGGAATAGTGCAATTTCTCAAAATATTAGAATAATCCAAATCACAATAAATAACAAGTTTAGTGTAATTAACACTTTTTGAAAAGAGCAAGTAGGGATTTCCAATTAATGTCACATTACAATTTGGCATGGGATGCCACAACATATTTTTACACATTGCTTTTAAGAAAGAGAACAATGCCAAATGGGATTTATAATGAACAACACATCATACTTTGGCATGGCATGGAAAAAATAATCTCATCAAGAAAAGACTCCAATGTGTTGTTATGATGCAGTAACAACTATAAAAAAAAATAAAAAATGTTTTATATGAATCAAAGTACAAAATGAACAATAATAATTCATGTAGGATTCAACAAAAAATGGTGTTGCAAACATATTGGTCTAGTTGCAAAATATATTGTCTTGCAAAATGAACATGGTATCCATGTCCTCTGAAATGGAACTAACCCTTTTTCTTCTCGAGAGTGTAAAGTTTTTTTTGAATTCCTTGCTTTGAGAAATTGATGCATCTGTTTTGGAGATAGATGTGCATAGTTGAATGGAGCAACTGCAAAAGAAACACATAATGATCAGATAAAACACATTTGACAAAAGACATTTCAAATGTGCATATAACAATCATGGTATTTAATAAGATTAACATATTAACCTGAAGGAATTACAGCTTTTCTTTGATATCTATCGATAAATAAATCCTATTAGAATTGAGAAGAAATGCAATACAAAATGCTTGAACATAGTCTGTCGTTGGAATTGAATAATTTGATTTTACAAAAAAACAAGTAATCCTCTCATAGTGAAAAAATGAGTTAAAACATAAACCCAATTGCAGAGGCAGTTTTGTGTAGATACAAGATTAATATAGGCATGTTACTAAATGCATAAACATACTCCCACAAACTTTTCATAAAAATCATACTCCTACAATCGAACTGGAATAAACATATGCATAAAAAAAGTACAATGAACTAAGAGATATTATTTTGGAAAATTACATTTATTGATAGCTTGGGTTTGCCAATTTTTATTAGACCTTGTCGATGTGTACCTACATTATTTATTATACCTTTCATGTTGTACATCAATTCTTTGAATTCCAACTTTGTCTTTCACTCCAAGAATTTATAACGATTGTTGATACAGAGGAAAAATAAGAATCGAGGATTGTTCCACATGAATCCATGTAGAGGGATCTGTGTATCTGTTTGGCATGTTAATGAGTTGTTCCAACTTTAATTGTTGGAGGAATCTCTATTGGTGACAACAATTATGAACAAAATTTGCACAATTAAGCTTTGAAATTGAAACTAAACATATAGCAATTGAAAGCAGCAATAAATCCATTATAAAAATATTTCCAAGATAATTTAATTTTTATTTAAGATCATTAAATGGATTTTATAAAATAATAGATCAGAATGTAGTGACTTAATTTAGGAATTTCAAGGATAAAATTTCCCAATTTTTTTTTGAGTTTATAAGATTGCGTTTAGGAATAAGCGTGATTACTAATTGTTGTTACAGAATATGATGGAGCACGTTGCAGAATTACATAGATTCTGATGAAGTCAAAGATGAGATTGTAAATAAAATCATTATTTACTAATCACAAAAAAGGAAGATAATGTAAGGAAAAAACATATTGGTATACAAGTAGATTTATATACGAAATGAGGTATACAAGTAGATTGGTATAAAATCAAGAAAAAGGTGTATGCAAGAACCTTACAAGAATTTGAACTTTTCTCTGAAAGTAATTATATTTTTCAAGGAAGATGTTAACAAACCTATGATTCAAGTTTTGATAAAATTAATATCAATGTTGTTAGGTATGTTAATGAATAAATCCAAAGGAAAGATACCAAGGCCAACTCTTTGATCAAGCTTATCTTCAAGAGAAAATTCATTGGTAAACTGATCTTTTTTATTTAAAAGATCTAGTTATGGACGAAAAACTAGATAACCCTATAAATTTCCAAAAAACAGTACTAAAGATTCATGTACATGCCATAAAAATCATACAAACCAACTACTAACACACAAAAAGGAATTCACCTCATATTATACCTAGAAGTTAGATTTCCAAATTGCAAAAGTTCTTCAAGGAGAAACTGTAATTGTTTGTCAATTTCTCCCTCATGAAGAATGCATGTAAATGGATAAATAAACTCCTGTACGAAAGTGACATCTTGTTGAAATATTGTAACTTCGAAGAATATTCTATATGTATCTTTTGTGGTCCCCAATGGTCCTACTGGGAGAACCACTTGTATTACAGTGTACCTCGATGCTCCTAATCGGAATAACTAATAAGAGTCATGAGGTAGTCCCCTCTAATTGTAAAGGTGGGTCATCAGCACCCTGTGTGGTTACTTGAGCCTACATGTGTAACTCGAGCCTACATGTCAAATGAGTTAACTTAAGTGAACGGATGAATATAAATAGAGGTGTAGTGCTCCTCATTTGGGACACACACTCTCAGTTGTATAGCGCATTAGTGGAGAAGAGAAGTAGCTGGAGAAGGAGGAGGATCCGGCTTTGATCTCCTTGCTGGTTTTATCTTTTATCTTTTATGTTTTTCGGGCATCTATATTGAGGAAGCTTTTGCTGAGTTTTTCCCTTTAGGGTGTTCCCAGGATAAATCTTTGTGTTCCTTTTGTATGGTTTTGCTTGTCTATCTCTCAGTGATCCTGTTTATATGCTTTTGTTATGAAAATGAAATGAAATACTAATGTCTTAGCTAAGCATATGGAAATTTAACATGGAATCAGAGCTAACCTCAGAAGAAGAAATTGTGCAGCTTCAGAAGCTAGGGATTCTTACTTTTTGGGTCTCTCTCCAAAATCCATGAGCAAAAGTATGCTAGTATGACTCTCCATTTAAGGGCACATCTTTCTATCAAAGTGGAATTCGATTCCAAGCATTTTCACTTTTCGATGTGGAAATTAGGGATTTCTACAAAAAACGATTTTTTTTAGCGAGACCAGCATAGGATTTTTCTCCTCATCAAAGCCAAAGTTTAGAGACCTGGATCAAGAAATTTGGTTGGGTGAAACTTTGGAAAAGTCAAACCCTAGTTTGACCCCGAGCTAGAAAAACCCTAAATACTAAAACTGCTACGTTTTGGTACATTCACTATATTCCAAGATTGGAGAAGGATCAAGAGAGGAAAATTGCAAGGGCCAAAGATAAAATCCTGATGAACATTGTCTCCAAAATTCATCCTCAGATTCGTTTTATTCCAGGAGATATGTTCTCTCCCATTTAGGGTTCCAGCCTCTTCCAGAATTCATCCCTAAACAGGTGACTTGGGGAGAATTGCAATATCTTGGGCTACAAAGGTACAAATAGAATTACTAAATATGTTCCCGAAAGGGCACGGAATTTAATTTCAGTGGTCCAAATATCAGACTCAGAAGATGAACCCGTGACACGTGGCATGCCATACAACTTCATTGTTCTGAACAGTCCTGTAACAGGTCACCTTGGGAAATGAATCATAAATACCAAATGGTGAAACCAATTCTGATGAAAACTAAGTTTTTGTATCAGGTACATGCGAGGTTACCTTAGTAAAAAATTTCAGACATAGAGGATCAGTAATTTCGGAGATATCATAGAAACAGTAACAGGCATTTCTAGAGAAGAAATTGGAAATCTAGGGCTTCCTGTTCCGGGAGCTTCCCTCCACTATTTTCAGAAAAGGAGTACATTGGACAGCTCCATTTGAAAAGATATATATGTCTACCATTAATATATGAAATATTCCAATTTTTTCAAAATTAGGGTTTCTGTGACAAACCCTAGATCAGCGAGCTTTGGAACCAAGACACACACCTCAAATCGGTAAGATCTAATCCCTTGCTATTTTCATTTGAGGTTCTCATTTCAAAGTGATCTATCACATCAGCTTGATGATAAGCTGGGTGAAGTTGACAAATTCCAAGCCTAGAACTATATGATCTCTCTGAATAAAATGGTTTGGACACATACATGAGTATATAGGTTCCAGTTCCAGAGGGAGATGAGGCTAGAAGCCTTACACAAGAAGAACTTGGTCAAGGCCAAGAAGATCATTGCTGATTCAGTCATGAATCAACTTGTACCACAAGTGTCTCCCAAAATACACTGAATATGTTTGATTCCTTGACCAATCTATTTGAAGATAAGGACTTAAATATGAAGATGTCTTTGACAAAACAGTTGAAGAATGTGAAGATCCAGAATGCAGAACAACTTGAAGCGGTAGAAGAAGAAGTGGAGAATGTAGAAGTAGTGATAGACACCTTGAATGGCCTCCCAGGATCATGGGATTCATTCATGCAAAGAATGTGTGCCAGAAGGAAGTAATTAATTTCAACATACTTTGGGAAGAAGAAGAAGCTCGTCTCATAAGAATAAGAAAGATGGAAGCAATTGAAGATCAAGCTCTCAAAGAAGATCCCTCAAGTGATGAGGAATATGAAGAACTCAATTCTTAAAGAGCCTCTTAAATCCATCTTATCATCTGGATAAGAAATGATGATTTCATGAATAAGATGATGAAGCAGAATGATCAAGAAGGAGTCTACCCACGAAACAAACAAAAGATAAGTATTCAATTGTCATTTAATGATATTGTTTTGTTATGCATTTGATTATATTCAGTTGATGTGTTATGCATGATAGATTGTTTGCATTAATGACTGTATACTACTAATATGCATGTGATAGGTAAGTAGCTCATGAGACTTGTTCCGAAGAACAAGTGATGACAATTCAAGATTCTCTCCAATAAACATGAATCTGAAGCTCCAAGGGTCAGAGACCAACATGGGTAAAAGAGATAACTCAAGATGAAGAAAAGAATGCTATGAAAGAAGCTATGATCAAAGAATAACAGTTGATCATGGGGAATGATGTATACGATATGATGGAACAAGTGTACAAAGCAAGGTTCATGATTCTCCCCAGAAAGAATAGACTATGACATGACATACTCTATTGACCAGTATATATCAAGCATAGAACCACCTGTACAGAATGAAGAGGGAAGACGATACTCCACTTCAGGGGGAGTGACTACAGAAAATTATATCTGAGTCCGACATGGTACGACATGATGGATAGCTTTGTGATGGATCGATACTTTACCAAGAGTAAAGTGGGTTCCAACCTTTAAGGTTGAATGCAGAAGACTAGGATATGTTGATGACCTAAGAAAACAAAATCATAGAAGATGTTATGATACTAGAATGATGTTTGGGATATAGTATTCAAACCAGAAAGCAAGAATGTGGTATCTTCCAAATGGATTTGCAAGATAAGATAGGTTGCTGATAGAAGTAAGGTAAGAGTTGTGACTAGAGGTTTCTATCAGAAAGAGGAAATTAATTCTAAAGAGACACTTACTCCAGGAAGCAAGGTACACTTCCTTCAAAACTATCAAGGTACTTTCTTCCATGATGAAGTAAAGACAAGCCTTCCTTAATGGTATGATTGAGGAAGAGTTTTACATCGAATAGTCACGAGTATTTGAATTTGAAGACATATGGAATCAAGTATGCAAGTTGAAGAAGGCCCTCTATGGCCTAAAGCAAGCTCCTAGAGCTTCGTATGGAAGAATAGATAGTTTCCTGATGAGCATGAGATTTTCCAAGAGTAAAGTCGATCCTAACCTTTCCTACAAGGTTGTAGAAGATGTAATAGTCATTCTATTACTATATGTGGATGACTTATTCTTGACAGGGAATGAGAAACAGATCATGGAAAGCAAGAAGAAACTAGCAGAAGAATTCGAGATGAAATACCTTGGGTTAATGCATTATTTCCTAGGTCCAGAAGTATGGCAAAGTTCAGAAGGAATCTTTCTCAACTGGGGAAAGTATGTGGTAGAGATATTGAAGAGATTCAATATGTTGGAATGCAAACTTATGGCCACACCCATGGACTCCAAACTGAAGCTGTTAGCTAATGACTCATTAGAGTTAGTGGATGTGACTCACTACAGACAGATCATTGAGTCATTGATGTACTTAACAAATACCAGACCAGACATTTTTTTTGCTGTGAACACCTTAAGTCAATATCTTGTTCAACCAAGACGGGTTCACTTAGTAGCTGCAAAACATGTGATGAGATATCTAAAAGGGACTATAGACTTTGGTCTATACTATGATGGTAGCCATGAGTATAGATTGTATGGCTACACAGATGCAGATTGGGCTGGAAGTATCTCAAACAGGAAAAGAACATTAGGTAGATTCTTTTGTTTGAGGTCTGCTATGAGTTCATGGTTTAGCAAGAAACAGTCTAGTGTTTCTCTTAGCACGGTTGAAGTAGAATACATAACAGATTGCTCTACTAAGTTGTGAAGCCATATGGATTCATAAGATGATATCAGGTCTCTTTGACCTGAAGATGGACACTACAATGATTCTATGTGATAAACATAGTTGTGATGACAAAGAACCCTGTGTTCCGACGTAACACATAGAAATCCTGTATTTCTACAAGATAAGATGCAGATGATGGTGATTCAGTATTTCTATACTGAATATAGAGATGATGATGTTTTAGTATTCCCATACTGAAGATATATATGATGATGATTTTAGTATTCCCATACTGAAGATACAGATGATATTTCAGTATTTACATACTGTAGATATAGATGATGGTGATTCAGTATTTCTATACTGAAGATATAGATGATGATGCTTTCAGTATTCACATACTCAAGATATAGATGGTGATAGTTCAGTATTCACATACTGAAGATGTAGATGATGATGGTTTGGATGATGATGTACTGACGAATCCCCTGCCTCGAGTAGAGTTCAAACACTTTCGAGACAAGATTGGTGTGGTTCGAAAAGATCTTCCCAGAAAGGGGGAGTAGTGATCTTGCAGTGGGATTGTATCATCCCTGAGCACTTTCCCTAAAGTGATCCGGAGACCTCGATCTTCGAGAATGAAGAGGGATTGTATCATCTCGGGACATCTGTCCATAATATATCCGGTGACCTCGGTCCTCGAGAATGTGACGGGATTGTATCATCCCTGGGCACTTTCCCTAAAGTGATCCGGAGACCTCGGTCTTCGAGAATGAAGAGGGATTGTATCATCCCGGGACATCTGTCCATAATAGATCTAGAGACTTTGGTTTTCGAGAATGTGGCAGGATTGCATCATCCTTGGACTCAATTCCTAAAGTGATAGGGAGTGATTATCCCGTAATTGTATCCAGTGACTTCGGTCGTCGAGAATGTGGTAGGATTGCATCATCCTGGGACTCAAGTCCTAAAGTGATAGGGAGTGATTATCCCGTAATTGTATCTGGTGACTTCGGTCATCAAGAATGTGGTAGTATTGCATCATCCTTGGACTCAAGTCCTAAAGTGATAGGGAGTGATTATCCCGTAGTTGTATCCAGTGACTTCGGTCGTCGAGAATGTGGTAGGATTGCGTCATCCTTGGACTCAAGTCCTAAAGTGATAGGAAGTGATTATCCCATAATTGTATCCGGTGACTTCAGTCGCCGAGAATGTGGTAGGATTGCATCATCCTTGGACTTAAGTCCTAAAGTGATAGGGAGTGATTATCCCGTAATTGTATCCAGTGACTTCAATCATCGAGAATGTGGTAGGATTGCATCGTCCTTGGACTTAGTCCTAAATTGATAGGGACTGATTCTCCTGTAATCAATCCGGTAACTTAGGTTGTCGAGAATGTGGTGGGATTGTATCATCCCTGGACTTTAAGTGCAAAAGTGATCCAAAGACTTTTTGTCTTTGAGTTGTGGATTGCAAGTTCTTGCTGATGATGATGATGCCGTACTGATCGAAAAATTAGAGTATGATGATGATGACGTACTGATTGAAAGATCAGAGTATGATGATGATGACATACTGATCGAAATATTAGAGTATGATGATGATATTTCTATGATGATGATGTTTCTGATCGAAAGATCAGAATGTGATGATGATTTTGATCGACAGATCAGAATATGATGATGATGATGTTGCTACTGCTCGAAAGGGAAAAGTGTTGATGATGATATTGCTGATCGAGAGATCAAAGTACTGAAGACGTTATTTTCGATCAAAAGGTCAAGGTGCTGAAGATGTTGTTGCTGATCGAAAAGTCAAAATGCTGAAAATGTTGCTGATCAGAAGGACAAAATACTAAAGATGTTGTTGCTGATCGAAAATTCAAAGTGCTGAATATGTTGTTGATCGAAAGGTCAAACTGCTGAAGATGTTGTTGCTGATTGAACAGTCAAAATGCTGAGGATGTTGCTGATCGAAAAGTCCAAGTGCTGAAGATTTCGTTGCTAATTGAAAGATCAAAATGCTGAAGATGTTGATGATGATGAAGACTAAGGATTGAAGATGAAGACTACATGATGTTGAAAACCTTCCCATGATTTATAGATGTGTTACCCTGCTGATGTTGATGATGTCCCCTATCTCTACTCCTATTTTTGATGATGTTGTTGTAGAATACCCTTCTCGTTAAGGGGGAGTGTTGAAATATTGTAACTTCGAAGAATATTCTATATGTATCTTTTGTGGTCCCCGATGGTCTTACCAGGAGAACCACTTGTATTACATTGTACCCCGATGCTCCTAATCGGAAGAACTAATAAGAGTCATGAGGTAGTCCCCTCTAATTGTAAAGGTGGGTCATCAGCACCCCGTGTGGTTACTTTAGCCTACATGTGTAACTTGAGCCTACATGATTTAACTCGATCCTACATGTCAAATGAGTTAATTTAAGTGAACGGATGAATATAAATAGAGGTGTAGTGCTCCTCATTTGGGACACACACTCTCACTTATATAGCGCATTAGTGGAGAAGAGAAGTAGCTGGAGAAGGAGGAGGATCAGGCTTGGATCTCCTTGCTGGTTTTATCTTTTATCTTTTATATTTTTGGGGCATCTATATTGAGGAAGATTTTGCTGGGGTTTTTCCTTTAGGGTTTTCCTAGGATAAATCTTTGTGTTTCTTTTGTATGGTTGTGCTTGTCTATCTCTCAGTGATCCTATTTATATGCTTTTGTTATGAAAATGAAATGAAATACTAATGTCTTAGATAATCATATGGAAATTTAGCACATCTAAGTCACCATAGCATTTAATTTAATATACCATATCATAAGCAAATTCCATATTGCATATTGAAAACACAAAGGCATATAAAGTATGAAAATTTTAAAATAAGAAAGGCTGTTAATGAAGAAATTTGAAGGAAACATACCAAGGGCCAACTCTTTGATCAAGCTTATCTTTTAGGGAAAATTCATGGTTAAACTGATCTTCTTGCTCGACAAGATCCAGTACTAGATGAACAACTGGATAACTTAGAAACTTCCAAAAAATAGTACTAAAGACTCATGTATATACCATAAAAATCATATAAAAAAACAAGTACAAAACAAACATGAATGCAAATCATATTATGCATGGAAGTTAGCTTTGGAAATGGGAGAAAGTTTTTCAATCAGAAACTGCAATTGTTTGTCAATTTCTCCCTCATGAAGCATTCCTAGCATGGTATTGACCTCATGAGTAAACTCTTCAGATCTTTGAATCATTAGGACTAAGGTAGCAAGGGAATTTTTTCTACTATCTTATCTTACCATGAAGCCCTTGAGGTGAAAGGTTTTGAAGCATGGATCCACATTCCTTAACAAATCCAACGCCAACCTCCAAAGAAGAAAGATTATTTTAAATATCAACATAGGTTATAGAGAAGAAACTCGGCTTTAATCTTGAGCAAATGTTAAAGGACCTGATATCCCTTAAGCACATACACCCTTGACACTATTGTCTGAATGCATGTCCAACAAAACAATAAGTTCCAAATCAATGATCTCATGTGAAACTTGTTGGGTTGTGAGATGAGCTATGATTGTTGTTTCCGGCAATAAGAGAGGCTGCATAACAGTTAAAAAAAATATAGTGATAAGACTGAATATCATGGCAAGGTATGTTATCACATTAACCATGGATTAAAGCCAGAAGCTGACGAGTTGTTCTTGCATGTTTACACCGAAATGGGAAGTTGGGCTATAGATTTTACTAATACATTAAGGAAGAATTTTTCATCTTTGTTTAATTCTAGAGATGATTATACATGTATAGATGATAGGCTCATATTAACGAAAGCCTTTGAAACACACGACATTAAACATAAAAGCAACGAACTATGGGCTCTTGGGATATATATATACAAAAATGCATGAGTGTTAGCAATGGATGTTAAGGATCAATTGAAGGCATAATATGTATATATATATCAACAATGCAGGGCACCATCAAACCCACTATCTGCTTGAAACAATATTCTTCACGAGCCTTATCAAGCAACATAAAGAAAATCGGATGGGATAAGTAGACACTAGGAATCACAAATATCCTTCGTTATTCGCCAACCTAAACAACCAAACATCCTTTAAGGATTTCGTCATATTTGCAGCTGTGGCTACCGGTTATTTTTAGATACTTCTCCTGCGGCGAATCAACACTTACAGACCTGGAATGAATTTTTTCACTATAATGAAAAGATACCACCCCTTTAACCATTTTCGCTAAATTCTTTACAGAATTCAATCTCATCAGACTCTTTACATAATTTATTCTCTTGAGACTCATGGTAGCAGGAGAGCTTCGATCCCTTCTATTAAAGCAAACTAACTCATTAATGAAAGGAACTCCTTATTACACAAGGTAAAATAGTGGAGACCAATCAAGAAAATGCTAGAAACATCTTAAACATAACATTACGTGAGAAATTAAGTTTAACATATTTTTATCATCTTCAAAATTCACATAAAATATAATCAATGATGCGTTTTTAAACATTTTAAAAGGACAAAGCAAATTAGTTTTTTGTGTGAATGAAAGTAATCACATAAACCACTTTATTTAACAAAATTTATAAACCATTAACTTGAAATAATGAATTTGTACATACTCTTATCACTAATACTATAAACATATAATTAAAAAACAAACTAATTTAAATAACATTAATATACATCAGCATGCATTATTTTTCTTACCCTCGTGTAACATTTTTCTTTTGGTTTTTTTGTTTACCGGCTTGGAGAAAAAAACACAAAAGCAACAAAGAAACATAACATTATGCTTTTTGTGTTAAAAAAAAAACAAAAACAAAAGTTTATGTTTTTTGTTTTTAAACCAAAAAAACAAAAGCAAAACGCAAAAAAACCAAAATTTATGTTTTTTGAAAGAAAAAAACAAAAGCAAAATGCAAAAAACAAAAGTATATATTTTTTGTTTTTTTCTTTATAGCCGTTGAAGGAAAAAGCAAAAAGATAGCAAACTAATGCGAAATGCAGCAAATTATATAAAAGGAGACGAGAATTTGATGAAATGTGTCTCTCCATGGACATGGTTCAAGGTTGAAGTATTGAGAAGAGGAGCGAATTTAGGAACTACAGAGATCGAAGATTCACTTTGTTGTAAGAGTTTTTTTCGGTTCTATGTATGTTTTTCATTTTTACTCTGTAACTTGACCATGACTATCTGAATGGGTTCTATAGGGAAAAAGGTTAAAAACAGAGCTGTTGAGGTTAACGTGGTGGGAAGCTGCGAGGGATAGCGGAAAACGATGATGCTGAATGACAAGGAAAAACAGAAAAGGGTTCATTAATCTGGTAATACGGATTTCAGGTATCTTGATTTTATTTTCTCTCTTCTGCGTCCTTTGTTTTCACTTAGGATGTTCCTCTAGCCAAAGCGAAAGGTGTGAATCACAATGAAGAACAGTAAAGAATTCTATATGTTGATATGGATTACAGTTCAAGTATCTTTATTTTATCTTCTCTTATGTGTGGTTTGTTTTCATGGTTCTAAATCTTTGTTCAAGCCGATCTCAACTGATCTTGGTTCTTGCTTTATAAAGAAAGAACAGAAATGATTGTATTATGTAAATGATGTTGAGTCTTTTTAGGTTCTGTGTATGCTTTTCATTCTTACTATGCAATGTGACCGTCACTCTGTGCATCAATGGGTTTTGCAGGGAAAAATAGAGCAGCCGATCCACAGTGACTGTGACACTTCTTATGAATGGGTTCGAATCTCGATCCACAGTCAACAGCTTCCACACTTACAACTTATCGTAGCAATTATGACGTTGCATTCCTTGAATCATCGGGGATTTTCATTATAGCTTTTTTATTATAGAATTTTCATTGTAGCTTTTCATTATAGTGTTTTCATGATAGGATTTTAAATGATGTTAGAGGTTTTTTTGGTTCTGTATAGCTTTTGATTTTCACTGCAGGGGATAGAAGAGTAGAATGGATGGCTAGACGTGAAGCAAAACTGCAAGGGATAGCAGAGAAGAACGTTGTTTAATCTTCTCTTCTGTTTCCTTTGAGATTTTACGTCATTTTGAATATATCTTTTCTTCCGTGTGATTTTAACTTACTTGATTTTTATTCTGTGATCATGATAATTTGTATTGCGTGGAAAAACAGAGTGGCCGAGGTGAACTTAAATCATAATATTGAGGAACAGAAAAAGGTTCAATCTGTTGATATCGATTTTATGTATTTTGACTTTGATATGGATTTGAGGTATCTTGATTCGAAGAGCATAAAAAGTTTCAGTCTGGTGATATAAGGACATGTGTGGAATTTTACAACTCAACCCTCTCATATTTTGATGAACAATTTGATGTAACAATTCTCTTCTTTAAGTGTGATTTATATTTTCTATTAGTACTTTAGATTGTAACGTAGTGGTGTCTCATTTGCATAACATCTATCAACTATATTCACAGGGAACACAGCATGGACATTAACATATAGTTGCTAGTTTCTGAGGGAGTCCAATGAAGGTTAAACAAAATAAACTAGTCTGCATTTACATATATTAGTTAGTTATGTGAATTTGATTTAATTACTCTTAGTTAGTTCTGTACATTTGTTGAATTCCAATGATTCAAGTACATTGTTCTTTCTGGAAGCATCTAAATTAATAACCATTTGGTTGGATTGAGAAGCCAATGATTCAAGTAAATTATTCTTTGTAGAAGCATTTAAATTAAGAGCTATTTGGTTGGATTGAGAATCCTTTAGGGATCTAATATTCAAACTCTGTCTTTATTTTACCAGCTGCTAAAAACATGTAGCTTTTAGTTAAAAATACCAGCTTCAAATAAGTTAATTTATCATTTGATAATAGGACGTATCCAATTTAAGGTTGTCATAATGGATACTCAAAGAAGCAAGAACAGGATCATATGAGCAGTCATGCTTATTGTAAAATAGTGAGGTCGAATTCCTTAACTGTTAGAGGATTTTTACACTCAAGAACCAACACATAGGAATAGTAAGTGCAAGTAATTTTTACCATCGTGTGTGCTTTGTTTTGAATCTTCATTTTGCATAACATACACGGGCTGTGTATTACTTGGTTAAGTAAATTTAATGAATTTTAGTTATTTGATGAGTTTTAGTTATTTATGTAAATTTGATAAATGCCCCTGGTCTAAGTACTTTGATATTTTTTGGAAGTTTTTAAATTCATAAGAATTTGGTT
>LPNX011024913.1:8786-29597 GCA_001517045.1 Pseudotsuga menziesii | reverse complement strand
TAAAGCAGGCTTACCCAAAATAGGCAAATCCCCCATAGGTGTAAAAAGCTGATCCCAAATATGTCATGAGGCTCACGAATTGGCAAGGGTGCATGGGCAAGATAATGAGTGGTGGAATGGCAGCTCATACATGATTTTTCATGGAGGAAAGAGTGGAGGATGAAAGGGGCAAAAAACAAGTTCACCTCACCTAGTCTTGCTTTCCTATGTGCCTTAAAACACTGAAAAAGCAGGCAATAAAACAGAAAAAGTAGAAGGGCACCTAGGAGGCTAGGAATAAAGCAGATTTGATTCCTAAGGCTTTCCCAAGCGCTACATGAGTCAAATATGGCAAGTTTGACCTCTATGGATAGACAATTAGCAACTTGCACATGGTTGGACTCATGAACTAGGCAAATAAGACAAAAATAAATGAATTAATGTCTAAGTGGGTAATACTATGGGTTTGATTATTCTAACACAAATGAGTGATAATATAGAATCATTTTGTCAAACATATAAATAAAATGCATGCTCAAGTCCAAGTCAACCGAATGACTAAAATGTAAAATATAAGTAGTTTGTGGATGCCCAATGGAGATATAAATCACTTGAGAAGAACTCGGGACAATATAAAGGATAGAAAAATAATTTAGTTGTCAATTAAAAATAAGGGCAAGAGAGAAGTTCTGTTATTTACAAAGAACTTCATAAATGCAAGAAGTGCAGAAAAAGTGACTGATATTCTATATCATATCATGCAATAGCATATCGAACCCGAAGGAAGAAAAGGCCAACTAGGTCAAAAGGGTAAAAAAAGGCATGACCTTTTCCAAAATATAAAATTGGTCAAAAGTTCCAAGGAATTCCAAAAAGCAGAAGTTAGAGGTGCTATGCAGTCAACACCATTGTCAAAATTAGGGTAACTACCACAACCTCTCACATTTGTATCTGTGTCTACTACTTCTCTTGGACCATAATATAACATGAAATCCTTTGCAGTAGTCAGGAAATAGAGGGAGAAACAACTAGGTATGTAAACTCTTTCTACCTTAGTGACTGGAATCAATTCAAGTGATCTTGGTTTGCAGAATGAACACGTCCAGCCTTCAATTTCATTTCGCCAAGATAGATCAAATTCTCTTGTTATGGTCCCCATTGCAAGAAGAGTTGCATCAACTGGAAGTATTACAGATTTAGTAACACCTTTGAACATTAACATTCCTTCCAGCGAAACAACACATATGCCTAGTTTGGTAGCTAAGGTAGATCAACCGGTTGTAATTGTTAGCGGATCCTACACACTAGGGTGGTGGATCCAGTAACACAACTAAAATCAAGTTATATGCAACATAATTTCATTCTATGATTGTTCAATAGAAGAGACATGTGATTGTCTTTGATCCTTTAAATAGTTGTTGGGATTATGGTAAATGTATGCTTGCTTGTCCTTTTACGACTGGTTGATAATCTATAAATGTTTGTGAAGTTCCTCTTGCAATTACAATACTGAATCATGTGGAAGCACCATTATCTGCAAATCAATGGATCTAGAAAAATATTTCATGCGAAGAAGATGCTCTAATATAGGCTTGCCTATAGATTCATAGGGGAAACTTATCAAATATATTACTATTTCTTCTTTGGATTTATGGTAAAATGATGGGTGGATTCTACGGTTTCATGCACATGCAAGATTGATGCTAGCATTGTTGGAAGAACACAAGCACAACGATGGTCTAGGGTTTTCTTGGTTGCTCCATTGGTAAAGTTTGGTTAAATTATGCTTCTATGGATTGAATGGTGGTTGTAATGCTGTGTTTTCTTTGAATTAGGGCTTTTTACCAGCTTTTGTCAACTTTTACATGTTATAAAACATCCTCTTGAATAATTTTTCTCTTGTTTGTCCTTAGATCTCTGAATTTTTCCCTAATTAGGATCCTCCAACAAACCCTAGAGGTTGTTTTTGGAAGTCCTAGTTGGTGAGCCCTAGGGAAATATTCCAAGAGGGAGGCTGATCACCATCCCTCATGGCCTTGGGTTTGAAGTAAATTTCACAAAACCCTAAGATTTGTCATTTTGATCAAATTTTAGTATTTCATGTGTAAATAGACGCATTTGCGTGATTAGTGTTGTGTTAGATTAGATCTGCGTTTTTATAAACTAGAAAACCTTAGAAATTTATAAAATTCAGTAATCCAAAAATAACAACAATTTTCAAATTCTAAGGCACCCTCAAATTTTTGTCTACCTATTTAGCCCCAGATCCTCCAGTGCGTCACCTATCTTCTTATCTACATCCACGAACTTCAGAAGCAACCTAAAAAAACCAGTCAAAAGTCAGAGTTAGGGTTTCATATTTGACATGTTTCAGGGGTTGGGATAATTTGGCCTTGATAAAAGGTTACTTTCTTCCTTACAATGATCCCATTTAATTGTTTAGTAGGGAAATTTAGGGATTCTTTCCTTACTGATCAGTGTTACTATCGTTTCTAGCCCTAAAACCTATTAAACAGACCTGCAAAATCAACCAAGTTAGGGTCATATTAGAGTTATGGAGAAATCTTAACAATATCATTGAATTTTGCCTTCCAAAAGCATTCTTTTCAGGCTAAGGAGTACTTTTATAAACCCTTAAAAGGATGGTTAACTCAGTTGGTAATTCATGTTGATATACAATAGTATTTATAGTCAATCTAAATGATGATAATATTGCCTATGTGATGATACATGATGGTTGTTAATACTTACACTTACTAGCTGATAAAATTGTCAACTACTGATGATTTCAAAAAAAAGTGGTTTAAATGATAATACTCTATTGGTTATGATTCTGAAATAGCTTTTTCTACCCTATATCCTTGGTGTGGCTATGAAACACTTATGCTTTACAACAATAGCATATCGTGCACATACCTAGAAAACACCACTAACTTATACAAGAAATTTACAAAATATCAAAGGTATGCATGCTTTACCCGTGGACCATCTAGCAAAGAAGTTCCAAAATATGCAATAGAAACACAACCTCCAGCACAAAAACCTGCAACAAAATGTTCATAAAATTCCATCAATAGTTTCATAAGATTCCTTAAGAAGCAATCATGTGCCCAATTGAATAAGATGGACTGTATGTTGACATGTTGATTGATCATCAATGAGGAAGTCTCCCATGTCAAACTGAAGGAAATAGCAAAATCGATTTATTAGAGTATATTAATCCCATTACATACCTACTAGTAACTATATTGACTCATACAAAGAACATGGTATGCATGTGTTTATCCTTAAATACAGTGAATCTTAAACCTAGAAAACTAACATAATTCTATTACATACCTTCCAGTAATCGTTTCAAGTAATAGGAGCATATTGATGTTTACCCTTGAAGTGATTAGGATCAACACCACCAAAAGTCATGGCTGCAAATGGGATTTCTTCAATAAAAACATATTTTCCTTGGGAAAGAACCTCAAAACTGTTTCCAACAAATGTGAAAATGTTTCCTTTAGCGAAAAGATGTCATACCAAATCTAGTGATTTATCATTGTAAATTAGTGAAAATGACTGATACTCTTTTTTAGGCCGTGGATACCTTTGGAAGATTGCCTGAAAACAACAAAAATAAACAGTTTGTATAACTTAAGCATTCAAACAATGCCTTTCGTAAATAAAGTAGCAAATAGATCTTTATTTTTTCAAGCAGATCTCAATACTTTGTTACCATAATTATCAATGCAGTCATTCTTCTTTTGTATTCCATAGTTGAGATGTTTGATCTAAGTGACCACTTTAAAATCGGTGATAAATTGGAAGCAATACAGAAACATATAAATTCCTAATAAAATATTTGCACAAAAATACTTTGTAACAAATTAGCAATTATGAGTAATAAAGTGCACAGTGATGTTGGGGTGAAAAGTTACAATGGAAACTGAAAATACCAATGTGTACCATGCCCAACTCACAACCTACAAGGATAAACACAAATATAAACATAGGTTTTCCACTGCACAATCAAGCATGAAAGTTGAACAAGATATGAGATTAAAAAACAAATTACAAAACTACCGGAGAAAGATAAACTGGGGTAGATAACAATATACTCATGCGGAATAATAGGGAAACAACACTTCAGATACCATTTTCCTCACGAGTATATCTATCTTTTTTCTGTCTTTTGACCTTTCATATTCCCATCAATCTCAAATGCCTATCATATTTCTTGTAATGAAATGCCTACATTTAATTTTGTTGTCTTAGCTATATGGTATTGGTAAAGTATTACCAAGGTGCCAGTTATCATGATAAATCAAAATTTTTAAGTTAATTGTTTAGATTAGATAGAACAAAGTTTGCCTCAATGTATGGTAATCATGATCATCAACTAAATGTATGTGTGTGCACATGCATAAATACCCAATACACAGCTCAATCAAACATAAGAAAACATAATTATACCTTGATTTGTAGATCTTCACACTATATTCTTATGCTTTACCTTTCAAAACATCATTCAACATGCTTCATTTTTTGTCCTGTTGCAATAATTTCATGTTAGGACCCATTGTTATACACTTGAATGGCACCTCTTTGTCCGAGTGCTGACATCCCTCATGTTGGCACACAAAAGGACACCTATGGATAGAGGTTTGCCCAAAACACTATAGATTGGTTTATTATACAATACATTCCTCCTCCATCCAGCTGGTTACTTTTCCATTTTGCTATGTTAAGTTGTATTTGCGACTCTCCATATATGCAAGTCGCGGATCATCTGCGAGTGTCGGTTGTTGCAAGTCACGGATGGATGTATTCACGGGTTTCTCTTATAGAAACTCACGGATCATTCGCGGCTTTTCCTTCTCCATACCCACGGATATGTCCCTTGACATTTAAAAATAAAAACACATGATGATTTGAGATTAGTTAAGCATTGTTACCTTAATCACCTTAATTGTCTCAACCTCCTCATCTTTCGAAACTGCCTTATTTCCTCCATATAAATACAGGCCTTGGGGAGGGTGTTTGGTACATACACTTGGAGAGCAAAGTCATGCTGGTGGATTTTATATAGAAGTCTTTGGAGCAGTGGAACTCAGAATCCTTTGGTTGCAGAGGAGTCCTTGTCTCAGGCGTTGGGTTGTAATTTGAACTCTTTCCATTGTTGATAATAAAGAGAATCCTTCTTCCATATGTGTTTCATGTATCTTGGTTCGATAAATGTTTATGTTTCTACATTTTATATATGATTTATCTAACCTGCTTATATATATATGAATCATCTTGTATCTGGAAGGTTGGCTCTTGACAGGTGAAGGAGGAGCAACTCTGAAGACTTTGGAAGTGAAGCAAAATGGAAGAGGACTAGCAAGGATCGACCTTCGTTAATCGAGTAAGTCTTTCTCATCCTCCTATTTCCTTTACTGCACTCTAGAAGTCAATTGTATGCAAGTTAATTGAGTATGTTGGTAACCCCAGACCTATGGTTATTAGGTGTGTAATCCTGTACAACAGAACTGGCGACTCCGTTGGGGATGCCTAGACTGCTGTAGGTTGTTTTTGTCCCCCTGACCAGTCTTTGCTTGTAAGTCTGTGTGTGATCTTTTGTCCTGGTTCTTACTTGCCTCAGTATTTGAAAGTCTTGGGAATTTTTCTTGCTTTTTGAGAAAAATATTATACCTATTCATGATTTGTTCTTCTGAACAGTCGCGAATACAAGCTTGCATTCGCGGGTTGCTGTACTGAACAGTCGCGGATCATCCATGGGTTGCACTTATAGACAGTCGCGGATATGCCTGGAAGTAGGGATTTTTAAGTTAAAGTTTGCTTGTTCTTTTCTTTGGGTAATCCCTGTTTCTGAGTTGATTTTCTTTAAGAATGTTGTGTAGCTTGTCTGAATACCTTAGGTGATCACACTTTATGCTTTTTCGAAAGCCCTTGAGTCTCTTTTGCTTGGATTATTTACTGCTTGCATGCTGAAGTATTTTGGCCTATTTGGGTTGTAGGTTAGAGTGTCTTTGTCCAGATCAGTGATCAGGTTCTTGGGCTCTGTTTTTTCCAGTCTATTTTCTGACAGTGGCTGGTTGTCACTTGCCTTTGTAAGTCTACAGTGATTTTTGTCATTGTTTTCACCCAAGCTAGGGTTCCTAGCCTTCCTTTGTTGGTGGTATTTTGGTTCTATTAGCCTGTTTGCTTCAGTTTGATGTTTTTATACAGTTTACTTAATTCAAGTTTGCTTAAGTATAGTGCATTGTAGATGCATAGTAGAATTTTGAGTATTTTTTAAAAGTGAAAAGAAAACATTGTTAAGCTTTTGCATTGTGTTTTGCATAATTAGTGTTTATTTCAATTTAAAAATAGTATCTCAAAAACTACAAAAAATATAGGCTTAGTTTCTTTCATCGTTGCATTCAGTTCATCAATATATATTTGCAAAAAATAAAAAGAAGTTTGCTTTTATAATGGTAATTTTGCTTTGAATACACATTTATTTTCATTTATTTCTTATTTGAGTCAAAACACCATAAAGTATACCACTCCATTTCCTCTTGAGTAAAGAACAGCCCTTTAAAATGAACGCATAAATTAAAATTTACTAGTAAGTTTGTTTTTTAGGGGCCTTTCACCTACTAGCTTAGGCTAGACTTGTGGGCTAGGAAGTGTAAACTTCCCGCAAGTTATAAAACTCAGACGTAGTGGACCTTTCTTTAGGTAAATCCTTGACTTTATTGACTGTATCTGGGAAGCTCCTCTCAAACAAGAGTTAAGCACGAGGCAACGTGGAGGGTTGGACAGAGGAGATAACCCTCCGAATCCTTGTCAAAGCATAACTCAGGACTTTTGCGCATCTGGGGATTCTGTCCTAGACAGAGTTTCCGGCTCAGCTACCCTGCCCATGCGTATGAGTTCGGCTTGCGACTGTCCCCCCAAACTGTTGGTATTGCCAAGGTAGCCTTTATTCTCTTGTCTTTTAGGGTTCATACCTAGGTAAACCGAAAGGTTATTTCTGGTTCACCTTGAACGGGATTGGAAGGTAACCCTTGTTGAAAGTGTAGGAGGGCGATGGGTGATTCCTCTGCTTGTGCCTAAGAACCACTTCAAGGATGTTAAGTAATCGTTCATTAGCTTTCTTCGGGAAAGTATATCTTTTACCCTGGTTTGATTGCTTGAGGCTTTAGGAATTTTATAGTGTATGCTCTGTGGTTTTGCCTGTGTTTAGTTGGCCTTAGGGTGTGATTTGTTAAATTTTCAATTCTGGAGGACCAACCTCCTAGAAGGTCAAGAAGGTTGAGAAACCTTCCTCCTCTCACCACATTGGAGCCTCCACCTTTACCTCAAAGGTGGATATTAGACACAGACGGTTCATTTGAACCTGTAGGAATAAGTGAAGTTCTTGGTGAACCGGAACTCATTGCTAACCATTTTGATCTTGATACAGTCGAGATATAAGAATTGCAGACTGACGAGTTTGCAAGAAATTTTAACCCCCCTTGAGTGATTTAAACGATCTTGTGATCGTTCAAGTTAGACCTTTTGATTCACCAGTTTTAGGTGTCCCTGTGGGTAGGATCATGTCTTCCGTAGAAGAAAGTCCTTTTGTGTTCACCTCAACCCTTCCGGTTGAAGGGGTACTACCTCCCCCGGTAAGTGCCCCTAGATATAGTTTGCCTTCTACACCTTTGACTCCAGCGAGCCGGGTGGTTCAACCACCGGTTCACTCAAACATAGTAGGCAATTCTGGTGACATGGTTACTGGGATCCCCAATATACCTACCATTCCTTCTTCCTTCGCTTACACTACTCAGAGTGGTCTGTTAGGATCCTCAGCATTTGTCCAAGGATTTCCTTGGAATGGGGGGCACATTCCCCCATCCAGTCCATACGTAGGTCCATCTCCTTCATATGTAGGAGTGCAGTTTGGGAGCAACACCTCTTACGGGAAAATATTCCAAACCCCTATTTCGGTCCCGTACACGAGCTCTCCCTTTTCGTTGTTTAGCGGAGGGATACCCGCTCCTATATTTCAGACCCCTGCTTCTATGGGGACGGCCCAAACTTCTTACATTGCACCTCCCACACACAATCCTATGGCTTACAGATGGAATCCGTTTCAAAGAAACCTTCCCACTTCGCAACCGATGGCTGGGGGCAACCCCACTTTTTCCCATGGACATTCGGGGGAAGGTCCCTCTAATCCCCAAGCTGGCACATTTAGTGCCCCGGTTAGGCCCAAACTTCCATTCCTGGCAACTTTAAACTTGCCAGATTTGTCAAAATTAATGAATGACCCGGTGAGGCATGACCACTTGTGGCCACCTGTTCCCACCAAATTGCCATCGGACATCCCTAAGTTCGAAGGAAAAACTGGTGAAGATCCTGGGGCTCATGCTACCAAATTCCACTTATGGTGTTCTTCAAATTCACTGAATGAAGATTCAGTGAGGTTGAGGCTGTTCCAGAGGACCTTGACAGGTACCGCGGCAAAATGGTATATTGAACTGCCTTCTGCTGCTTTCAGTAGTTTTTGGGACTTGGCTAGTGCTTTTCTTAGCCACTTTCATCTTCTGGTCCGATACGATTTCGGAATGGAGTTGTTGTCTACTTTTAGACAAAACAAGGCTACCCACATCTCAGATCATATCCAAGAGTGGAGGATGTGAAAGAGCCTTATCAAAGCCACCATTCCTCCTGAGTTTCTTTTAAAGTGGTTCCTTAAATCACTGTTGCCATACATATCTAAGGACGTTTCCACATCAGGACTAACGAATGAAGAAGAAGCCATACTCAGGGCCCAATAGTTGGACTTGATTTATTCACAGTCTGGGATCTTATATGAGATCATCCCTGAGGCACCGAGGCCTTTGCACGAAGTGGAGAATCCTAAGCCTGGACCCCATGCCGATGGTGTGGTTGGGTCCGTGAACTCTCCCACCGTAGAGTCTTTGACTAAGCAACTTCATCAGTTGTCTGTCAAACAGTCTATAGTAGAGGCAGCAAAGGTTTCCCCCTCTCCACAAAGTGCAAATGTTTTTGCACAAACCTCTCAGAAGGGAAATCAGCAGCCCGGTGGGAAGAAAAAGAAAGGCATGAAGGGAGAGGGAAATCAAAACAAGAAAAAGCCTATGAACAATGCTGATGGGGGGGAAAAAGAAAAGAAGAAGGTCAAGTTCCCTTGTAAGTTGTGCCAAGAGGACCACCTTACTCACCTTTGTCCCCTTATGGATCAAGTCCAGAAGCTGCTTAAAGCTCAACAACCGGTTGTCCTGAAGGATCCATTTCCCCAAGGGCAGAACTCTGCTTCAGCTTCTAACGTAGCAGGGGGCACTCAAACTACCCCTGACCCAAACTATATCAGCATGGTTAGATCTTTGACTTTGTTGCAGACAAGGAACAAAAATTATGAGACTGAGACTTCTGAGAAGGGTAAAGATGTAGGTGAAACTTTGAACCGTCTCACAATAGAGAAACCTGTTGAAACTATGACGAAGATACCGAAAGGTGTCTTCAAAAAGACCTTGCATAACCCCAATGCTAGGGCTGCTTGAAACTACTCTGTGGTTGAAGATTTAGCTCAAAATCTGTGTGCAATGTCAGCTTTAGAGGTGTTACAGAGTTGTCCTGCCCAGCGGGATGCTCTCTTAGTAGCTTTAGGCAGCATGGACTCTTCGAGTCTCATGGAAAAATTCCATTTATCTGATGTCAAAATTCGCCTGCCTTACCATGTAGCCCTATCAATAGATGTCGTCCATGGTGGTAAGACCATTGGAAGGGTAGTTTTTGATGAAGGGGCCTCTACATGTGTTATGTCCTTGACTTGTTGGAAAGCTCTTGGATCCCCAGAGCTAGTCCCATCAAACACTTTACTTACTGCTTTTGATGGAAGATCCTTCCGTCCTCATGGTATCCTGCCAGCTTTTGAAATTAATTTGGCAGGAAAAGCAGTGTCTGTTGAAGTAGAAGTGATTGTTGCTCCTATGGACTATAATCTGCTTCTGGGAAGAAGTTGGACTTATGCGATGTCCGCTATTGCGTCGGCCATTCTTCATGTCGTGGTTTTTCCACATGAGGGCAAGTTGGTTACTATTGACCAACTTGATTTTACCCGAAAAGGCCGTTTAGAGTTTAATGAGTCCGCTGTGCCATTGGTTGATAAGGTAAAACCTGATGCATAGAGCTTGGGGGCTGGAATGTACACATCACTGATGGGCACATTTGATCTTCTAGCCCCAGTTAATTACATTGGTTCTACTAGTGTGGGGAATTCCATCACTACGGTTGTCGATAGGACTGATCCTTGGGTTCTCCCAACTCCCCATGAACCGAAAGTGCCCTTATTGGCAGTGGAAGTGGCTTATCAAGCTATCACTCAAGCCACTATTGATCCCATTCCAGATCCTCTAACAGTCTCGGATGATCTGGAAGAAGTCTATTTGCCCGCATGGGCTTAAAACTCTTCACATTCTATAGATTGCTTAGACAATGTTTTACCTTCCGATGAAGCTATTCTGGAAGCCATGAGTGGACATGATAATATTTGTGAGGATCTTCATCATCGATCCTATTTTCTTCCAGAACTAAGCAGAATAGAAAACCAAGAGTTTCACGTGAGACTGTCATAAGATGTTGATATACCTATCAATCCCTTGCCTAGGGAAGGAATGTTTGCTGAGGGGAATATGGCAAAAATTTCTGCCACTATACCTATTAACATCTCTGTGAACCCAGATGTCGTGGAAAACATCTATATAGGTGCAAACTGCTCTCCTGAGGAGATTGCTATCTACACTGCCCTTTTTAAGGAATTCCGCAATATCTTTGCCTGGTCATATGAGGAGATGTCAAGCATAGATCCATCTATTGTTGAACATGAAATCTGAACCTATCCTGATGCCAAGCTAGTTCGACAAAAATTAAGACCCGTGAACACGCGTAAAGTGGCGGCTGTGAAGGAAAGAAGTTGAAAATCTATTGAAAGCTGGTTTCATATATCCTGTTTGTGCCAGAAATGTTTTTTATAAGGCCAGAGAAACAATCCAACACACACTCAAGATAAAATTGAATAAAACAGATTAGGTTTAGGGTTTCTGCAATGTTTTAGTGGTTGTAAACTTTTGGAGAAAGACAGGGAATGCATTCATGAGCAAAGTAATAACTAAATCATAAACAGAAGATGATAAAGATGCATAATATATCACACAAGATCCAACAGAAACACTATGCTGAGGTTCATTCATAAAAGACAATCATCACTAGCAAATACACATAAACCAGTAATGAATATATCAATTAAGAAACTAAACAAGTTCAATAATGAAGCCAACACAGAAAACTGAAGGGGAAAAATCTCATATATCTCATAATTTCATCATCAAAAGCATATAAGAGTCTTGGTACTTAACTCCTGAACAAGTCTGAAGACAAAAGCAGTCTGAAGATCTCCTGTAGCTCCCAAAAATCCGAACCCTGCTAATGACTTTCTAACCTCTATAAATAGTGTTTTTTACAAAAATTAGTTAGGTATCAAAAACCCTAACTGTCTTCCATCCACTCGATGAGGTAAAGTAAAAAGTAAAATATTACAAAACATGATTTTTCTAAAAATAGTAATCCCTAACTAACATGTTTCTGAAAAAGATAACAAGTAACTGAAATGAACAAGTGACTCATAGCTCTTTTGCTGCCTCAGCTAGCAGAGCAATGCCATCTAATGCTTGAGTTTTTCTCTTAGCTTTCTTCTTCTCCTGCTCCAGGTTAGTTATCCTTTTGGTGAGCTTCTTGTTTTCCTGCTGCAAGTTCTTTACTGTGTTTTTCAACTCTGTACAGTGCATATCAGTAGCTCTTTTTCTCTTGAGAACCTCTTTGGATACTTCTGTCAGCTCCTGGAAATGATTATGGACATCCTGTAGTTCTTCTATAAGCCCTCTGTTAACCTTCATCAACCCATCATTAACATCCTGCAAGTATTTCATCTGCTGCTGATACTGCTGAATACTGTTCTGCAAGCTTTCTTTATCTATGTCAACTCACCTTCCTGTCATGCTCTCTTGTTCAAAACTAGGGATCTCAGGTATATTTGCATATTTTATTAACAAGTCTGTGAAATCAGCAGGAATACTAGGGTCTTTCAGTATACCTGCTTCTCTAAGTATAAGCTCATCTTCTTCTTCCCATTCTTGATTTTCAACAGGGGATACTTTAGCTTTCTCTTCCTGCTGCTACTTCAAAAGTTTATTTTTTATTTCAAGAATTATTGCAGACAATTCATACTTGGGCTGCCTTAGCTATTTTATAGACTGTGATAATCCTTTCACCTTTGCAAGCTGAGAAGAGGAAGGCTTAGCAGCTGATTTTCCTTTGCTTTTACTGTCCATTTTACCAATTTCTGTCTCTTCATTTGAGGAAGTATCAATCAAGACAGTCTCTTGTTTGGAATTCAATTTTGGATTGAGTAACCTCTTCATATTCCATTTTAGTTTATTTGTTGGCCTGGTTTTAGGCCTCCAATATGGGGTTACAGTCCTTTTCTTCTTCTTATTAGGTTTAGCTGCTTTGATCTCTGAAATGAAGAATTCTCCACAGGTTTCATGCTTGCCTTCTGCTTTATCAATGGGCTGATCTTCTTCCAGTAAATATCCCTCATCATCTGAGAGAATGGTGAGTGGACTTCTCTGTTGGGTTTGAAAATCATCTTCAGGCATATCAACCTTTTCTATAACAGTAGCTCTAGCTTCCTTGGAAACTGCTGCTGGTCTCAACTGTTTCCTAGGCTGTAATTCTTCTTCTGAAAACAGTGAATATCTACCCGCAGTACCAACTGAAAACACCTTGGGTTTACTGTCAAACTCCACATGCTCTACTGCCTTCTCAACTTCAACATCCTCCTTGTCTTCAAGTTTAGATTTCTGACCTAATTTCTTCATCATTACCTTCCCTTTATCTGCTTGCCTCTTAGGCTGCTGATCTTCTTGTTTTACATGGAAACCTGACCAGAAAAGAAAGAAGTCCCAACTTTTACCTTAATTCTGCAAAACAGTGTTAATAATCAACTTAATTAGCCCATGATGAAAGATGGACTGATAGGAATGGTCCATATGCCCTTTGACCCTGCTAGCCATTTTTTGCAAGCTCTTGAATAGGAAAAATGGAAGGTTCATCTTGGACTGTCCCACCATATGTTGCAAAAACCTGAAGTGATACTTAAACACATAAGCTTACCTGCCCTCGCAAGTAATATAACTCTGCAAAATTCTGATTGGTTCAACCCATTCCTTTCTGAAATTTTGAATAAGAATTCCTTTATTCCAGTCAGGAGTGAAATTTGGTAATAGGTATCTCTTAGGATCAAAGGTAAAAGGTAATTTCTTAAACCATAATTCACCTTCATTGCTAACCCCTGTGGCTTCTGCAATTAGTTCTACTGTCAGCCTGAAATTAAGAGTATCAAAGGTCACCATGTCATCTTTTAAACACTGTGCAAACTTACAAGAAACTTCAGCATTATACCCATTTATTCTTTTAAAGAATTCAAGCCAACCAGCCTGTTGGAATAATTCAACACATCCAGGAAGTTTGTCGATCCAACCTACATTAGTAGGTTCAGCTTTGTTAATTTTACCACTCTTGCCCATTTTCCTTCAGAGGATGAAACTGTATAGGTTTTAGGATTCAATTAATGACCAGTCAGGTGACTGTCTCCTTCTCAAATCCTTCAGGTTTCAAAAATAGCTCTCCTTGCTCTTCTCTGTCTGTTGCTTTTGTTTTCCTAATAAAGATTAAGTTTATCATAAGCATAAGAGACTTAGGTCATTTGAAATCTTCCAAACTCTTCACTGCAACTGGTGACTGTCATGCAATTTTAATTGTTCTATTGGCTGTCCATCTTCAGCATGTAGAATATACCTGTGTATTAGTACTCATAACCTGCCAGAATCATGTATAAACCATCTTTGCACAAAAAGAGTATTACATGAAGAATCACAACTGTCAACCTTTAGACTAAACGCAGCCTGTTTATAGGTTAGATGAGAAGGTATATAAAGGATAAACCATCTTTAAAATTAATCCATTGTCAGCTCTCAGAAATCTTAGTGTCAAAATGATAATAAGCTTTCATCAACTCTCAACCTTTAACTCCTCGCAACTTCTTTTGGCTTTCAAAAACAGTGAAGTTCAAAACCTAGAAAAATTAGGTCTTTAGGCTATATAGGTTTTCATATTGTCTGAAATGTCTCTGTCCTTCATCTCATGTTGCACCAGCAGTAGTATTAGATTTGAATCATCATAACATACATTGTATTTCAACCCTGCCTCTTGTAAACTTCGACAAATGCATAGTCCAGTATAAAGCTAAATTTCAGTCCTCCACTTAATAGAACATCTCAAAATAGCTCAGGAAGTTATTTTTCTTGTCGAAATATCATTTGAGTGCATAATTTATCATTCCCCTTAATCAATTTTGATTGAATAGTTCCCATCGAAAAAGCCCTAAATTATCAGTTATAGTGGCTTATCATGAAATACCTTTAAATTAATCAACTGCGGTGGTTTAAAAACATGACCTGAGTGGTTAAGTTGTTCAGCTCGAATGTACATGTGTCCTTCAGGATGCAATTTGACTGCAGACAGCACAATCATGAAGCCCTAATTTCCCGTGGCTCCATAAAACCTCACTCTGTTTCCCAGCGGGCATATCCGGTTTTGTAGTGATTATGGTCACTCCACTAAGTCCGTCGTCTTTGAATGTGCATGCAAATGACAAATCACCTCACATTAAACATCAAACCACGCTGCTACCTGTCAAAAACAATTTCCTTTGAGCTCACGATGACCACGATTCCCTCACTATGTAGAACCACCTGTTTTTATGATAATTCCTGAATTAACACGTAGTAAACACTTCCCAATACGTGATTAGTCACTCATCATTCAAGAAAATGCCAAATTTTTGCTAGAAAATAAATAAGGGTCGCGATATTCTTGTAGCGCCCTTTCATTAATTTTTGGCTCCAGCATTACAAGAATAGTTTTAAGGCTATTTTCTCGCTGTTTTTCAGCTTTTTGTCATTTTGCATGCAGTTTAAAAGCTGTTTGAACTATGAGCTATACTCAAGATGCTATTTGTGACCACATCATTTGATAATATGACCTTTTAAAACCCTTTAAAACCTAAGGGAGGAAAAACAAAATAACTCTAATGGCAAAAAAAATAAATTTAAAAATTAAAGTAAATACCCAAAAGCTCCTATAGTAATTGAAAAGATAAAGTCAAAGAAATAAGAAAACTTGATCAAAAGGTAATTGAACATGAAAAGGTAAGAAACAAATTCCTGACATAACATCTGGCTCCAGCCTCGGGATGAAGTCCTCCCTGTGAGGCTTCAAGAACCTGTAGACCAGTGCCTTCTGTCTTCTATCTACCTATCTGCAAAACTTCCATTGGGCTATGGAGTCTTTATTATACTTCACTCACACTGGTATGTACAATTACAAGTGAAAATGCTCTTATAAACTATAGAAATGCTTGAGGAATCACCCATTAACAGGGCTGGACAACTCCTCACCTTCCAAGAACTGCAAGATAAAAGTATTGTTCTCTAAAACTTTTGATACCAGAAAAGGGCCAAACCAAAGATTGTCAAACTTACCATGCTTACCCTTTTGTTCTTTTCTTGCATCCCACCTTAGAACCATCTCACCTACTGAGAAAGTATTTTCTTTAATGTTCCTGTCAAACCTGTTTTTAATCTTGGCTCTGTACAGCTGTGCTTTTTCATCCACCTTCTCTCTACTTTGCTGTAACTCTATCATTTCAAAGATTCTGCTCTGCATATCATTTGGCTCCTCTTGAGAATTCTGGAGAAACTTCATCACCGGGATCCCCAATTGAACAGGGAAAAATGCTTCTGTACCATAAACCAACTGAAAAGGAGAAGTCCCAATGGCCTGCTTCACTGTGATCCTATTTGCCCATAATGCATATTTCAGCATTGAATCCCAAGACCTTTTGTTATGCTTGAGCAGTTTCTTGATGCTCTGAATGATGTTCTTGTTAGAGGATTCAGCCTGACCATTTCCCTACGGATAATAGGGGGTTGAATGCTTCAATATGATGCCATTTCTTTCACAAAAGGTCACCATTGCTCTGGATTTAAAAGCCTTTGCATTGTCTGTTATTAATCTTTGTGGACAGCCAAACCAGCTCAGGATATTTTCTTCAATGAAATCCATGATTACCTTATCTGTAGCATTCCTTGTAGGAATGGCTTCCACCCATTTTGTGAAAAAATATGTTGCAGTGAGAATCCAGTGATGTTGTCCTGAAGATGCTAGATTTATTTCTCCAATAAAGTCCAGACCCCATTGCTGAAAAGGGGCATTGACTGCAATAGGTTTCAAAGGCAACGATAATAATTTCTGCTTACCAGCAAATTTCTGACAAGGAATGCAGGCTCTTACATGCTGGTAAACATCTGCGAACAAGGATGGTCAATAATATCCAGCTCGTAAAATTTTGTAAGCTATTGCTTTCCAATACTTATGCCCTCCATAGGCACCTTCATGGGATTCTGAGATCACTTCTCCTATTTCAGATTGGTCCAAACATCTGATCAAGATACCCCCTGGATCCTTCCAGAACAATTGATCTTCTACCAAACAATACTTAGTAGCTTTGAGTTTCAAAGATCTGGCAGCCTTCTTGTCCAAATGCTTAGGACATTGCAGAAATAATAGAAAATGAACAATGTCTGCATACCAGGTAGATGCTGAGTAGAAATCCATGATCTTCTCTTTCTTCATAGCTACTTGATCTTCTTCTTGAGCTATTTCTTCAGCCATAACATACAGTCCCAGAGCCTGACAATTTGATTCAGCTAGCAGCTTGGCTAAACCCTGTCCTTTAACAAGCTTAGTAGGTCTGATCTCCACATCATACTCCATAATCTTTGTAATCCATCTGCCTCTTTTACCCTCACTATCAGGCTGTGTTAAGACATCTTTTACTGCAGCATTTGGAACAAATGAAATAACTTTCGAGTGCAGGACATAAATTCTGAAAAATTTTAAAGCCTTCACCAGAGCATAAGCCTGCTTTTCCAATATACTGTACTTTAGCTCAAAATCCCTAAGAGTTTTACTGAAAAATGCAATAGGCTGTTCCAATCCTTCTTTATTTTTCTGAAGTAAGACTGCTGCAATTGTGTCTTCTGATGCAAATGAAAAAGTAAGAAATTCTTTGGTAAAATCAGGACTTACCAATACAGGTGCTTCAGTAAGAGCTACCTTGATTTTCTCAAATGTAGCCTTTGCCTCAACAGTCCACCTGACTTCCTGGTCCTTCTTCAACATGGCTGTGATCTATTTAATAGTCTCAGCAAAATTGGGAATGAACCACCACAGAAAATTAATTTTGCCAATGAATGATTGAACATCCTTTTTGCTCCTGGGTAAACTAATATTCAGTATAGCTTTCACTCTTTCAGGATCTATTCTGATGCCATCAGCAGACACAAGGTGACCAAGTAATTTACCTTCTTGCACAGCAAAATGTGACTTTTTGGGATTTAGGGACAGGCCAAATTTTCTACATTTTTGGAAGGTCTGCCTTAAATGCTTCAGGTGCTCATCATCTGACTATGAAAAAACAATAATATCACCCAAATAAATGACCACAAACTTATCTTTTTCTCCAACAAAGGCAATGTCCATTGCTCTCTGAAATGTTGCTCCAGCATTCATCAGGCCAAAAGGCATCTTGTCATACATGAATGTCCCCAAGGGGGTTGTAAAGGATATCTTTTCCTTGTCATCAGGGTGCATAGCAATCTGATTATACCCTGAGAAACCATCCACCATAGAGATCCTCTGAGCTCCAACTACTTGCTGCAATACCTGTTCAATCTTAGGAAGAGGATAGTTGTCTTTCAATGATGATCTATTCAGATTTCTGAAGTCAACACATAATCTGATTTCCCCATTATTTTTTCTGATAGGAACCAGATTAGCAACCCAGGAAGAGTACCTGAGAGGCACTATTATCTTTGCATCCAGCAGCTTTTTTACTTCCTTTTCAATCACAGGAAATAAAGCTGGATTGATCCTTCTTAGTTTCTGTCGGAAAGGTTTAACATTATGCTTCAAAGGAACCTTATGCTGAATGATTGATGTGTCATAGGTTCGTAGTTCCTCATAAGACCATGCAAAGACATCTACATGCTCCTTTAACAGTTTGATATATCTATTTCTTTGTTCAGCTGTCAATGATTTTGAAATTTTGACCATTCTAGGATGTTCAGCTGAACCAATGTTGCAGTCCACTACATTCTCTTCTGAAGACTGAACAACAGGTTTTGAAGGTGTATCATCTTTTGTGAATATTCTCTCCAGAGGTACCAAACCTTTAGGAATGAAATTACTCTTCAATTCAATGATCTTATGACCTGCTATCTCTTCTGCAGCAATTTCATCCAACTGTTCTTCTTCATCATCCTCATCCTGATCAATTAAGGAATTTGAAAACTCATCTGTAAGTTCAATAAACCTTTTAATCTCAGTATCATCTTCAAACACTCTCCACTATTTTACATTATCAGGTACAGAAGGTCTGTACCTTATTTCAATTGGATACCTCAACTGAGTAGTCTTAGGAATTCTGAAGTATGTGGCAGCTAAAGCCAATGAATCTGCAGTCTGATTGTAATCCCTGGGAATATAGGTAATATTAAAAGCCACAAAATAGTTTTCAAGCATGTCCCATACTTCATTCCGGTAAAGATTCAACAAACCCTGCTTCATTTGATATTTGTTCTTCACTTGTTGAACAACTAGTTTGGAGTCGCCAAATGCAGCAATCTGCTGAATGCCTAATTCTTTAGCAGCCTTTAATCCCAGTAGCAAAGCCTCATACTCAGCAGTATTATTTGTAGTAACAAATTCCAACTTGTACATGAGCCTCACTGTTTCAACTCCAAGAGATTTGAGAAGAACTCCAGCTCCAGCACCCTCTTTGCATGATGATCCATCAAAATACAATTTCCATGGTGCATTTTCTTCATTTCTGCTATGTTTTACTGGCTGTTCTTTTTCCACTTGTAAGAGACCAGCAGAATTATCCTCATCACTGAAATGTAACATACATGTACCAAGATCTTTATTAACAGAGTACAGTGGGTGATTAGTGGGATTCTTGTCACCTGTCACTATGTAAGCAAACTGCAGTTCTCTATACAGTCTTCTAGTTTCTCCACCAAACACTGCAATGGTGGCATATGAAAGGTCCATTTGTAAGGTTCCCCCAACCTTTTTATCCCATGACCTAGATAGAAGTAAACCAAACTTCGGTGTTATATCAGCTACCACAACATCCATTATCACACTTTTCATGGGAAACTGAGCTAGGCTGACAACCATGTCCTTTATCACTCCAAGGCACTTCACTGCTCGGGAATCAAAGGCATATAGGTCATGGTAAGGCTTAGTGATGCTCAGGCCCAAAGCTTCCATAACAGCCTTTGGCATCAGATTGTGGGATGCTCCTAAATCTAAAAGGCAATTGTGAATCATTTGATCATGGACTGTCAGGGTGACATAGAAAGGAGGTGAAGCACCAGCCTCATTTTCAGTTTTTTCAGCTAGGGATGATCCAATGAATATTTTAGGTTTTTCTTCCTGCAGATTAACTGTGTCTGAAATAGGCTGATTACTTGCTGAATTCATCACTTTCAAGACTGTTTGTTTATATGAAGGATTCTTTATTAACTCAGTTAAAGGTACAGGAATCTTTAACTTCCCTAGTTCATTCTGCAAACTAAAATTATGGACAGATTTGTTTACCTCTTCCACCTCTGGAGTCTTCCATGATTTTTCTACAACTTGTCTTTTTTCTGGCACAGGATCAGCTGTTTGTTTAGCAGGAACAGTAGCAGCAGGAACAGTGGCAGCAGGAATAGCAGCTTTCTTCTTTGGGGCCTGCACCACTTGCTTTGGACCTGATCTAAGATTTATAGTCTTCTTGGGTCCATTCTGATGAACAACAGCAGTGACATCAGTCTTTTCCAAATCCAAGTCATCCTCAGCTTCAAACATGTCAGCATCATAATATTCTGCATTCAGAAATTCTCCTTCAGTAACAAAACCTGTAGACAATCCATCTCCAAAGTGGTTCATATCCTGATCAGTCTCAGTCTCTTCAAAGAGCAACTGTTCATCAACTTCTTCTTCATCAGCTACATTATTTTGAAGAGGTGGGGGCACTCTTTGATCCTCATTCTCCCTCCTTTCTCGCTGGATATCATTGTTCCTACGCTCTCTTGGTATAAATCTGGGAGCAAATTGCCTTCTGAACTGATTCTGGTTATTTGGATTCCTTTCAGCTTCTGGAGCAAGTTTGCTAGAATTCTTTTCAAGCTCTAGTTTATTCAGTTTGGCAGTGAGAATCTTCACTAGCTTAGCCATCTCATCTATCTTGGCTTCAGCAGACTGAGGAGCAGCACTTCCTGAAATAGCTTCCTTCTTTCCCTTTCTTTCATAAAGCTGTTGGGGAGTTTCTTTCTTAAGTCTGTTTGAAGCCAGCAAATTGGACTCTACCTCCAATGCTGCATATTGCATGTTCAACAAGGTGATAGGTCTTATTTCTCTCAGCAATAAAGAAAATTCGTGATCAAAGGCATTCGCATAAGTAAGTTTAGCTGATGTTTCAGTAGGCTTAATTTCTGCTGGAATCCTACTATACATTTTGTTAAATCTTTTGGAAAAATCTGCAACAGTCTCCTCTTTTTTTCTTCTGAGAGCTCCAAACTCAGTTATATAATAGGTGTGGTCCTTTGTGTCTGT